>CM064496.1:39151865-39271196 GCA_032716605.1 Paralithodes platypus | reverse complement strand
CTAAACAGTCTCTCCTTCCACTTCGAGTATCTCCTCAGAATGGACCGCAAGGTCTCGAAGATACTAACTATTCCCTGTAACTCCTCGTAACTCTCTCTCTCTCTCTCTCTCTTGCATATATAAAACGAATCCCTAACTTCATTTGCCTCTACTAATGACATCGACAGCCTGAAGGAGAGAGAGAGAGAGAGAGAGAGAGAGAGAGAGAGAGAGAGAGAGAGAGAGAGAGAGAGAGAGAGAGAGAGAGAGATAGAGAGAGAGAGCGAGAGAGAGAGAGAGAGAGAGAGAGAGAGAGAGAGAGAGAGAGAGAGAGTATAATATTAGAAGGCCGCTAATAAGATAGTAATACGTCAAATTAGAAAGATATTTAGATCGTAATACTAAAGATAGCTGTAGAGAAAAGCTATACCAAAGTACCTAGAGAGTAAGAAAGGTAATTATGAGACGCTTAAGGGGAGATTTCCACTTGAGGGATTTTTTTCTTTACCCCTGCCTCCCTCATGTTTAGCCCCATTGCTTTTGAGATTTTAAAACCTTCGCCCTAGTAGTTTGGATATTTTAAGACATTTTGCCCCATTTCTGTCAATTTTAAGACCTTTCGTGCCGTTGTGTCGATTTTTTCCTGGCGAGCGATAGCGAGCCTGTAATTTAAGAGCAACCGGCCTCCGGCCGGGACATTTTTCTACCGAAAAATTTACAAATTTATCTTGAAAGGGGGTCTAGGGGGAGTAATTTTAAGCTTGATGAAAAAGTAGGGAACAAACTAAATACCTCCCCTTAACCCCCTCCGACATATGACGCGATTTTGAGCCTATTGGGGATACTTTAAAGCCTTTGTTACCATCAGGGGTATTTAGAAACCTTTAGTTTAGTTACTACTTCACCTCTGGCAGTTGTCTTTGAGTTAGCTGTGTTGAGCCTATTGGGGATACTTTAAAGCCTTTGTTACCATCAGGGGTATTTAGAAACCTTTAGTTTAGTTACTTCAACCTCTGCAGTTGTCTTTGAGTTAGCTGTGGGCAGAAAACTAATTTTGGAGAGGTAATTATAAGAGTGAGAGAACTATTTATGATTGCTAATCTGGCAACCACTGCGTCATAAATGCGTGAAAGGGTTAATATATAGGCTATAGGGATGAGACTTAATTTCAATTTATTTATAGAAGCTAATAATACAATACACAAGATAGGAAAACAACACTAAGAAAGACAAAACAGATTAACAATTATTGTAAACACATACTGGGATGGCAAGGCAATCAAAGACAACTTAAGATAATTAAAGAGCTATGTAGGAATGATAGTAAGATTAAAGATATTAAGATAGGCCATTAAGGGGAGATCTCCACTCCAGGGATTTTTTTTTCTTGACCCCTTTCTCCCTCATGTTTAGCCCCATTGCTTTTGATATTATGAAAAGTTTGCCCCATTAGTTTAGCGATTTTAAGAACTTTCACCCCATATTAAGACCTTTTGTGCAATTCAGGTGTCGATTTTATACTGGCGAGCGATAGCGAGCCTGTAATTTAAGAGGAACCGGCCTTCGGCCGGGACATTTTTCTACCGAAAAATGTACAAATTTATCTTGAAAGGGCCTCAAGGGGGTGTAATTTTAAGCTTGATGGAGGTCTAGGGAACAAACTAAATACCTCCCCTTAAGAAGATCATTATGAAACGATTAATGTAAGAATGGATGAGACTAGATTACTAATTATGATAGTATTATTTTTTTCTCCACCAACCAACTTCACCTCTAAACTCAATTAATGAAATCGACAAATATATGTTAAAAAATTAAAATAATAAGATACTAATGGGACGAGTTGGTAGAACAAGGGTAAGATAGAAAGATAGCAAATTGGTAACGTAACACGACGGTAAGAAAAAATAGTAAGCTACAGAAATAGTAAGATAGGCATATATTAAGATAGTAAACTACAGAAATAGTAAGATAGACAAATAGTAAGATAGTAAACTACAGAAATAGTAAGATAGACAAATAGTAAGATAGTAAACTACAGAAATAGTAAGATAGTAAACTACAGAAATAGTAAGATAGTAAACTACAGAAATAGTAAGATAGACAAATAGTAAGATAGTAAACTACAGAAATAGTAAGATAGACAAATAGTAAGATAGTAAACTACAGAAATAGTAAGATAGTAAACTACAGAAATAGTAAGATAGTAAACTACAGAAATAGTAAGATAGACAAATAGTAAGATAGTAAACTACAGAAATAGTAAGATAGTAAACTACAGAAATAGTAAGATAGTAAACTACATAAATAGTAAGATAGACAAATAGTAAGATAGTAAACTACAGAAATAGTAAGATAGTAAACTACAGAAATAGTAAGATAGTAAGCTACAGAAATAGTAAGATAGTAAACTACAAAAATAGTAAGATAGACAAATAGTAAGATAGTAAACTACAGAAATAGTAAGATAGAACAATAGTAAGATAGTAAACCACAGAAATAGTAAGATAGTAAACTACAGAAATAGTAAGATAGTAAACTACAGAAATAGTAAGATAGACAAATAGTAAGATAGTAAACTACAGAAATAGTAAGATAGAACAATAGTAAGATAGTAAACTACAGAAATAGTAAGATAGTAAACTACAGAAATAGTAAGATAGTAAACTACAGAAATAGTAAGATAGTAAACTACATAAATAGTAAGATAGTAAACTACAGAAATAGTAAGATAGTAAACTACAGAAATAGTAAGATAGTAAACTACAGAAATAGTAAGATAGACAAATAGTAAGTTAGTAAACTACAGAAATAGTAAGATAGTAAACTACAGAAATAGTAAGATAGTAAACTACAGAAATAGTAAGATAGAACAATAGTAAGATAGTAAACTACAGAAATAGTAAGATAGTAAACTACAGAAATAGTAAGATAGAACAATAGTAAGATAGTAAACTACAGAAATAGTAAGATAGACAAATAGTAAGATAGCAAACTAGCTTAATAGCAAGGCACTAAGGCAGGAAAATAAAATTGATATAGTAACATTTAATAAAGCATTAACATAGTAAGATAACTAAGATAGCAAGATAGCAAGATAGTATAAACGATCCCAAGACAGGCCATTATTAACCCTTTCTGTACCGCGACGTCCTATTGCCTTTATTCTGGCAACTATTAGACAATTTTATTCAGATTAATAAAGACCTCCAGAAATTAAAAGGCTTCGAACTACTCATTTAAGAGGAGGTTTTTAGTGTGTTTCTTAGACTTCCATCAAGCTTGAAATTACACCCCCTTGACCCCCTTTCAAGATAAATTTGTACATTTTTCGGTAGAAAAATGTCCCGGCCGAAGGCCGATTCCTCTTAAATTACAGGCTCGCTATCGCTCGCCAGGAAAAAATGGACACCTAAATGGCATGAAAGGTCTTAAAAGTGACATAAATGGGGCGAAAGTTCTTTAAAACGCCAAACTAATGGGGCGAACGTCTTAAAAGCTCAAAAGCAATGGGGCTAAACATGAGGGAGAAAGGGGTGAAGAAAATAATCTCTCAAGTGGAGATCTCCCCTTAACCCTTTGTACTGCGCCACAGAGCCTTCTTAAACCGCGCACACAAGCGTCTAAATAAACCTAGAATCCTATTAAAAAGACGTCGCCGGTACAGAAGGGGTTAAGATGATGATGAAGAGCTATTTAATGTAAGAAAGGGATGGGATTTCGTTACTAAGGAATTCAAAGAGAAACACCGCCAATATTAAGATGATACGCTAGTCATGAAGCAAGTTAGCAAGACAACAACACAGTAAGAGGGTCAATTATTAACCCTCTCCGACATATGACGCGATTTTGAGCCTAGTAGGGATACTTTAAAGCCTTTGTTACCATCAGGGGCATTTAAAAACCTTTAGTTTAGTTACTTCAACCTCTGCAGTTGTCTTTGAGTTAGCTGTGGGCAGAAAACTAATTTTGGAGAGGTAATTATAAGAGTGAGAAAAATATTTCTTATTGCTAATCTGGCAACCTCTGCGTCATATGAGTCTGAAAGGGTTAAGGGGAGGTATTTAGTTTGTTCCCTACTTTTTCATCAAGCTTAAAATTACACCCCCTAGACCCCCTTTCAAGATAAATTTGTACATTTTTCGGTAGAAAAATTACCCGGCCGGAGGCCGGTTGCTCTTAAATTACAGGCTCGCTATCGCTCGCCAGGATAAAATCGACACCTTAACGGCACGAAAGGTCTTAAAATTGACAGAAATGGGGCAAAATGTCTTAAAATATCCAAACTACTAGGGCGAAGGTCTTAAAATCTCAAAAGCAATGGGGCTAAACATGAGGGAGGAAGGGGTCAAGAAAAAAATCCCTCGAGTGGATATCTCCCCTTAAGATAAACATGAACACAATTGGTAAGATACCAAGATAGAAGGAAAGTGGCCTAAGATAGAGGAAAATATTAAGGGGAGATTTCCACTTGAGGGATTTTTTTTTCTTGACCCCTTTCTCCCTCATGTTTAGCCCCATTGCTTTTGATATTATAAAAAGTTTGCCCCACTAGTTTAGCGATTTTAAGAACTTTCACCCCATATTAAGACCTTTCGTGCCATTCAGGTGTCAATTTTATCCTGGCGAGCGATAGCGAGCCTGTAATTTAAGAGAAACCGGCCTTCGGCCGGGACATTTTTCTACCGAAAAATGTACAAATTTATCTTGAAAGGGACTCAAGGGGGTGTAATTTTAAGCTTGATGGAGGTCTAGGAAACAAACTAAATATCTCCCTTTAAGATAACATAAATTAAAATGAAAGGCAATAAGATAATAAAGCAAGTTAGGAAGATATATACATAGCCAATTAATAAGATAATGGTGATAGTAAGGTTAATAAGATACCAAAACAGTAGACTAAAATACAACAAGATAGCAGGAATTATATGAAGATAGGTTACCAGCAAGATACTTATGAGACGTGTAATGGAAGAAGGCATGAGGCTTGATTACTATAAATATATATAAGATAGTAATACAGAAAACAAAGATAGTGTAAACAATAGCAAGATAATAATAAATCATTTAGATTGTAAAATAAAAGTACAGTAAAATAGATGGATGAAAAAGTAAATTAAAGAAAGATATTATAAAGATATGTAGCAAGATAGTAAGATAGATAGTAAGATAGGCCATTAGCAAGATCATTATGAGACGTTTAATGTAAGAAGAGCTGGGAGTGGATTACTAAGCTTGGAATCCCCCCCTCCGCCCCAGGAGATGAGAGGGAATTACCCAGGCCTTCAGTAGGAAAGGATCAGTCCAGGTAATTTATACAATGTTATAGGTAATTTGAAAGGTATTCTAGGTAATTTTAAAGGTATTCTAGGTAATTATAAGTATTCTACGTGACTTAATGTGTCGGGTAAGTGTTCATGGTAATTTAATGAGCCGTCCAGGTAATTTAAATATTATTCCAAGTACTTTAAACAAAAATTCTGAATAGTTCAAAATGTTACAGGTATTTTAACTAGTATTCGAGGTACCGTAATTCAAAAGTAGTCCATGTAATTCAATGAGTGTTGAAAGTAATTTAGCACTAAGGTAAGGTAAGCTAAAATAAAACAAACAAGCCATTATGATACGTAGCAAGATAACAAGATAGTAAGTTAGTAAGATAGGCCATTACCAAGACGTTTAATGGAAGAAGGGATGAGACTCGATTAACAACATTGGAAATCCTCCGCCCCAAGAGATGAGAGGGAATTACCTAGGCCTTCAGTAGGGAACCAGCAGTCCAGGTAATTCACACAACGTTACAGTAGAGATGGGGTAGACCAGTGTCACATGTACAGTCGGGAGCGTAAATAACGTTACATTAAGTCGAATTTTTACACCTGACAAGCCAAGTTCTGAAGCATTTGGGCTACAATAAAGTATGCTATGGTCTACTTTGCTACGCTGAAGGCTGGGAAGGCTCCTGGTATTTGTGGCATTCCTGGAGAACTATTGAAAGCTGTGGGTAAGTCCATGGTCCACGGTTACATGCAGTTCTGAGTGCTGTATGACAGATAAGTATCATTGCTCTTGACTGGAAAAGGGGTCTGGTCTAGGAAAGCGAAAGGGGACCGACAGGACTGCAATAACTACCGTGGTATCACACTGCTCAATGTGCTAGGCAATGTCTTTGCCCATATTCTGCTGATGCGAATCCGAGGCCACCTGCTAAAAATTAAGAGACCTGAGCAATCCAGATTTACACCCGAGAAGGCAACAATTTACCGGATTCTGGTTCTTGTGGAACGCCGACTCAAGTTTAAAAAAGGGCTGCTTGCAATTTATGTTAACTTAGTGCACCAAGATATGCTCTGGGAGCTACTATAGCTACGAGGGATCCCTGCGGTGATTATTGACCTGGTGTCTGGACTTTATACAAGAACAGAGAGTGCTGTCAAATGTGGTGGTGGTGGTGTGTGTGTGTGTGTGTGTGTGTGTGTGTGTGTGGTTTGTGTGTGTGTGTGGTTTGTGTGTGTGTGTGTGTGTGTGTGTGTGTGGTTTGTGTGTGTGTGTGTGTGTGTGTGTGTGTGTGTGTGTGTGTGTGTGTGTGTGGTGTGTGTGTGTGTGTGTGTGTGTGTGTGTGTGTGTGTGTGTGTGTGTGTGTGTGTGTGTGTGTGTGTGTGTGTGTGTGTGTGTGTGTGGTGGAGGGAGGGGGGGGGGGGGGGGCATCCTCCTTCCTCCCTGTGAATGCAGGTGTGAGACAACCCCTACACTTTTCAACACTTGTATGAACTGGTTACTGGGCCGCTTAGTTGGGCAGTCGGCAATTTCAAGATCACTAATCTTGATTTTGCAGATGGCGCAGTGATCTTTGCGGAGACGTTGGATATTCCGAGATTGGTCTACAATAATTAATTCCGGATATGATATATTATGAATAATTGAAGCGCACCATCGCTAACCTTATTTGAATGTAGTGGTGCTTCAAAGACTGTATCAAAGCACACTGTTTACCTGTCACGAGTCATCAGAGTTTTGTAAGGAATTATGCAACTTTATTTCTGCGCAGGTACTCTCGTATTATTCCGGATTGTATGTGGCACATGAACGCCTTGCTCCAGATTATTCCTAAACATACAACCATATTGCTCTAAAGCACTACTAAACACAATACCGAAGAGCAACATCACTAATCTTATCTTAACCCCTTCTGTACCGGCATTCTGGCTCCTATTAGACGATTCTATTCAGTTTTATAAGGGCCTCCAGCAATTTACAGGCGACTAACTATCTCACTTACCCCTTTATACTACCACAGCTCCTTTTTAAACTGCAGAAAATCTTCCAAATTTAGCTAGAGTAAAATTAAAAAGACGTCGCTGGTACAGAAGGGGTTAACCCTTTCACGCACATATGACGCAGAGGTTGCCAGATTAGCAATAATAAATAGAGTTCTCTCACTCTTATAATTACCTCTCCAAAATTAGTGTTCTGCCCACAGCTAACTCAAAGACAACTGCAGAGGTTGAAGTAACTAAACTAAAGGTTTCTAAATACCCCTGATGGTAACAAAGGCTTTAAAGTATCCCCAATAGGCTCAACACAGCTAACTCAAAGACAACTGCAGAGGTTGAAGTAACTAAACTAAAGGTTTCTAATACCCCTGATGGTAACAAAGGCTTTAAAGTATCCCCAATAGGCTCAACACAGCTAACTCAAAGACAACTGCAGAGGTTGAAGTAACTAAACTAAAGGTTTCTAAATACCCCTGATGGTAACAAAGGCTTTAAAGTATCCCCAATAGGCTCAACACAGCTAACTCAAAGACAACTGCAGAGGTTGAAGTAACTAAACTAAGGTTTCTAAATACCCCTGATGGTAACAAAGGCTTTAAAGTATCCCCAATAGGCTCAACACAGCTAACTCAAAGACAACTGCAGAGGTTGAAGTAACTAACTAAAGGTTTCTAAATACCCCTGATGGTAACAAAGGCTTTAAAGTATCCCCAATAGGCTCAACACAGCTAACTCAAAGACAACTGCAGAGGTTGAAGTAACTAAACTAAAGGTTTCTAAATACCCCTGATGGTAACAAAGGCTTTAAAGTATCCCCAATAGGCTCAAAATCGCGTCATATGTCGGAGAGGGTTAATTAATATACCGGTAGTACCGCTCCATCTTCATTACCCAGAGGAACAAGATAGTGTGGGGGAACATCCCTACAGTATAATTTCTGAATATATGAGACTTTATATACGATATTTGTTGCATATAATTGAGTGTCTCTGTATAATACACTAAAATTAAGACAAGTTGGAGGTAATACGCCATACACAATATTTAATAAATAGCCATGCATTGTTCTCGAGTTCTGCTAAACACACCGTATTGCTTCGGAGTGCCTGTAACAACTAGGGCAGACCATCGCTAACAATACCTTGCTGTAGTCACCAAGTTTCATTAGGCAGTAGATACAGAAACAGCTGTATCAGAGATGCTTTGGGTATTTATGCTTGTAATATAGGAATTCAATAAACTTAATGTTACTATATTTAGCCAGGTCTTTCATACAAAAGAATGCTTGACAGTCGTAGAAACTGGGCCATGAGAAGTGGTACCATATTGCTCCAGACAGCATTAAAGCCGCTGTCACACGAGCGCTTTTTCCGTCAATTTTCCATGAGCAAGTTTTTTCTCGTATTGGTTGGGGACTTTTTTGCACTGGTATCGGCAACTAGACTGAAGGTAGCAAATGTTAGGTGGCTGAATTCTTATAAAGTCTCATTGTTTAAGCTGCCAGACCACAATTGCCCGTAAAAATTGCTCGTGTGACTCCGGCTTTACACGCATGATAGTTTTGCTCCAAGCTACCATTAAGGGCAGATTTCCACTTGAGGGCTGTTTTTCTGGACCCCCATCTCCCTCATGTTTAGCCCCATTGCTTTTGAAATTGTTAGACATTCGCCCAATTAGTTTGGCGATTTTAAGAATTTTCGCCCCTTTTCTGTTAATTTTAAGACCGTTCGTGATATTTAGGTGTCAATTATTTCCTGGCGAGCGATAGCAAGCCTGTGAATTGAGAGGAACCGGCCTTCGGCCAGTTCTTACTCTCACTAGGAGTTGGGAGGATCAGCAAGACATACATTCACACACACAAAGAAAAACAAATGCTTTACACACATCATCATATTGCTCCGGACTAAATCCACACAGTTGCTCCAAACCACAACTAAACACAGAACTGAAGCGTCCCATCACTAACCTTATCTTAACGTAGCGCCCCTCCAGTTCCATTACTCCTAGGGGCAGACAAGGAGAAGGGTGACCTCCTTCAGTTAAAGACCTGCAAGAAGAGGATTGTTAATATACTAACTAAAAACTCTCTCTGAAAATACTTACAATATATATATTTTGTATCGTTTCTTTCTGATTATACTCAGTCAGTAGCCAGCCCTTACTCCCACAAGGGGTAGGGAGGATCAGCAAGAAACATGGTAATGGAAAAAGAGGCGAGAGGAGAAGAACACATAACAGTTCGCCCACAACAAGCAAGCACACAAGCATTCACATTATATATTACTTTACATGACAATATTCAATCATCGTAATGCAAATTCAGACACAACATAGATAAAGCACATTCAAAGAGGATGCAGACTCAATTCAATGTCAATGCAGTCAAACGTATTTCGCAGAGTACATTCGCGCTAATAAGTGATGTCTCGGCACCAATTATGTTTTGATCAATAATTGGTATCAGCAATATTTACACATGATTTCTCGTGTTTGAGTGAGATATACAATCATGTTCCTACACTTACTAACCCTATTCAACATTTGGGACATTAATACAGCACTGAGCGAGCCAAACGTAATGCCAGCTGAGACATGACATATTAGCGCTACCGTATATGTGTTTCTCAGTATATGATATCAGCATTTGTTTCACAGAACTGCAATTAACGAGTACAAATGTGTGTGTTTTAGGGAGAGAGAGAGAGAGAGAGAGAGAGAGAGAGAGAGAGAGAGAGAGAGAGAGAGAGAGAGAACAAAGGAGTACAAAGGAAATCAAGCAACAACAGATCTAGTGACCCTTCTAGGCTGCTTGTCCTCCAAAACACTGAGGATCAAGTGTCCAAACAGTGGTTTAGAGTGGGTAAGGGAACATTGGAAAGGGAACTACTGCCCTGGAACTAATGTCCGTGGCAGGACTAGGAAGGTAGTAGGGGAAATATGGGTTAGTAACTGAGGGGAGGATAAAATAAAGTTATTCATTTACAAACGCAGTCAGTCGCGGGTTTTGATGCGAGATATTTGTCTAGGCGGAGTTTAAATGAATCAACGGTGCTGCAGTCTATAACGTCTCGTCTCGGGGAAGCCCATTCCACAAGTTGACAACTTGATTGAAGAAGAAATTCTTAGATTCGTGTGAGTTCAAAGATTTACCAATAATTTTTTGCAAACCGTTTCCCCCGTGTGTAATTAGAATGGTCGATAGTGAAGTACTTACTACAGTTCATATTGTCGATGCCTTTGATGATTTTGAACACTTGAATTAAGTCACCTCTTAATTTTTTCGCTGGGTTAAAGGAAATAGATTTAATTCCTAAGACGCTCTTCGTATGGTTTTGTTCTTGAATAGAGAGAGAGAGAGGAGAGAGAGAGAGAGAGAGAGAGAGAGAGAGAGAGAGAGAGAGAGAGAGAGAGAGAGAGAGAGAGAGAGAGAGAGAGAGAGAGAGAGAGATAAGAGAGGAGAGAGAGATGAGAGAGAGAGAGAGAGGAGAGAGAGAGAGAGAGAGAGAGAGAGAGAGAGCGAGAGAGAGAGAGAGAGAGAGAGAGAGAGAGAGAGAGTCATAAGAACTAAAATCCTATACACCATCCCCTTCACCACGAACACAAAGAATTAAGGGAGCCCACCTCGCTTTGTTTATCTTTCTCTCCCTTTCTCTTTGGCTTGTATCCATTCGGCCCCATTCAGCCTCCTGTTTTAAGACGTTTACTCCCATCCAGGTGTCAATATTTTCCTGGCGAGCGGTAGCGAGCCAACATATATACAGTATATATTTGTTTTGACAGCAATCTAAATTTGTACATTTTTCGATAGAAAAATTTCTCCGGCGAAGCCGGATTTCTCCATACAATGCTGGCTCGTTATCGCTCGCCAGGAAGAAATCGACACCTAGATGGGAGTCAACGTCTTAAAACAGTAGGCTGAATGGGGCCGAATGGATTCAAGCCAAAGAGAGAGGGAGAGAAAGAGAAAAAAAGAGAGGTGGGCCCCCTTGACTATTATGTGAACACCGAACAAAAAAAATCAACATATATCCACTGTGCATTGGATTTGCATAAATTTTCGCGCTGATAAGGGGAAAATAATCGACTGAACAGAAACCAAAATATATATATATACATACTTGAATATTGTGGAGAAAATGATGTGGTCGAAAATGTGTGTTTTTTTTTTTTAGTTTTTGGAATGGATTGATGATACTGAAAATATATATGAAATTTAAATGTGTGTGTGAGAGAGAGAGAGAGAGAGAGAGAGAGAGAGAGAGAGAGAGAGAGAGAGACTGTGTGTGTGTGTGTGTGTGTGTGTGTGTGTGTGTGTGTGTGTGTGTGTGTGTGTTTTTTGTTTTTGTTTTTTTCCTGTATTAGCCCATTGAGGATTATGACACATTTTACCGTTTGTCTTGTTATTGCTAGACGATTGTATATAGATTAGTAAGGGGAGGTGTGGCAGAGTGGTCTTGCCACTGGACTGGTAATCCAATGGACCCGGGTTCGAATCCCAATATGTCAATGGGAAGATATTATTGGGATGGAATTTGTGTTCTACCTAGTTTCAGTGCATTACCACAGCACACCGAAATGCCAAAACAAAATACCCTCATTGTTCCCTGATTAAATAGCACTGTATGAATATTCCCATATTCAAAATATGCTAGAGGGGGGCAATGCCTAGTGAGTTAATTGTTCAATAGGTGGCGTTCTGAGAGTGAGGGTCCGAGCCTGGGGAGTGAGACTGTGAGGAGCGGGGGCGAGGCAGCTTAAGAGATGGAGTTGGGTTCGAGCCGTGAGTAGGTGCTTCCCAGTCTCACTCCCTAGACTGGAACAAGACCTCACCGTGTTCAGTGGTAGAGTGTAAAGGCTATCAGCCTATGCCCGAGAGGGAGTAGTTGGAATATAGAAAAAAAAAAAAAATGGAAGTCAGAGGGTAAATTGAGACAGCATCTACCCTCTTGATGTAGAAATGTCCTTCCTAGGTTGTACAAAATCGTCTAATGATAGCCAGAATATACAGTACAGTCAAAATATGTTCAATCATACAGTAACTCATTCATATAGTAACTCATTCATATAGTAAATCATTCATATAGTAACTCATTCATATAGTAAATCATTCATATAGTAACTCATTCATATAGTAAATCATTCATATAGTAACTCATTCATATAGTAAATCATTCATATAGTAACTCATTCAAAGAGTAACTCATTCATAGAGTAATTCATTCATATTGTAAATCATTCATAGAGTAAATCATTCATAGAGTAACTCATCCATAGAGTAAGTCATCCATAGAGTAAGTCATTCATGTAGTAACTCATTCATAGAGTAACTCATTCATAGAGTAAATCATTCATAGAGTAACTCATTCATAGAGTAACTCATTCATAGAGTAACTCATTCATAGAGTAATTCATTCATATAGTAAATCATTCATAGAGTAACTCATTCATAGAGTAATTCATTCATAGTCATTCATTTATATAGTAACTCATTCATATAGTAATTAATTCAGTCATTCATTTATATAGTAGGCCTAACTCATTCATATAGTAATGCATTTATATAGTAACTTATTGATATAGTAGTTCATTCATAGAGTAACCCATTCATTGAGTAACTCATTCATATAGTTACTAAATCATATTGTAACTTGTATAGTAATTTCATTCGTATTGTAAGTCATTCATATAGCAATGGACTTAATTATATTACTATAACTATATATATATATATATATATATATATATATAAATATATATATATATACACAGTATATAATATATATATATATATATATATATATATATATATATATATATATATATATATATATAAGGCTATATATATATTATATATACCGGTATATATATATATATATATAATATATATATATACATGTATATATATAGTTACCAATTTGTTAACTCATTTCAATCATTTATCAATCAATTCATATCAAATTCATTCACAAAAGTATTCATTCACAGTCATTCACTAAACTAGCAAGTCATTCAGTGTCTCATTCATTCTCGTACCCTACCCACTTTTTGCCAAGCACTCCACCCTTGTCTGTCTGCATGACTGGTGAGTGTGTGTGTGTGGGAGAACCGGACTCACTCACTCACTCTCACACTCTCTCTCTCTCTCTCTCTCCATGTACCCACCAATATATGCATCTCTCTACTAATCATTATATCTATCTATCCAAATGTCTCTCTCTCTCTCTCTCTCTCTCTCTTGATATATCTACTAATATATCTCCATCTCATCTCTCTATCACCCCAAAAGTCTCTCTCTCTCTCTCTCTCTCTCTCTCTCTCTCTCTCTCTCTCTCTCTCCACACATGTATCTAATAATGTAATCCTTCTATCTTGCCAAAATCTCATTCTCTCATTTTCTCTCTCTCTCTCTCTCTCTCTCTCTCTCTCTCTCTCTCTCTCTCTCTCTAGCCTAGGTGTGGGCAGATAGAAGCTAGACTAACTAACTAAACTAACTAATTAACTAAATATAAATTAAACACACAAACACACAACTTACATAAAATAAAGCAAATGGATAAGAACCATAGCAACTTAATCCAGAACCAGAAGACATAGAAAACGAAGACATAGAAAACGAAGACATAGAAAACGAAAACATAGAAAACGAAGACATAGAAAACGAAGACATAGAAAACGAAGACATAGAAAACGAAGACATAGAAAACGAAGACATAGAAGACGAAGCAGATCCATAAGGAATATTGGAAGAAGAAGAAGAACAAGAAGCAGGAGAAGGAGAAGAACAACAAGAACAAGGAGAAACAGAAAAAGAAGACTACAAAGAAGTAAAAGAAGGAGAAGAAGAAAAATACAATTAAAATACAAGAAGAAGAAGAAGAACAAGGAGAAGGAGAAGAGAAAATAATAACACAAATACAATTATAATGATATGCCGTATATATAAATAACAATAAAAAGAAGAAGAAGAAGAAGAAGAAGGAGGGTGCAGCAGCAAGATAAAAACACAAGAATAATGGTTAATAAAATAGAAGAAGTATGCAATTATGTCCGATCAGAAGGCGTTGTTGGTTTAGTGTGATTACAGCTTACACTGAGCCAGGAGATAACTAGGACACTGTGTAGAGATTATAACATTAGTGATTTATTCTATATTGCTATTATATATAATTAAGGTGTGGTTTCTATTAAATGAATTATGCAAATTAAAGTGCGGATATCTTTAGCGTTTGGAATGTGTGTGTGTGTGTGTGTGTGTGTGTGTGTGTGTGTGTGTGTGTGTGTGTGTGTGTGTGTGTGTGTGTGTGTGTGTGTGTGTGTGTGTGTGTGTGTGTGTGTGTGTGTGTGGCTGTGTATGTGTATAATATATGTATTTTGTGCAATTTACGTATATTTTTTCTTTTACAGTAATTTACAGTGTAGTAATTTATAATTGGCTTATAATGTATATATAATCTAGGAACGAAATGTCCTAGTTTGTAAAATCAATGATACTGTATATGATCCGATTAAATAATATGCAAAAGGTAAACGTGTCTAATTAGTGAACACAAAGTATATATAACATAATTATATGCAAATTAAACGAAAGTCTCATCTTCAAGTAGTACGTCAAATATAATGCACATACAAAAGGTAACAAGCAGAAACTGACAAACTCCAGAACTGACGCATGCATGATTGGACCAAGCAAATTCTGCATGCAAGATCTGGTCATGCAATACGAACGCTGACGGGAAGAAATACTATTGCACAAGTTCAGATTAACCCTTTCACGCACATATGACGCAGAGGTTGCCAGATTAGCAATGAGAAATAGCGTTCTCTCACTCTTATAATTACCTCTCCAAAATTAGTTTTCTGCCCACAGTTAACTCAAAGGCAACTGCAGAGATTGAAGTAACTAAACTATCTATCTATCTATCTATCTATTGCCTGACGCCGTGATCCCCGAAGGGGTGGCCACGAACGAACCGCCCCCATGCACCTCTGTCCCCAGTCAGTCGACGCCCCTCCCCCCAACCAGCACCGCCTTCGTTCATGTACTTCCTCACTCCATCCTTCCACCTCTCATTCGGTCTACTTCTCTGTCCCTCCACCTCACTCTCGTACACCCTCTTAGTCATTTTCTCGCTTTCCATACGTTCCATATGGCCGAACCATCTCAAGTTGTTCCTTTTCACACTTTCCAGCACATCTACCTCCACACCACACCTCCTTCTTACTTCCTCATTAGTCTGTCTATCCCTCCATGTAACTCCGCACGCACTCCTTAAGTAATTCATTTCCACTGCTCTCACTCTTGGTCTGAGTCTCTCAACCAACGTCCATGCTTCGCTTTCCGTAAGTCAGTGTCGGGATTACCACACTGTCATGCAATGACTTCTTCACTTCCATAATGACCACCCTATTTCTTGTTACTGCTTTTAGCGTTCCTACAACCCTCTTTCCCTGTTGTACCCTCTCCCGCACTTCTTCATCCATAGTCCCATCTTTACTCAACACAC
This sequence comes from Paralithodes platypus, assembly GCA_032716605.1. NCBI lineage: Eukaryota > Metazoa > Arthropoda > Malacostraca > Decapoda > Lithodidae > Paralithodes > Paralithodes platypus. Next base: position 39,255,439 of record CM064496.1, on the reverse strand, counting down.
TGCCCAGATACTTAAAAGAGTTGACGATCTCCATAGCCTGACCGTTCAGCTTCACCTCACACTCTGTGACTTCACCCCTTTCGAAGACCATAACCTTGCTCTTCCCCGCATTTACCTTCAAATTCCGTTTTTCGCACACTGTTCCAAACTCATTTACCAGACCCTGCAACTCCCATTCATTATCACTCATCAGAACTGTATCATCCGCAAACAGCAGTATAGGTAGCTTCCACCCAATTCCCTCCCTTTTCAGCGATACACCAACATCCACTGCTCTTGATAGTATTTATAAACTAAACTAATGGTTTCTAAATACCCCTGATGGCAACAAAGGCTTTCAAGTATCCTCAATAGGCTCAAAATCGCGTCATTTGTCGGAGAAGGTTAATGCTTGTTGGAAATATCGTGTGCATCTGAGGATTCTGTCATACAAAATTAACGAAGAATGGAAGAAAGATGCAGAAGAGTTATCAATGTGTTCAGTATATGGGAGGTTAAATCCATATTGTTTTTTCATCGACCCACCAATTAACTTACAAATAAACCTAATTAACGAAATCAAGGTTAGTAATGCATACATGTGGTACACCAAAGACTCTAAACCTAGGATACTCACAACGAAATTCCGCACACTAAACATTACGCTATCAAGACCGTTCAAGGTTTATGCACAAGCCTACGATATATTATGCATTCTCGAATACATTCTCGAAACTTTACAGGTAGATAGAAGCGTGGAACCCTGGAACCCTATAGTCGGTTTTACTTCATCTGGTGGTAAAATGAATCCCTTAACAACTGATTTCTTGATACTCAACGGGCAAATAGGAGTCTACTGTGTCTCTGAGTCGTGTTAAGGGGAGGTATTTACTTTGTTCCCTAGACCTCCATCAAGCTTAAAATTATACCCCCTTGAGTCCCTTTCAAGATAAATTTGTACATTTTTCGGTAGAAAAATGTCCCGGCCGAAGGCCGGTTCCCCTTAAATTACAGGCTCGCTATCGCTCGCCAGGAAAAATCGACACCTAAATAGCGCGAATAGTCTTAAAATTGACATAAATTGGGATAGGGTTCTTAAAATCGCCAAACTAATGGGGCAAGCGTCTTAAAATTTCAAAAGCAATGGGGCTAAACATGAGGGAGAAAGGGATCCAGAAAAAAATCCTCCAGGTGGAAATCTCCCCTTAACTAAATAATAATGCATTATGGTGACCGGTCAACTCAACCAGTAGCTCTCAACCAGTAGCTCTCAACCAGTAGCTCTCAACCAGTAGCTCTCAACCAGTAGCTCTCAACCAGTAGCTCTCAACCAGTAGCTCTCAACCAGTAGCTCTCAACCAGTAGCTCTCAACCAGTACCAAATCAACCAATACGCTTAGGTTAGGTTAGGTTAGGTTAGGTTAGGTTAGGTTAGGTTAGGTTAGGTTAGGTTAGTACTATATTTTGGCACTGGTTTGGTTGGTCTGGGTTAATTTGGCACTGGTTGAGAACTACTGGTTGAATTGGTCTACTGGTTGAGATGACATGGAACCATACATTATGCTTAAGGGGAGGTATTTAGTTTGTTCCCTAGACCTCCATCAAGCTTAAAATTACACCCCCCTTGAGTCCCATTCAAGATAAATTTGTACATTTTTCGGTAGAAAAATGTCCCGGCCGAAGGCCGAGTCCTCTTAAATTACAGGCTCGCTATCGCTCGCCAGGATAAAATCGACACCTGAATTGCACGAAAGGTCTTAATATGGGGTGAAAGTTCTTAAAATCGCTAAACTAATGGGGCAAACGTTTTATAATATCAAAAGCAATGGGGCTAAACATGAGGGAGAAAGGGGTCAAGAAAAAAATCCCTCAAGTGGAGATCTCCCCTTAAGACAACATAATATATCATTTGAAGCGGAACACTTTATTTAAGTTTCGTAAATACCTTCTTCAGGTCCTTCAAAGTCTAATTGTGAAACTGTCAATAAAGTGCGTTTTGATCTATGCTATTAACTGTGATCAACTTATTCTTAAAATTGCCGAACAATATACACACATTTAAGGGGAGATCTCCACTCGAGGGATTTTTTTCTTGATCCCTTTCTCCCTCATGTTTAGCCCCATTGCTTTTGATATTATAAAACGTTTGCCCCATTAGTTTAGCGATTTTAAGAACTTTCACCCCATATTAAGACCTTTCGTGCCATTCAGGTGTCAATTTTATCCTGGCGAGCGATAGCGAGCCTGTAATTTAAGAGGAACCGGCCTTCGGCCGGGAAATTTTTCTACCGAAAAATGTACAAATTTATCTTGAAAGGGACTCAAGGGGGTGTAATTTTAAGCTTGATGGAGGTCTAGGGAACAAACTAAATACCTCCCCTTAAAGTCGATGAAAAATTGCAAAACATATTAAGTTTGACAAAGTTTACCCCAGAATTTGCACAACAAGAATATTACAGGCACAAAGTCAGATACATGCATGTTCAAAACTGGTGTGGCTGTGAGGCTTGAACTGTCATGTCAAAACTGGTGTGGCTGTGAGGCTTGAACTGTCATGTCAAAACTGGTGTGGCTGTGAGGCTTGAACTGTCATGTCAAAACTGGTGTGGCTGTGAGGCTTGAACTGTCATGTCAAAACTGGTGTGGCTGTGAGGCTTGAACTGTCATGTCAAATCAACGAAGTCTGGAGGAAAGATGCACACAGCGATTATCTTCTTTGACATGTTGGGACGCTGGATCACAAGTTCAGTGGGTCGTTATTACAAGTTACTATTTCTTAAGGGGGGATGGGCGTATTTAGGGGGGGGATGGGCGTATTTATGGGGGGGATGGGCGTATTAAGGGGAGATGGGCGTATTAAGGGGGGATGGGCGTATTAAGGGGGGATGGGCGTATTAAGGGGGGATGGGCGTATTAAGGGGGGATGGGCGTATTAAGGGGGATGGGCGTATTAAGGGGGATGGGCGTATTTAAGGGGGGATGGGCGTATTTAAGGGGGGATGGGCGTATTAAGGGGGGATGGGCGTATTTAAGGGGAGATTGGCGTATTAAGGGGGATGGGCGTATTAAGGGGGGATGGGCGTATTAAGGGGGGATGGGCGTATTAAGGGGGGATGGGCGTATTAAGGGGGGATGGGCGTATTAAGGGGGGGATGGGCGTATTAAGGGGGGATGGGCGTATTAAGGGGGGATGGGCGTATTAAGGGGGGATGGGCGTATTAAGGGGGGATGGGCGTATTTATTTGATAATTTATGTATCTATTCATAATTTTTCTAGTTTCCTCCTTATACTTCAATCAATCTTAAAAAAAAAAAAAAAACACACAAGACCTTCCTTGAAGCTAAATTTGTACATTTTTCGATAGAAAAATTTCCCAGCCGAAGGCTGGTTCCTTTTACATAACAGGCTCGCTATCGCTCGCCAGGAAGAAATCGACACCTAAATGACACGAGAAGCCCTATTATTGACAAAGAAATGGGGCGAAAGGTCTTAAAATAGCCAAATTACGGTATAGGGCCGAACGTCATACAATTTGAAAACTAATGGGACTAAACGACCAATGCACGTTCGAGATCTGGTGTGCATGTGAGGCTTCTGTCATGCCAAATCAACGAAGTCTGGAGGAAAGATGCAAACAGTGATCATGATCTTTGACATGTTGGGACGCGGGATCACAAGTGCAGTGGGTCGTTGCATGATGCAGGATTTGTGTTCAGTGGGTCGTTGCATGATGCAGGATTTGTGTTCAGTGGGTCGTTGCATGATGCAGGATTTGTGTTCAGTGGGTCGTTGCATGATGCAGGATTTGTGTTCAGTGGGTCGTTGCATGATGCAGGATTTGTGTTCAGTGGGTCGTTGCATGATGCAGGATTTGTGTTCAGTGGGTCGTTGCATGATGCAGGATTTGTGTTCAGTGGGTCGTTGCATGATGCAGGATTTGTGTTCAGTGGGTCGTTGCATGATGCAGGATTTGTGTTCAGTGGGTCGTTGCATGATGCAGGATTTGTGTTCAGTGGGTCGTTGCATGATGCAGGATTTGTGTTCAGTGGGTCGTTGCATGATGCAGGATTTGTGTTCAGTGGGTCGTTGCATGATGCAGGATTTGTGTTCAGTGGGTCGTTGCATGATGCAGGATTTGTGTTCAGTGGGTCGATGCAGGATTTGTGTTCAGTGGGTCGTTGCATGATGCAGGATTTGTGTTCAGTGGGTCGTTGCATGATGCAGGATTTGTGTTCGAACCTACACTGCGAAAATCATAAGACAAAAAATGGAACACATTTTAAGAGGAGATGGGTCTTTTTCTGGTCCCCCTTCTTCCTCATGTTTAGCCCCATTAGTTGGCAGGTTTTAAGATCTTTTGCCTCATTTCTTTGTCGATTACTTTTCATGTCATTCAGATGTCGATTATTTCCTGGCGAGCGATAGCGAGCCTGTTATTTAAGGGGAACCGGCCTTTGGCCGGGAACGTTTTCAATCAAAACATTTACATATTTATCTTCAAGGAGGGTCTTGTCGGGTATTTTGTTTTAACCCTTTCACGCACATATGACGCAGAGGTTGCCAGATTAGCAATAAGAAATAGAGTTCTCTCACTCTTATAATTACCTCTCCAAAATTAGTTTTCTGCCCACAGCTAACTCAAAGACAACTGCAGAGGTTGAAGTAACTAAACTAAAGGTTTCTAAATACCCCTGATGGTAACAAAGGCTTTAAAGTATCCCCAATAGGCTCAACACAGCTAACTCAAAGACAACTGCAGAGGTTGAAGTAACTAAACTAAAGGTTTCTAAATACCCCTGATGGTAACAAAGGCTTTAAAGTATCCCCAATAGGCTCAACACAGCTAACTCAAAGACAACTGCAGAGGTTGAAGTAACTAAACTAAAGGTTTCTAAATACCCCTGATGGTAAGAAAGGCTTTAAAGTATCCCCAATAGGCTCAAAATCGCGTCATATGTCTGAGAGGGTTAAATTGACGGAGGTAAGCGTTGTTTCCACACATGGCGATTTTGATGTGTTGTTTTGATGTGTTGTTTTGATGTGTTGTTTTGATGTGTTGTTTGGACTTTATATTGTCTTTGTCCCAGTTTTGGTTGGACTTTGTTTGCAGGTTTTATATTTTACATTAAAATATAAAAAAAAAATATATATTATATAAATAAACACATACGCCCATCCTCCCTTACCTCCTGTACTGGCAAGGTCTTTGTAGCTTTATTCTGGCTACCGTTAGACGATTTGTATTCAGTTTCAAACGGGCCTCCAGCAATAAACAGGCTTCGAACCATCTCGCTTAACCCTTTCGACTACCACAAATCCTGCTTAAGGGGGTATGGGCCGTTTTTTTGGTCTACTAATTCATGTATGCCATTATTTCTTAGTTTCCTCCCTAGACCTCCATCAAAAATAAAAAAAACATCCGTTAGATCCCCCTTCTAGATTAATTTGTACATTTTTCGGTAGAAAAAATCCGGTTCTTCCAACATTACAGGCTCACTATCGTTCGCCAGGGAAAAAATCGACACCTAAATATCACGAAAGGTCTAAATATTGACGAAGAAATGGGGCGAAAGGTCTTAAAATCCACTAACTAATGGGGCAAACATCTTAACATCTGAAAACAAATGGTGCTAAACACGAGGGAGAAAGTGGTCCAGCAAACCGGCCCACCCACCCCCACCCCTTAAACTGCACAACCTTATCTAAATATAGCTAGACTATATAATATATAAAAGACCCTCGCCGGTACAGACAGCAGGAGTTAATTATGGGGTCACCGATTATTTATTTTTTTTTATCTTTTTCTCCTTTTCCCTGGCTTGTATCCATTCGGCCCCATTCAGCCAACTGTTTTAAGAAGTTTATCCCCATCCAGGTGTCGATTTCTTCATGGCGAGCGATAGCAAGCCAGCATTGTATGGAGAAATCCGGCTTCGCCGGAGACATTTTTCTATCGAAAAATGTACAAATTTAGCTTGCTGTCAAAACTAAAAAAATATATATGCTGGCTCGCTACCGCTCGCCAGGATAATATTGGCAGCTGGATGGGGATAAACGTCTTAAAACAGTAGGCTGAATGGGGCCAAATGGATACAAGCCAAAGGGAGAGGGAGAGAAAGAGGAAAAAAAAAAGGCGAGGTGGGCTCCCGTAAATCATGATAAACGTTCACTGTTTTACCATTAATAATGGAACACATACAATCGTCTAAATTTAGCTACAATAACATTAGAAAGACGTCACCAGTACGGACAGGGTTAACTATACACGCGATTAACCCCTTCTGTTCCGGGACGTCTTTTGTATTCTATTCTAGCTAGATGTATACGATTGTGGGCAGTTTAAGAAGGATCTGTGGTAGTTAAAAGGGTTAAGGGGAGGTATTTAGTGTGTTCCCTAGACCTCCATCAACCTTAAAATTACACCCCCTTGAGTCCCTTTCAAGATATATTTGTACATTTTTCGGTAGAAAAATTTCCCGGCCGAAGGCCGGTTCCTCTTAAATTACAGGCTCGCTATCGCTCGCCAGGATAAAATCGACACCTAAATTGCACGAAAGGTCTTAATATGGGGTGAAAGTTCTTAAAATCGCTAAACTAATGGGGCAAACGTTTTATAATATCAAAAGCAATGGTGCTAAACATGAGTGAGAAAGGGGTCCAGAAAACAATCCCTCAAGTGGAGATCTCCCCTTAAATATAGTTAGCATAAAACTAAAAAGACGTCGCCTGAACAGAAGAAGGTTAATTGACACTAGCATTATTTAGCATATATATATATATATATATATATATATATATATATATATATATATATAAGGGTAAACACTGACTCACACCAGTATGAAGAAAGCAACGAGAGGGTGTGTACCGACTTGGCTTCGTGGAAAAATAATACACAGAAAAACTTGTGCCGAATTGAAGAGAATATCATGAGTTGTTGTTGTGTTATTGTTGTTGTTGTTGTTGATGAAAATGAAAAATAGTGACCCCAGCCAAACCTATCAACAATAAATATAAACATAAAAAACGATGACCCTGAAAAACTAAATACTTCTTCATAAACAACAACACCTTGGAGCTTGTTTATGTAAAGAGCAAAATAAATATTGCCATTGTATTTAATATATAATTAACCCTTTCACGCACATATGACGCAGAGGTTGCCAGATCAGCAATAAGAAATAGAGTTCTCTCTCTCTCTTATAATTACCTCTCCAAAATTAGTTTTCTGCCCACAGCTAACTCCAAGACAACTGCAGAGGTTGAAGTAACTAAACTAAAGGTTTCTAAATACCCCTGATGGTAACAAAGGCTTTAAAGTATCCCCAATAGGCTCAACACAGCTAACTCAAAGACAACTGTAGAGGTTGAAGTAACTAAACTAAAGGTTTATAAATACCCCTGATGGTAACAAAGGCTTTAAAGTATCCCTAATAGGCTCAAAATCGCGTCATATTTCGGAGAGGGTTAAGCCTCTGAGGATCATTGCGCGTGTTGACAATTTATCCTGGCTAGAAACAGACGATTATATTCAGTTTAAGAAGGTCCTATGTTATTCAGAGGGTTTATCAGGATCTTAACCCTTTCAAGATCCAATACGTATTTCTGTTCTGTTTTCTGGTAATTATTAGACGATTGTATTCAGATTAGGAAGGGTATATGGAAGTCAGTGGGTTGATTGAGATGGTCTTTACTCTTTTAATACCCACAGATCCTTCCTAAGCTACATAAAATCGTCTAATGATAGCCAAAATAAATTGCTAAAACGCGTCAGAGCTTCAAGGGGTTAATTACCCATTTGCTAGCTACAGGTAGATTATAATGAAAAAAAAATCTACGAAATTTTCTGAGTTACTGTACCGTATATCTGGTAAATAAAACTTGGACATGTTGAAACCTGCAATTGAAACGGAACCTGCATTTTCCACTACCGGAAGTCGAAGCAAATAAGAGTCGTCAATCCTCTTATTAGCTTACGTGCAGACTAAAATTACATACACACACACACACACACACAGTCTAGAAAATACACACAATAACCACAACACACGTAAACATACATTACACACTCTCATAGTTACACACACACACACACACACACACATATCCTAAACAATACACACACAATAACAACAAAACACGCGTGCACACATACATTACACACGCTCACAGTATACACACACACACACACTCACAAATACACAATATATATACTCACTACATATACACATTTCCATATACTGTACAATTTAACACGTCAGGTATTTTGGCTGTATTAGATTTATCTTTTTTGTTTTTTCCCCTTTTGTGTTTGGTTATAATAAAACTCCCGGGAGACATTGGTGATTGCCAGACAGCAAGAAATGTCATCACTGTTCAATTTGTGTGCCCTGGTTCCAATATTACTCTGTTGGTCCAGCAGTTCCCCTTGACCAACACAGATTGCTTCCTTGTCTCGTGACCAGGGACAATTCCGGTAATACTATATCCATGTTATATATATATATATATATATATATATATATATATATATATATATATATACTCAGGCCCATTCCCCATTTTTCCTTTTTTCTGAGGATGGCCGACTCAAGACAGAGCCCGAATAGGGACAACACAACACAACAAAAACAAAACACAGATTCACACACATCTAGGTCACCCAGGAGAAACCTAGAGACCAGGGACTCACCAAGGTTCTTCCAGCACTCCCCCGGCCCCTGACCACCCGGAGAGGTTCCGGTCTCAGCAGGCAGACATGCAGCGAGCCGAAACCGCAATGCCCGCCCTCCACACTTCCAGGCGCACCCTTCATATATACCGGCTCCCCGGGCCAGGCGCCTGACGGACTATTATCTAGTCCAACTTGCACCCGACCCCTTCTCCAAAATGACAACGTTTTCACTCATCTATTCACAAGCATTTTCCATTCATTCCTGTTTATTACCACTTCCCTTGCCTGATCTATAGTCATTCCTCTATCACCCAAAGCTTGTCTTACACAGTCTCTCCATCTCAATGGGGGTCTTCCTATTCCTCTATCTCCCCTTGTATAACGTTCTTGACATTGTACTTGCAACAAAAGACATTGTACTTGCAACAAAAGAAGAAATAATAGAGAATTTGAATGTTGGTGATGAATTCAGTAACAGCGACCATCGTACGATAACTTTCACTTTAAACTTTACTAGTAACGAACCAAATAGTAGCATCGAAAAAGTCCCTAATTTCAAGAAAGCAAACTTCCATAAACTTAGAGCTATGTTTAAAGAAACTGACTGGAGCTTTTTAATTCACAATAACGACATAAATACATCTTGGAAGTTATTCGAAGCCACTTACCTAAAAGCAGTGCAAGACTGCATACCATCGAAAATACGGCGTCCAGGCCATAATAATAAGCCCAAATGGTGGAATAAAGATATTTCAAACTGCCTGCTTGCTAAAAAATTTGCTAATGATAGATTAAAATTCTCACAAAATGACGAAGAACGGCTGAAATTTGTAGAGCTACGACGCAAAGCCAAAAAGTTAATTAAGCAAAGTAAAAAGACCTTAGAGTTACATATTGCGAATCAAAGTAAAACAAACCCGAAAGAATTCTATAGTTATATCAGAAAGAAAAAAGTAGTTACTTCAACTGTTAGACCGTTAGTCGATGAAAATGGAGAATACACCAAAGACGAAGTACAAATGAGTAATGCCCTCAATACCTTCTTTGCATCAGTTTTTACAACAGAAGACCTCAGTGATATCCCTACACCATCGCCGATTCAGATTGATAATTCAGATGTTCTAAGCAATATCACCGTTACAGAGAGAGAAGTATTGAATTGTTTAGATAAACTCAAGGTAAATAAAATGCCTGGACCTGATACAATCTCGCCTAGAGTTCTAAAGGAAGCTAAGGATGAGCTCTCCAAACCACTGACATTACTATTCAATAAATCCTTGCAGTCTGGAACTATGCCCGATCAGTGGAAGCTAGCCAACGTAACACCGATATTCAAAAAAGGCAGCAAATCCCTACCCAGTAACTATCGTCCAATTAGCTTAACCCTCAGTTGTATGTAAAATGCTAGAAACGGTCATACGAGACAGACTCGTAAATCACTTAGAGGCAAATAACATACTTAAAGATACTCAACACGGCTTTCGTAAAAAACGTTCCTGTTTAACAAACCTCTTAGACTTCTTCCACGATATCCTCAACCTCTACGATAAGAGTAAAGCTGTAGATATTATATACCTTGATTTTCAAAAGGCCTTTGACAAAGTTCCCCACAAACGTTTACTGCTAAAACTAAAAGCGCATGGAATACAAGACGGTGTGTTGAAATGGATAGAAAATTGGCTCAGCGACAGAAAGCAAAGAGTAGTCATAAACGGTAAGGCATCTAAATGGACCAATGTAAGTAGCGGGGTACCCCAGGGATTGGTACTAGGACCAATTCTCTTTCTAATTTACATCAACGACATAGATGAGGTTAAATCTCAACCTGTACAATCTCAAAATTTGCTGACGATACAAAAATTGCAAATAGCGTACTCTCAAAAGAACAAGTTGACGATATGCAACACAATCTAGATAATTGTCATGTTGGGCCCAAATTTGGCAAATGAGTTTCAATGCGGATAAATGTAAAGTACTACATATCGGATACCTAAATGAGAAAGCAAACTATTCGATGAATGGCACTCAGCTTAAGAATGTAAACAAAGAAACCGATCTGGGAGTAACAATATCGAGTAACCTAAAACCGAGTCAACAATGTTTCAGAAGTTGTTAAGAAGGCAAACAAAATAATTGGCTTTATAGGCAGGTCATTTGAGCATAAATCCAAAGAAGTTATCCTAACCCTTTACAATTCCTTAGTCCGCCCTCTTCTGGAATACTGCGTTCAATCCTGGTGCCATTATTACCAAAAAGATATAAACAAGCTAGAACGAGTTCAACGTAGAGTTACCAAAATGATACCTAGCCTAAAGAACAAACCATACGAAGAGCGTCTTAGAGAATTAAATCTATTTCCTTTAACCCAGCGCAGATTAAGAGGTGACTTAATTCAAGTGTTCAAAATCATCAAAGGCATCGACAATATGAACTGTAGTAAGTACTTCACTATCGACCAATTTAATTACACGCGGGGAAACTGTTGCAAAATTATTGGCAAATCTTTAAACTCACACGAATCTAAGAATTTCTTCTTCAATCGAGTTGTCAACTTGTGGAATGGGCTTCCCCGAAGCGTTATAGACTGCATCACCGTTGATTTATTTAAACTCCGCCTAGACAAATATCTCGCATCAAACCCGCGACTGACTGCGTTTGTAAATTAATAACTTTATTTTATCCCCCCCTCAGTTACTAACCCATCTGTCCCCTACTAACTTCCTAATCCTGCCACGGACATTAGTTCCAGGGCAGTAATTCCCTTTCCAATGTTCCCTTACCCACTCTAAACCACTGTTTGGACACTTGATCCTCAGTGTTTTGGAGGACAAGCAACCTAGAAGGGTCACTAGAACTGTTGTTGCTTGATTTCCTTTGTACTCCTTCCTTTGTATCTGACTCACAAATTCTCTTTGTAAGCCTTTCATCTTCCATTCGTTCAACATGACCATACCAGCTCAGCACCCTTCTGTCCACTCTGGCTGACAAATGTTCCTGCTGTCCCACTCTCCTACGTATCTCTTCATTCCTCAATCTGTCTCTACGATTAACTCCACACATACTCCTCAAGCAGCTCATCTCCATCACATCCAGCTTTCTTCTCTCATTTGCCTTCAGAGCCCATGTCTCATCCCCTTCCCCATACATCACTGTTGGCACAACAATTCCTTGATACACATATATATATATATATATATACCGGTATATATATATACTGAACGGTAGTGGTATTAGCAGCGAAACCGAAATAATAGATTTGCTTCATATAATTGTACAGTCAAAATCAGCAGTTACCTGATGATAATTTGTGGGAGATATAGTGGTGATGACGACGCTATCTTAAACAAATAAACACGTGCTATTAATCCCACATAAGGACGATCAAGATGAAAGTGATGGTAACTTAAATTACAGAATTAATTAGCATGATTGTCAGTGAAACCCATTTAAAAAAAAAAAAAAATCATAGACATTGGCGATTGTAAGAAAGGTCACACCATTTCAATTGACCATTTGCGAGTTTCGTTCTGTAAGGAAGTTGGAGCTGTAGACAACAATATTTAACAGAATTTACAGACAAAATACGGTCGTAGTACATATATAAATACATACAACCCTATTCAACATACCATTTACCCATCAGAAACGTAAATTATTATTGCATTTCTGTTTAATATCGATGTTCACGGCTCCAACTTCCTTATAGAACGAAACTCGCAAGTGGTCAATTTTGCTTGCCCTGGTTCCATTAAAATTATTCTTTTGGTTCAGTAGGTTCACTTTTCCACCACAGATTGCTTCCTCATCTCGTGACATTGGACACATCCGGTAATACTATAACCACGTATTATAGATGTAGATAGATAGATACATAGATAGATAGAGAGAGAGAAAGAGAGAGAATTAGGTTAGATAGATAGATGGAGATAATTAGGTTATTTAGATAGATAGATAGATAGATAGATAGATAGATAGATAGATAGAAAGAGAAAATTAGGTTAGATAGATAGATGGAGATAATTAAGTTAGATAGATAGTAGATAGATAGAGAGAGAGAGATAATTAGGTTAGCTAGATACAGATTTTGAACGATGGTATTAACAGCTAGAGAGAAAGAGAAAGAGAGAGAGAGAGAATTAGGTTAGGTAGATACAGATTTTGAACGATGGTATTAAGAGCTAGCTGGATAGATATAGATAGATAGCTAGATATAGATAGAGATAGAGATAGCTAGATAGCTAGATATATATATATATATATATATATATATATATAATATATATATATATATAGAGAGATAGAGAGAGAGAGAGAGAGAGAGAGAGAGAGAGAGAGAGAGTTAGAGAGCGAGAGAAAGAGAGCTAGAGAGATAGAGATATAGAGAGCGAGAGAGAGAGAGAGAGAGAGAGAGAGAGAGAATTAGGTTAGGTAGATAGATGCAGATATTGAACGATGGTCTTAGCAGCCAAGCACAGATCATTGATGTGCTTGACGAAAATTGCAGTCAAAATCAAAAGTACAGTCGCACTAATAAGTCATGCCCAGCTGTCATTACGTTTGGCTTGCTGTGTGTTGTATTAATGTCTGTCAGATGTTGGATAGGGTGTGTCCCAGCTGTCATTACGTTGTCCTTGTTCAATGCTGTATTAATGTCTGTCAGATGTTGGATAGGGTGGGTAAGTGTAGGAACATGTGTGTATATTTCACTTGATACTAGCAGGGGTACCCGTCGTTGCCCGGGTTTAAATTCTACTACCATAATCACCATCATCAATCACTACTACCACAATCATCACAATACTACTACTACCACCATAATCACCGGCCTCGACCTCCCTGTGCCTCATTAAACGGCGACCTCGATTTCGGCCGCTAAATTACCTCCGATTTTGGATCTGACCTCATCCGTACCCCCATTTTGGGGGGCTGCGAACAACTTTCGTTCCATACACCTTTTCGATCGGAGGCCTCCTGCCCCAAACGGCCATTTTTTTCATGTTTTTTTTCTTCAATTTCGGCCTCGAAACGACCTCCTATCGTGGCCTCGCCCCCTCTATGACCTGACCCAGGTCAATTGACACCCACATGCAAAGTTTCAGCTCCCCAGGTCCAAAACTGCGGCCGCATATTAGGAACAAACAGACACACGAACTGATTTAATAATATAGATGAAGAAATGAAGCTTAGATATTGCTGATACCAATTATTGATCAAAACATACTTGGTGACGAGACATCACTTATTAGCGCGATTGTACTTCGATTGTCCGTCATTTGTTACAGAGTATATACGAGCTAAGTTAACGGTGATGTCCAAATTTTAGAAAATAATAGAAGACTTTGGCAAATGAAAAAAAAAAAATCTCTTCAAATTTGTGTGCCTTGGGTCCCATATTATTCTGTTTGCTGGGTGAATGGGTGGGTAATGGGTGAATGGGTGGGTAATGGGTGAATGGGTGGGTAATGGGTGAATGGGTTAGTAATGGGTCAATGGGTTAGTAATGGGTCAATGGGTTAGTAATGGGTGAATGGGTGGGTAATGGGTGAATGGGTTAGTAATGGGTCAATGGGTTAGTAATGGGTGAATGGGTTAGTAATGGGTCAATGGGTTAGTAATGGGTGAATGGGTAAATGGGTATGTAATGGGTGAATGGGTGGGTAATGGGTGAATGGGTAGGTAATGGGTGAATGGGTAGGTAATGGGTGAATGGGTGAATGGGTGGGTAATGGGTGAATGGATGGGTAATGGGTGAATGGGTTAGTAATGGGTGAATGGGTAAATGGGTTAGTACTGGGTAAATGGGTTAGTAATGGGTGAATGGGTTAGTAATGGGTGAATGGGTTAGTAATGGGTGAATGGGTTAGTAATGGGTAAATGGGTAAGTAATGGGTGAATGGGTTAGTAATGGGTGAATGGGTAAATGGGTTAGTACTGGGTAAATGGGTTAGTAATGGGTGAATGGGTTAGTAATGGGTAAATGGGTTAGTAATGGGTGAATGGGTTAGTAATGGGTAAATGGGTTAGTAATGGGTGAATGGGTTAGTAATGGGTAAGTAATGGGTGAATGGGTGAATGGGTGAATGGGTGGGTAATGGGTGAATGGGTGGGTAATGGGTGAATGGGTGGGTAATGGGTGAATGGGTGGGTAATGGGTGAATGGGTGGGTAATGGGTGAATGGGTGGGTAATGGGTGAATGGGTTAGTAATGGGTAAATGGGTTAGTAATGGGTACAAAGGAGTACAAAGGAAATCAAGCAACAACAGATCTAGTGACCCTTCTAGGTTGCTTGTCCTCCAAAACACTGAGGATCAAGTGTCCAAACAGTGGTTTAGAGTGGGTAAGGGAACATTGGAAAGGGAATTACTGCCCTGGAACTAATGTCCGTGGCAGGATTAGGAAGTTAGTAGAGGACAGATGGGTTAGTAACTGATGGGGGATAAAAATAAAGTTATTCATTTACAAACGCAGTCAGTCGCGGGTTTGATGAGAGATATTTGTCTAGGCGGAGTTTAAATGAATCAACGGTGCTGCAGTCTACAACGTTTCGGGGAAGCCCATTCCACAAGTTGACAACTCGATTGAAGAAGAAATTCTTAGATTCGTGCGAGTTAAAAGATTTACCAATAATTTTGCAACCGTTTCCCCGCGTGTAATTAGATTGGTCGATAGTGAAGTACTTACTACAGTTCATATGGGTTAATGGGTTAGTAATGGGTGAATGGGTTAGTAATGGGTTAGTAATGGGTAAATGGGTTAGTAATGGGTGAATGGGTGGGTAATGGGTGAATGGGTTGGTAATGGATGGGTAATAGGTTAGTAATGGGTAAATGGGTTAGTAATGGGTGAATGGGTTATTAATGGGTGAATGGGTTAGTAATGGGTGAATGGGTTAGTAATGGGTGAATGGGTTAGTAATGGGTGAATGGGTTAGTAATGGGTGAATGGGTTAGTAATGGGTAAATGGGTTAGTAATGGGAAATGGGTAAATGGGTGGGTAATGGGTTAGTCATGGGTGGGTAATGGATTAGTCATGGGTGGGTAATGGATGAATGGGTTAATAATGGGTGAATGGGTTAGTAATGGGTGAATGGGTTATTAATGGGTGAATGGGTCAGTAATTGGTGAATGGGTTAGTAATGGGTGGGTAATGGGTGGTTGGGTAATGGGTGGATGTGTAATGGGTAGATGGGTAATGGGTAGATGGGTAATGTGGGTCAGTGAGCAATGGGTGGACTATGGGAGGGTGGATGGTATGGAGCATGGGAGGGAGGGAGGGTTGCAGGCAGCGTGAGTTTGAGGGAGGGAGGGAGGGAGGGTGGCAGGCAGCGTGAGTTTGAGGGAGGGATGGGGGCAGGCGGGGTGAGAGGGAGAGAGGGAGGGAGGGAGGTAGGTTGGTAGGCAGCGTGGGTGGGAGGGAGGGTGGGTAGGAGGGAGGGAGGGAGGTTGCAGGCAGCGTGAGTTTGAGGGAGGGAGGGTGGGAGGGAGGGGGGCAGGCAGCGTGAGAGGGAGGGAGGGAGGTAGGTTGGTGGGTGGGTGGGTGTGGTGGGTGGTGGTGGGTGAGGGTGGGGGTGGGAGAGAGGGGGAGGGTTGCAGGCAGCGTGAGTTTGAGGGAGGGAGGGTGGGTGGGAGTGAGGGTGACAGGGAGGGAGGGAGGCAGCGCGAGTGGGAGGAAGGGAGGGTGGTAGGCAGCGTGAGAGGAAGGGAGGGTGGTAGGCAGCGTGAGAGGGAGGGAGGGTGGTAGGCAGCGTGAGAGGGAGGGTGGTAGGCAGCGTGAGAGGGAGGGAGGGAGGGTGGTAGGCAGCGTGGGAGGGAGGGAGGGAGGGAGGGAGGGTGGTAGGCAGCGTGAGAGGGAGGGAGGGAGGGTGGTAGGGAGGGTGGTAGGCAGCGTGAGAGGGAGGGAGGGTGGTAGGCAGCGTGAGAGGGTGGGAGGGAGGGTGGTAGGCAGCGTGGGAGGGAGGGAGGGTGGCAGGCAGCGTGAGAGGGAGGGAGGGTGGCAGGCAGCGTGAGAGGGAGGGAGGGTGGTAGGCAGCGTGAGAGGGAGGGAGAGTGGCAGCGTGTTTGTGGGAGGGTGGCAGATGGAGTGGGTGAGATAGCGCGTGGGCAGCAGGGTGGGAGAGCATGTGGGTGGTAGATATCACGAGCGAGTGGCAGGGTGGGAAGTGGCGTGGGCAGCAGGGTGGGAGAGCATGTGGGCGGACGGTAGAGTGGGCGGGTGGCAGGGCGCGTGGAAGGGAGGGAGACAGAGGGAGTGGGAGGGCGCGTGGGAGTGAGGCAGGGTGTGTGGGAAGCCAAGTGGATAACAAGATAATTATATAGACTAAAGAGGGTGGGCGAGAGAGAAAATCAACGTCACTCACTACACGGGTTACATGTCAAAATTCCCCATAAGCCCTCGTAAATATGAAAACCACGTGGCCCAAATGTCGATCAAACCTTCTCATTAAACCATCAATAAACCACTAAATCAACTCACCATTCCAATATAACCAACTTCGCCTTCAGTGCCGTCTTGTCCAATCCTCAGAAGTTCGCAAAATCACTTATAACCGCGCGGAAAGCAAAAACAAAGGAAAATATCTCGGCACATCACCACTCCATCAAGACTCGACGCGGAAAGACGGAGAGACGGTGAAGGAAGGAGGGAGACGAGGTGAAGGTCAATAATATACCGAACAAAAAAGAATCAACCAATACCTTCTTTATTAACGCCTAACTCAATTAAACGTCAACAAACCTCAAGTGCAATATCCATAAATAAATCCTTTAATCACCTAATGCCTAAAACCACTCTAGTAATTCCAGTATTTTTATTAATTGAGCTATAACTAATATGTTTAAAGACCGCGTCATACCGCTCTGATTAAAAGCCACTGCACCGCTTCTAGTTTTCAATAAGACACATCCCGCATTACCTAACACCAATAAAACGCCTTTAAATGTCGGCCAATTTGTCATGGAACCGAAGTTTTTAAGACACGAGCGAAGATTTGGTCGTATATACATGTAATTCTTTATATATAAGCGAATAATTCATGTGTAGCTTCATAAGGATTACATAGTGATAATGCAAAGGATTACTGTATTAAAAGGGGATAGGGGATTTAAAGGTAGGTATTATGTAAACAAACGATTATCGTACCCCTGGCAACTAGTGCTTGGCTATGGGAGCTTCTGTATTTCCCTCCTCCACCTCCTACTCCACCTCCTCCTCCATCCTCCCCCTCCTCCCCCCCCCCCCCCCTTCTCACTCCTCACTCTCTCTTTTTCTCTCTCTCTTCTCTAGAAAAACGAGTGTTAGAATATTAAATAAGTTAGACGAAGGACGAGTAGGGAGAGGGAGAAAAGGTGCAAATACTTAATTCTCCGCTTCTCACTCTCCTCTCGTCTCTCGGTTGTGTCAAAGGAATAATAAATAACAAGTAACTAACCAGGAGAGAAAGTGTAAGTCGATGAAACGTAAATGTGGAAGGGCAAGAAAGGGACATGATATAATCTATCTCTCTCTCTCTCTCTCTCTCTCTCTTTCTCCCTCTCTCCTCTCTCTCTCTCTCCTCTCTTTGCAATTGGGTATAATTAGAAGTATGAAACTAATTAGATAGCCATGAAAACGTAAGGGTTAACGTAATGGACTAAGAGGGAGAACGAGTGGCATGTCCATTAGCTATCTCTATCTTCTCTCTCTCTGCCTCTCTCTCTCTTTTGGCAATTGGGTATAATTAGAGTTAGAAACGAATTAGATAGACATGAAACCGTGAGTGGAACGTAATGGACTAAGAGGGAGAAAGAGTGCCAATGTTCAATTAGCTATCTCTCTCTCTCTCTTCCACTCTCTCTTACACAACACACACACACACCACAGTACGCCACACCTTATTATTCCTTTCCCCACATTTTCTATATATGGAATTAGGACAGAATATTTTAATTATCCCCGCCCCAAAATCTTTAGTGGATCTTCGGTGTCTGTTTGTTTGTTTGGTATTTACGGTGTCTACCTATAACCCTTCCTTCTTTAATGGACCCTGTAAACAATTTCCACCCCTTTTTTCCCTGGTTGACCTCTTCCTAAATTGTGGAAAGATTAGCTAGATTACTTGTGTTTATTTGCGGATCTATAGGCTACAGGTCAAGATTGTCTACCCTTAATCATAAGCAATAGACTAACCATAAGTTACACCCCGTTCCTAACATTCATCATCAATTACAAAACCCCAATGTACTTGAATAAACTAATGAAAGAATGCGTCCTCAATCTGGATTCGAACTCGGGAACAACCACACCCTGAACATAAGCACCTAAACCATGGGTACACCACCAACACAGTTACTAACATCCAGTACCGATTAACACCATCTTACTTACCCTCACTCATTGGGTGGTTACATAGAACTGAGGTCTTGAAAAATTCAATGAGGTCTTGTACAATTTCAATGAAAACAGAGTTGATATTGATTAAATCAATTTTGATTTAATCACTTGATTTAAATAAAGGAGTTTTTTACCCAAAAAATCATGATTTTATTATTTTTTTTTTTTTTTTTTTGATCTGTGAATCAAGATAAAAAAGAATTCTGAAGATTTAATCATGCTTTCATTAAGTTTGTGTATGCATTGGGTTCATTGTTAAGATAGTAGATACTGGTACTTTCTGTAGTAACACAAATAACCTCCCTAGGGGAGGTGTGGTGGAGTGATCTTGCCACTGGCCTGGTAATCCAAAGGTCCCGGGTTCAAATCCCGATGTATCAATGGGAAGATATTATTGGGATGGAATTTGTGCTGTACCTAGTATCAGTGCATTACCACAAGCCCACCGAAACGTCCATAAAATACCCTCATTGTTCCCTGATTAAATAGCACTGTATGAATATTCCCATATTCAAAATATGCTATAGGGGTGCAATGCCTGGTGAGTTATCTGCTCAACAGGTGGCGTTGTGTGTGTGTGTAAGTGTGAGAGTCGAGTGTAGGGGGTGAGACAGTGAAGCACGGGAACGAGGTGGCTTCAGAGATGGGGTCGTTTCGGGCCATGAGTGAGCACCGTGCCTCATGTGAAGGCAAGATGGCAGGTGCTCGTTGTACTCTACGTGCTTCACATGTCTCACTCCCTAGACTGGAACAAGACCTCACGGGCTTCACTGTTCATTGTAAAGCGGTGAATGTTAAGGCTCTCAGCCTATGCCCGAGAGGAAGTAAGTTGGAATATAAGAAGAAAAAAAACAAAAAACAAAAAACAAAAAAAACATACAAGTTTTTTCCCCTCAACATTTATCATCAATACTGGTCTAGCAGCTTACGAGATCAAATTTTGAGCTAACTCCGCCTCCCAAATTGAGCCATCTTCAGTTTAGCTCCAGTTATCAGTGCAAAATATCCTAGAAATGTTGCCAGAAAAAAAATGTTGAACATGGAAAGTTGACGATAAAAGCTCTCGTGTGATATCCCCTTTAAGGGAGGATGGTTCACTTTTTGGTAGATGTTTTTTTTTTTTTTTTTAGTTTCCTCCCTAGACCTCATCAAACTTAAAAAAACATCCATCAGATCCCCCTTCTAGATTAATTTAAAAAAAAAAATCGGTAGAAAAATTGTCCCGGCCGAAGGCCGGTTACTCTTAAGATTACAGGCTCGCTATCGCTCGCCAGGAAAAAATCGACACCTAAATGACACAAAAGGTCTTAACATTGACAACGAAATGGGGCGAAAGGTATTAAAATCGCCAAACTAATAGGCTGAACGTCACACAATCTGAACATTATTGGGGGTAAGCATGAGGAAGAAGGTTGACCAGAAACCCGGGCCCTACCCCCTTTAAGTACCCTTGTGTAACATAATGAACTTCCTCATTGCTCGAAACTACCAAGGGTTCAATTATGGGGCTACGGCTGGGGGTTTGGGGTCTATGTATTTATTAATGTATTTATGTTTGAGTTTCCCCGCTAGACCTCCTTCGCACTTAGAATAGCACCCGGGGCCCTAGACCCCCTTTCAATATAAGTTTGTACATTTTTCGGTAGAAAAATGTTCCGGCCGAGGGCCGGTTCTTTTTAATATTACAGGCTCGTTATCGTTCGCCAGGAAAGAAAATCGACAGCTAAATGGCACGAAAGGTCTAAACATTGACGTAGAAATGGGGCGAAAGGTCTGAAAATCGACAAACTAACGGCACGAAAATCTTAAAACCTCAAAACTAATATGCTAAACATGAGGGAGAAGGAGGTCCATACGAAGCGAGTAGTACCCCCTTAAAGATAGAGTCACGCGATCACTTTTCCGGCATTTTTAAAATAAATTCTGGTCTGATTTTTTTTTTTTTAGCAAATCAACCACCTAAAATTATACATCTTCAATCTAGCTGCCGAAACCGGATATAACAAAGCCTCAAACTTGATTCCAAACTTGCCGATCGACATTTACTCTAATTGATGCTCATGAGACTCCATATTAAGGGGAGACGGACCGTTTTTGTTTTCTTTTTGTCTATTAATTCATGTATTCCTTTATTTCTTAGTTTTATCTCTAGACTTCCATCAAGCTTAGAAAACACACCCTAGACCCCCTTCCAGATAAATTTGTAAATTTTTCGGTAGAAAAATGTCCCGGCCGAAGGCCGCTTCCTCTTAAAATTTCAGGCTCGCTATCGCTCGCCTGGAAATAATCGACACCTAAATGGCACGAACGATCTTAAAATTGATAACGAAATGGGACGAAAAGTCTTAAAATCGCCAAACAAATGGGCCGAACGTCTAACATTTTCAAAACTAATGGGACTAAACACGAGGGCGAAAGGTGACCAGACAAACGACCGTCTCCTCTTAAGTTAATTTGGAGTACGTGAACCTGCACCCACGCTGTCAGTTTATGCATGGACGTAATAATAGCACGATTTTCTTTACCCCCTCTGTACCGGTGAAGTCTTTTTGTTTGCTTATACTTCAGCTGAATTGAGACGATTTTATGAAGCTTGGGAAGGATATTATATGGTAGCTAAGAGGATGAATTGAGACAGTCTGCAGCCTTTTAATGTGTAGACGTCCTTCCTAAGCTGAAGAAACCTATCCATAGACTACAGTAGATCTGGACTGGACACGAAAATGGAACTTTGCAGTAAGGGACCCAAGATCGGAGAACGAACCCCCAAATTCGAACCTCGAAACCGCGAAAATATCACATTTTCGTGGTTTCGAGGTTCGAACTTGGGGGTTCGTTTTCCGATTGTGGGTCCCTTACTGCAAAGTTATATTTTCGTGTCCAGTCCAGAGCTACTGTAGTCTATGACCCGTCTAATAATTGCCAGAACGCAATGAAAAGGACATGACCGGTACAGAAGGGGTTAAATGAATCATTGATTGTAGCTCCTGTGTTGATTATAATTGTAGATTAACGTCTACGTAACAAACTACTCTCGTAATGCGCTTACATTCGTTCCCTTCCATACATACTGTACATTCACGGAATGTATCCAAAATGATGTGTGTGCATTTGGATTTCGTCTGTGTGTGTTCATTGTGTTCTGTTGGGTTATCCCTATTCTGGCTCTGTCTTGAGTCGGCCACCCCCCAAAAAAAAATAAAAAATAAAAAAAATAAAATAAAAAAGGGAAAGTGGGGAATGGGCCTGAGTATATTAATTATAGATAGTATGTAGATAAATGTGGGCAACTGAACATTGATACTCAGTTCATTATTGACGAGTATTAACCCTCTCCGACATATGACGCGATTTTGAGCCGATTAGGGATACTTTAAAGCCTTTGTTACCATCAGGGGTATTTAGAAACCTTTAGTTTAGTTACTTCAACCTCTGCAGTTGTCTTTGAGTTAGCTGTGGGCAGCAAACTAATTTTGGAGAGGTAATTATAAGTGAGAGAACTCTATTTCTTATTGCTAATGTGGCAACCTCTGCGTCATATGAGCCTGAAGGGGTTATGGGGAGGTTTTTAGCCTGTTCCCTAGACCTCCATCAAGCTTAAAATTACACCCCCAGACCCCCTTTCACGATAAATTTGTACATTTTTCGGTAGAAAAATGTCCTGGCCGAAGGCCGGTTCCTCTTAAATTACAGGCTCGCTATCGCTCGCCAGGAAAAAATCGACACCTAAATGGCAAGAAAGGTCTTAAAATTGACAGAAATGGGGTGAAAGTTCTTAAAATTGACAAAATATTGAGGCGAACGTATTCAAATCTAAAAAAACTATAGATCTAAACATGAGGGAGAAAGGGGTCCATAAAAAGAAAAATCCCTCAAGTGGAAATCTCCCCTTAATTTCGAGACCCACAATCAATCATAACACATATACGGACATACACAATCGAGCTTGTACCGTACACACACAGAGAGTCGACCAGTATATTGGTGTGGAAAGTTACAGCCCGTTTGCTCCAGCCCTCACTGACACTTAGGCGCTTAGGTTCAACATTGCGTCACTAACTAGTCATTGTGCATCGACTATGGTTATGTCACCGTTGCATATAATTGTTGAAGGCAGTTCGATTATATGAGAATCTCCTTTGCGAATTCTGCTAAGGTTGTAAACTGACAATTATTTTTGTTTTTCGAATATAGAAAATCTACAAATAATTCACCATATTTGCCTGTGTTTTGCATTTCAAAACTAATATAAGTTAATATACAAGTGACATTAAGGGGAGGTTTTTAGTTTGTTTCCTACTCCTCCAGCAATCTTAAAATTTCATCCCCTTGACCCCCTTTCAAGATAAATTTGTACATTTTTCGGTAGAAAAATTTCCCGGCCGAAGGCCGATTACTCTTAAATTACAGGCTCGCTATCGCTCGCCAGGATAAAATCGACACCTAAATGGCACGAAAGGTCTTAAAATTGACAGAATGGAGCGGAAATTCTTAAAAATCACCAAACTAATGGGGCAAACGTCTTAAAATCTCAAAAGCAATGGGGCTAGACATGAGGGAGAAAGGGGTCAAGAAAAAAGTCCCTCAAGTGGAAATCTCTCCTTAAGTTAATGAGAATATAGTACAAATAACAACTGAAAGGTGAAATAATGACGGTAACATGCAGTACAGAACCACCAAGGGCATGTACAGTCACAACCAACATTTATGACACACATTCATACATTTGGATATATATTATCCCAAAACTTGACCTGAAATTATATATACCGTATAAATTACAATTCCTTAAATATTAATGATAAAAGACAAATATTGTTCCAGAATTATACAATGCAAAAAGAAAAGAAAACAATATCATAATAATAACTACTAATAATAATAATAATAATAATAATAATAATAATAATAATAATAATAATAATAATAAATACTACTACTACTACTAATACTAATAATAATAATAATAATAATACAAATAATAATAATTATAAAAATAATAATAATAATAATAGTTCGTAGATCTGAAATGGGAAAATGTTGCCCAACGTTTGAACCCGACTGTGCATGTGACCTTAAGGTAATTATTTAATTATATTATTACATTTAGCTATCATTATATATACTCTTGACTTCATTTTTTCGTGTTTCGTCCGAAAATGTATATTGCTTAGATATTTTACTAAATACCACTTCCCTTCCGAGCAAGGTGGCACGCAGAGAGAGAGAGAGAGAGAGAGAGAGAGAGAGATGAACAAAATAATATTAAAAAATACTGAAAACCAAAAAACATTAATTATATTCATACACCTTCGATCACATTCGCACTTTCATATCGGTCATAGGAAATTACAGAACACAATAAAAGGGGTAATGTGCAATGCCTACTACTCCAACCAATGTGGTATTTCGTCAATATTACATAAAACTACCGATATCATATACTTTTCGATATACGGGGGCGTATTTCTTCCTTTTACTTTGGCTATTGTGAGACTATTATATTCAGCTTAGGAAGGAATTGTGGGAATGAGAGGGTTAGTTGAGATATACATCACTCCTTCGATACCTATCAGGCCTTCCAAAGCTCGGCAAAACCGCCCGATGTCATCCAGCATATAGTGTAAAAGTGTCCGCAAAGGCTGGAATGGTTATTGAGAAACAAGATATTACCTTTATACGAATTAATACCTTTAATTAGTCACACTGTATTAGGGGAAAATGAAGAGAATAATGTTGGCAATAAAATGTCATCTTTTCCTTTTATTCTTGATAATACTAAAGCCATTGTCTGTAGCTGAGGAGGGACTGTTTACCAATCATATGGGTACACCTGATCATTAACCAGCGACGTGTGTTAGATCTGATATGGGTGACTACTCTCCAGTTTTAACCCTTTGAGTACCAGCGACGTGTGTTAGATCTGATATGGGTGACTACTCTCCAGTTTTAAACCCTTTGAGTACCAGCGACGTGTGTTAGATCTGATATGGGTGACTACTCTCCAGTTTTAACCCTTTGAGTACCAGCGACGTGTGTTAGATCTGATATGGGTGACTACTCTCCAGTTTTAACCCTTTGAGTACCAGCGACGTGTGGTTAGATCTGATATGGGTGACTACTCTCCAGTTTTAACCCTTTGAGTACCAGCGACGTGTGTTAGATCTGATATGGGTGACTACTCTCCAGTTTTAACCCTTTGAGTACCAGCGACGTGTGTTAGATCTGATATGGGTGACTACTCTCCAGTTTTAACCCTTTGAGTACCAGCGACGTGTGTTAGATCTGATATGGGTGACTACTCTCCAGTTTTAACCCTTTGAGTACCAGCGACGTGTGTTAGATCTGATATGGGTGACTACTCTCCAGTTTTAACCCTTTGAGTACCAGCGACGTGTGTTAGATCTGATATGGGTGACTACTCTCCAGTTTTAACCCTTTGAGTACCAGCGACGTGTGTTAGATCTGATATGGGTGACTACTCTCCAGTTTTAACCCTTTGAGTACCAGCGACGTGTGTTAGATCTGATATGGGTGACTACTCTCCAGTTTTAACCCTTTGAGTACCAGCGACGTGTGTTAGATCTGATATGGGTGACTACTCTCCAGTTTTAACCCTTTGAGTACCAGCGACGTGTGTTAGATCTGATATGGGTGACTACTCTCCAGTTTTAAACCCTTTGAGTACCAGCGACGTGTGTTAGATCTGATATGGGTGACTACTCTCCAGTTTTAACCCTTTGAGTACCAGCGACGTGTGTTAGATCTGATATGGGTGACTACTCTCCAGTTTTAACCCTTTGAGTACCAGCGACGTGTGTTAGATCTGATATGGGTGACTACTCTCCAGTTTTAACCCTTTGAGTACCAGCGACGTGTGTTAGATCTGATATGGGTGACTACTCTCCAGTTTTAACCCTTTGAGTACCAGCGACGTGTGTTAGATCTGATATGGGTGACTACTCTCCAGTTTTAACCCTTTGAGTACCAGCGACGTGTGTTAGATCTGATATGGGTGACTACTCTCCAGTTTTAACCCTTTGAGTACCAGCGACGTGTGTTAGATCTGATATGGGTGACTACTCTCCAGTTTTAACCCTTTGAGTACCAGCGACGTGTGTTAGATCTGATATGGGTGACTACTCTCCAGTTTTAACCCTTTGAGTACCAGCGACGTGTGTTAGATCTGATATGGGTGACTACTCTCCAGTTTTAAACCCTTTGAGTACCAGCGACGTGTGTTAGATCTGATATGGGGTGACTACTCTCCAGTTTTAACCCTTTGAGTACCAGCGACGTGTGTTAGATCTGATATGGGTGACTACTCTCCAGTTTTAACCCTTTGAGTACCAGCGACGTGTGTTAGATCTGATATGGGTGACTACTCTCCAGTTTTAACCCTTTGAGTACCAGCGACGTGTGTTAGATCTGATATGGGTGACTACTCTCCAGTTTTAACCCTTTGAGTACCAGCGACGTGTGTTAGATCTGATATGGGTGACTACTCTCCAGTTTTAACCCTTTGAGTACCAGCGACGTGTGTTAGATCTGATATGGGTGACTACTCTCCAGTTTTAACCCTTTGAGTACCAGCGACGTTGTGTTAGATCTGATATGGGTGACTACTCTCCAGTTTTAACCCTTTGAGTACCAGCGACGTGTGTTAGATCTGATATGGGTGACTACTCTCCAGTTTTAACCCTTTGAGTACCAGCGACGTGTGTTAGATCTGATATGGGTGACTACTCTCCAGTTTTAACCCTTTGAGTACCAGCGACGTGTGTTAGATCTGATATGGGTGACTACTCTCCAGTTTTAACCCTTTGAGTACCAGCGACGTGTGTTAGATCTGATATGGGTGACTACTCTCCAGTTTTAACCCTTTGAGTACCAGCGACGTGTGTTAGATCTGATATGGGTGACTACTCTCCAGTTTTAACCCTTTGAGTACCAGCGACGTGTGTTAGATCTGATATGGGTGACTACTCTCCAGTTTTAACCCTTTGAGTACCAGCGACGTGTGTTAGATCTGATATGGGTGACTACTCTCCAGTTTTAACCCTTTGAGTACCAGCGACGTGTGTTAGATCTGATATGGGTGACTACTCTCCAGTTTTAACCCTTTGAGTACCAGCGACGTGTGTTAGATCTGATATGGGTGACTACTCTCCAGTTTTAACCCTTTGAGTACCAGCGACGTGTGTTAGATCTGATATGGGTGACTACTCTCCAGTTTTAACCCTTTGAGTACCAGCGACGTGTGTTAGATCTGATATGGGTGACTACTCTCCAGTTTTAACCCTTTGAGTACCAGCGACGTGTGTTAGATCTGATATGGGTGACTACTCTCCAGTTTTAACCCTTTGAGTACCAGCGACGTGTGTTAGATCTGATATGGGTGACTACTCTCCAGTTTTAACCCTTTGAGTACCAGCGACGTGTGTTAGATCTTATTCTATAGCTCTATTTAGACGATAGTATGCAGCTTGGGAAGGATTTGCGGTAGTTGTTGTTGTTGTTGTTGTTGTTCCCCAAGCTGCCTGGCCGAACAGCCCCAAGGCCCCGAGCAAGGCCAAGGCCACAACCGAGCACCCCCACAGAACCCCCCCCCCCCCCCGCCGACCACAACAAAGCCTGGGTGACCGAAGCCACTCCATGGCGGGGAGCTGAGGATGGTGCGGAAACGCCCAGGAAACCAAAGCCCCACCCAGGGCCCTGTGCCCCTCAGCAATTATGAAGAAAAAGTTGAGGGGCAAAGGAAAATGTGACGCTTTGGCTTCCAATCTTGGTAGATTGGGAGGTCAATCCACGGAAGAGACGCCGTCACTTGAGATCTAGAAGATATATAAGTAAAAGGAACAGTCAGAGTAAGCTATGGGTATGGCAGAGATCGCGCAGTTCTCACTCTGATAGACCAGCCCATCACCATAGTTTAATCCATCTGCGGTAGTTTAAAAGGTTGATTGAGATAGTTCGAAGCCTTATTATTGCTAGAGATCCTTCCTGAGCTGAATAATATAGTGTAATAGTTGCCAGAATATGATGACAATGACGATACCGCTACTGTACGGGTTAAGGGGAGATCTCCACTTGAGGGATTTTTTTTCTTGACCCCCTTTCTCCCTCATGTTTAGCCCCATTGCTTTTGATATTATAAAACGTTTGCCCCATTAGTTTAGCGATTTTAAGAACTTTCACCCCATATTAAGACCTTTCGTGCCATTCAGGTGTCGATTTTATCCTGGCGAGCGATAGCGAGCCTGTAATTTAAGAGGAACCGGCCTTTAGCCGGGACATTTTTCTACCGAAAAATGTACACATTTATCTTGAAAGGGACTCAAGGGGGTGTAATTTTCAGCTTGATGGAGGTCTAGGGAACAAACTAAATACCTCCCCTTAACAGTACACAACGTTATCCAATGAGACAACTAAGCATAAATCACTGTCAATTGTCGTGTTCTACCTCCATAATTTGAACTCTGGTTATGCCTATAGTTATAAGTGAACAAATATCCTCATGATTTTTTTACATCGTTCTTAACACCAATAACACCCCCAATGAAATGAATGAAAGCGTGAGATTCTCCCAGGATTCCAACCTAGGACATCACATGCGTAACTTACACGCTCTAACCACTACACCATCAACACAGGCAGAAACGAGGCCTTTGTATTCAAGGTATTCTTAAGGGGAGGTTTTTAGTTGATTCCCTAGACTTCCATCAATCTTAAAATTACTCCCCTAGACCCCCTTTCAAGATAAATTTGTACATTTTTCGGTAGAAAAATGTCCCGGCCGTAGGCCGGTTCCCCTTAAATTACAGGCTCGCTATCGCTCGCCAGGAAAAAATAGACACCTAAATGGCACGAATGGTCTTAAAATTGACTTAAATGGGGCGAGGGTTCTTAAAATCGTCAAACTAATGGGGCGAACGTCTTAAAATCTCAAAAGCAACGGGGCGAAACATGAGGGAGAAAGGGGTCCAGAAAAAAATCCTCCAGGTGGAAATCTCCCCTTAAAATATACCAATAGAAGAAATCAAGTTTGAAGACACATAGGTGGGATCCCGTCTATACTATACCTTGGGCACTAGGGATGAGCTTCCATGAATAGTAGCTGTATAATTATTGTCCACACGAATTAGCATACATTCTGAGGTTGAAATGTGTAGAAGGGAAACTAACATGATTGATGATTTAGGAGTGAATTGGGCAGTTATTTGAATAATATGACCAATACACGGTTTCGTAGCAAAGTAATCCCTGCAAGTCGATCATACTAGGTTTTCTTGCATACATAAAATCACGGAGGGGGTATACATCACGGAGGGGGTATAAATCACGGAAGGGGTATAAATTCCTGTGATCAACTGTACGTCCAGATGAATTTCCGCTTGTTGACTCTATTGTTTGGAACGTACATTATTTCTGCTTGCTAAATAATAATAGCTATAAATCTAATGCATACCTTATAAGCTAATCAATTAAGGAGGGTCACCGGCTTTTTTTATCTTTCTCTAATTTTCTCTCTTTCCCTGGCTTGTATCCATTCGGCCCCATTCAGCCAACTGTTTTAAGACGTTTATCCCCATCCAGGTGTCGATTTCTTCCTGGCGAGCGATAGCGAGCCAGCATTGTATGGAGAAATCCGGCTTCGTCGGAGACATTTTTATATCGAAAAATTTATAAATTTAGCTTGCTGTCAAAACAAAAATATATAAATGCTGGATGGGGGTAAATGTCTTAAAACAGTAGGCTGAATGGGGCCGAATGGATTAAAGCCAAAGAGAGAGGGAGAGAAAGAGAGAGAAAAAAAGCAAACGAGGTGGGTCTCCTTAATATCGTGATCTTCCCCAGGCCGGAGCACCCTCGTCACCGCCATGTACGGAGCCATCGCAGCGTCGGTACGGGAGGCTCGGAAGAAGTCCATCAGTAAGCAGCAGAACAGACGCACCCCGAATAAGAATAAGAATAAGAAGGTGGCTAAGGTCCACCCTCACCTGGCCACCACACACGGGCTCACACAACAGGTTAGTCTCTTTACCACACCAGGGATCCTAGAGATATATGGTGTATCGATAGGGTCTCTGTGTTACCATGTAGTCACTATGGTCAAGTGCAAATGGAGAGCCTTCCATATATTATTGCCTCTTAAAACATATATATATATATTATATATATTAGCAAACTTCATTTATTCAAGCACCTATCACACTAAGTAAAACATAGATACAGCTGTACAGGTATACAATTAATCTAAAAACAAACAATATCACGAGGGGCAACCTGCTAATGATTCGCTTTCAACGGGTTTTTTTCCGTTTTTGTTTTTGTCAATTGCTTTAAATGAGTTATAAGCAATGCTCCTTCATATTGTGTGCTTACAATCAGTCTATCAAGTTTTCGGAGCTCTATGGGTTCAGATATGAACTTAAATATGAGTTGAAAATATTCAATATATGAAAGAGGCAACACAATGTAATGACAAAAAAGGGTCTCCATTTTCAATTTATCATAGTGTCTCCCCCTCTCCCCTTTTACCAGAGCCCTCTATAGTGAACATCCCTCGTACTTTGTTTTGCAGTCATGTTGCCTAGCCGGAAAACCTGCTTGAGTTAATTAGCGTCAATAATTCGATTATGTCACTAATATAGGTGAGTTTTGAGTTCCGTACTAATTTTGAGATAAGTCCAGCCCAAAGTTAGCTAGTCATATTTGTGTGGAGCTTGTGACTAACCAAAATTAGTCAACCAGACGAATTGTTGACGTTGACTAATTCGTTATACTGTAAACAAAGTTACGGATACTTCCCCCTATAAATGGCTTTGGATCTCACTCCCCCACCTCCCATCCCGTTTTCCAGGCCCTGGTAGTGTCCCCGCCAAAGCATTTTTTTCCCTAGATAGTTGAGGCGCTTCGTACATATTATGGCACCATCGTCATTAATCTAACCTGACCAAATATTCATGGTTCAAAATAATGTGATATATATTGATTAATAAATCAAACTAATTCATCTGCATGGTAAATTGAGACGACTATTATATGTGCAAAGTGTCCAAACTGTTCTGGAAAAACAGCTCCTCGCCTGCCATTCTAGCATAGATTCACCGGCTCGCTCCTACTATTACCAGAAGCTCTCCTGCTGAAAGGCCATCCAAGGTATTGTCTAAAACACCGCGGGCCATTACACCTCGGCAAAATATTTATACATTTACATAATGGCTTTGAATAACCTTAATGTATTGACTTTGTTTAAGGCTGTATAACAAAATAGCTGCTCCATAAAACAGTCCTGCTTTCAGTTTGAAATATTGTTGCTTATACAGTACAGTACATTTATTATTGTTGCATATACAGTACAGTACATTTATTATTGTTGCATATACAGTACAGTACATTTATTATTTGACCAACACCCCTAAGTAGAATTAAGTTTCCGCTTAATCCAAATTCGTAAAGGATTGTACCAACGAACTTACTGTCGACTAGAATCAGTGTTCGTTTAACCCTTTCAGTATTTGAGGACACATTTCTGCAAATTAGTTTGGCTAGCTTTGGCCAATAGTATTTAGTTTACGAAGGATATGTGAAAGTCTGAGGGTTAATTGAGACAGGCTATGCCATTTTGACTGCCGCAGGTTCTCCCTAAGCTGCATAACATCGTCTAATAGTAGCCTGAATGTTACAAAGAATAGCGTTTTAATACTGAAAGGGTTAAAATTTGAATTAGCTGTTGATTTCGATTAATGAAAGTGGACTAATATTCTGAGAGCAGGACTTCCATGAGCGTATGTAGGGAGTAAGGCAGAGTAGTGGAGTTGAACATGAGATACATAGCACCTACAGGACCAGCCTCGCATCAGCTGCTTCAACAACAGACCTGCAACACTCAACTGGTATAGACCACTTCAACCAGTACCTCTCAACCTGTACCATGTAAACGAAAACTGTATTCTTTTGAACTTTAGGACGAATCTGAGGAAGTCAAAAGTTATTTCCAAAAGATCCTTCCTAATCTAATCAAAATAATGTAATAAGCCAGAAAAAAAAACCCATAAAACAAACATGGTCATAATATTAAAGAGGGATTAAGTTAGGCCAGGAATAAAAGTTAAGGGGAGATTTCCACTTAAGGGATTTTTTTCTTTACCCCCTTCTCGCTCATGTTTGGCCCCATTGCTTTTGAGATTTTAAGACGTTCGCCCTATTAGTTTGGCGATTTTAAGAACTTTCGCCCCATTTATGTAACTTTTAAGACCTTTCGTGCCATTTAGGTGTCGATTTTTTCCTGGCGAGCGATAGCGAGCCTGTAATTTAAGAAGGAATCGGCCTTCGGCCAGGACATTTTTCTACCGAAAAATGTACACATTTATCTTGAAAGGGGGTCAAGGGGGTGTAATTTCAAGCTTGATGGAAGTCTAAGAAACACACTAAAAACCTCCCCTTAACATGGTCGTGAATACGTTCGTTGAAGCTGGTAATGGTCTAGGTAAAGTTCGGCATAGTTGGCCCTGGTTGAGATACACTGATTGAAATGGTCTACTGGTTGAGTTGTGGGGGGTCCGCTTCAACAGATCTGCACCAATCAACCCGACATCTGTACTGTTGCATATTATATAAAGCCATGCAAATAAATCATGTGTACTCATTTGTAATACTTTATATAATGCATACAACATAATGCATACAACATAATGCATACAACATAATGCATACACCACAATGCATACAACATAATGCATACAACATAATGCATACAACATAATGCATACAACATAATGCATACAACATAATGCATACAACATAATGCATACAACATAATGCATACAACATAATGCATACAACATAATGCATACAACATAATGCATACAACATAATGCATACAACATAATGCATACAACATAATGCATACAACATAATGCATACAACATAATGCATACAACATAATGCATACAACATAATGCATACACCACAATGCATACAACATAATGCATACAACATAATGCATACACCACAATGCATACAACATAATGCATACAACATAATGCATACACCACAATGCATACACCACAATGCATACAACATAATGCATACAACATAATGCATACAACATAATGCATACACCACAATGCATACAACATAATGCATACAACATAATGCATACACCACAATGCATACAACATAATGCATACAACATAATGCATACACCACAATGCATACACCACAATGCATACAACATAATGCATACAACATAATGCATACACCACAATGCATACACCACAATGCATACAACATAATGCATACAACATAATGCATACAACATAATGCATACAACATAATGCATACAACATAATGCATACACCACAATGCATACACCACAATGCATACACCACAATGCATACAACATAATGCATACACCACAATGCATACACCACAATGCATACAACATAATGCATACAACATAATGCATACAACATAATGCATACAACATAATGCATACAACATAATGCATACAACATAATGCATACACCACAATGCATACAACATAATGCATACACCACAATGCATACAACATAATGCATACACCACAATGCATACACCACAATGCATACAACATAATGCATACAACATAATGCATACAACATAATGCATACAACATAATGCATACAACATAATGCATACAACATAATGCATACAACATAATGCATACAACATAATGCATACACCACAATGCATACAACATAATGCATACACCACAATGCATACACCACAATGCATACAACATAATGCATACAACATAATGCATACAACATAATGCATACAACATAATGCATACAACATAATGCATACAACATAATGCATACAACATAATGCATACAACATAATGCATACACCACAATGCATACAACATAATGCATACACCACAATGCATACAACATAATGCATACACCACAATGCATACACCACAATGCATACAACATATGCATACAACATAATGCATACAACATAATGCATACAACATAATGCATACAACATAATGCATACAACATAATGCATACACCACAATGCATACACCACAATGCATACACCACAATGCATACAACATAATGCATACACCACAATGCATACACCACAATGCATACAACATAATGCATACAACATAATGCATACAACATAATGCATACAACATAATGCATACAACATAATGCATACAACATAATGCATACAACATAATGCATACAACATAATGCATACACCACAATGCATACAACATAATGCATACACCACAATGCATACACCACAATGCATACAACATAATGCATACAACATATGCATACAACATTAATGCATACAACATAATGCATACAACATAATGCATACAACATAATGCATACAACATAATGCATACAACATAATGCATACAACATAATGCATATAACATAATGCATATAACATAATGCATATAACATAATACACAATAACATAATGCATATAACATAATACACAATAACATAATGCATATAACATAATACACAATAACATAATGCATATAACATAATGCATATAACATAATGCATACAACATAATGCATACAACATAATGCATACACCACAATGCATACACCACAATGCATACAACATAATGCATACAACATAATGCATACAACATAATGCATACAACATAATGCATACAATAATGCATACAACATAATGCATACAACATAATGCATACAACATAATGCATACAACATAATGCATACAACATAATGCATACAACATAATGCATACAACATAATGCATACAACATAATGCATACAACATAATGCATACAACATAATGCATACAACATAATGCATACAACATAATGCATACAACATAATGCATACACCACAATGCATACAACATAATGCATACAACTATTATGATCAGATGCCATTACATGTGTATATACAAATAGAATGCTTCTCCACCAGCTTATTTTATGTCTATTGATCGCCTATAATTCTGAAGTACATGAAACTATTAAATGTTCTTTCCTGGAAGAAGTACCACCATATATATATATATATTATACTAAGCACCTCTCGTTATATTGAACACTAAACCAATAATGTAGGTGCTATACAGGGAATAATTCCGTGCTTACAAATATCGAATTCTCTATCATCATCATCATCATCATCATCATCATCATCATATATTATATAACAAAGTATTTTAGCCCTACTATGGGTGTAAACGTGGTTTGTATACATTTTGAAGTAACACTGCCCTTTGCACCTATTAAGGGGAGGTATTTAGTTTGTTCCCTACGTTTTCATCAAGCTTAAAATTACACCCCCTAGACCCCCTTTCAAGATAAATTTGTAAATTTTTCGGTAGAAAAATGTCCCGGCCGGAGGCCGGTTCCTCTTAAATTACAGGCTCGCTATCGCTCGCCAGGAAAAGAATCGACACCTAAATGGGACGAAAGGTCTTAAAAGTGACATAAATGGGGTGAAACTTCTTAAAATCGCCAAATTAATGGGGCGAACGTCTTAAAATTTCAAAAGCAATGGGGTTAAACATGAGGGAGAAAGGGGCAAAGAAAAAATTCCCTCAAGTGGATATCTCCCCTTAAAGTAATAATATCTAAAGTTTGCCTATTTTTGTCCAGGGGTTCATTCAAGCAATTTCCAATTTTTTTTTGTAAGCTTCTTTCGGTTCTTATAGTTGGTCAAAATAGCCATGATTATATTATGGGAGGATAGGAAAGGTAAAAAATAACATTAAACTTCATGACTTCCAAAATCAAAGCAAGCAAGGACATATTCTTTGAACTTTACTAATTTTTGGTCAAATAGTATGGGTGGTAAATTGCAACACACTGTGAGAGAGAGAGAGAGCTACATAGAGCTACATAGATACACAGACCACACAGACCTCAAGGTCCTTACTAGGCAGTCTGGCCTTACAAACTATAATATGCATATATGCATATATACACATACACACATACACATACATACATATACATATACATATATACATATATATACACATACATATACACATACATACATACACACATATATATACAGTATATATATACATACTGTACAGTGCACACACATACATTACACATACATTTTTTTTTTTTTTTTTTTTTTTCATTCATATCACCCCAGCCCTCTGCAGATAGAGGTCAAGCCTTCCCTTGAAGGCGTTTTATTGTGTCGCTCTCCACCACTCTCGCTGGTAGTTTATTCCACTCTGTCGCCACACTGTAGGTGAAGAAACTCTTTGTGACATCTAGGTTTGCCTTTTTGGTTTTTAATTTCATTCCATTTCCGCGAGTTTGATTAGTATTGTTTAATGTGAATAGTGCATTTACATCGACTTTGTCGAAACCTTTTAGTATCTTAAAAGCACTCAATAAGCTGACCCCTCAACCTCCTCTTTTTTAATGAGAACAGGTTCAATCGTTTAAGTCTTTCTTCATATGGTTTATTTCTTAATGAGGGTATCATCTTCGTCGCTCTACGCTGTACTGACTCGAGTCTTACAATGTCCTTGATCAGATAAGGTGACCAGAACTGCACACCATATTCAAGGTGGGGCCTCACCATACTTTTGAACAGTGGCACTATTACGTTTTCATGTTTATATGTAAATTTTCGTTTAATAAAGCCCAATGCTATGTTTATTTGCAGCTGCTATACATTGGTCGGAAGTTTTTAGGTTTTCAGATATTAGTACCCCTAGGTCTTTTACTACCGTTGCGGTTTTTATTTGTTTGCCATTCATTTCGTATTTGTATTTCATATTTCTGCTACCAACCTGCAGCACCTGACATTTATCGACATTGAAGGGCATCTGCCATTTTTTCGACCACTCTGATATCTTGTTTAAATCAGATTGCAACGCATTTCTATCATCTTCGTTCAGGACTGTATTTCCTATTTTTGTATCGTCGGCGAATTTGGAAATGGTGTTGTTTACCCCTACATCGATATCGTTAATGTAAATGAGAAAACAGGACCGGTCCAAGGACTGAACCCTGTGGAACTCCACTAGTGACAGGCTCCCACTCCGATTCCACTCCATTTATCACCACTCTCTGTCTTCTGTCCGT
The DNA here is from genome assembly GCA_032716605.1 of Paralithodes platypus. Taxonomy (NCBI): domain Eukaryota; kingdom Metazoa; phylum Arthropoda; class Malacostraca; order Decapoda; family Lithodidae; genus Paralithodes; species Paralithodes platypus. Next base: position 39,218,298 of record CM064496.1, on the reverse strand, counting down.
AAGCCAATTTTTTTTCCAAGAATGAATTTCACCTTTGATACCTATCCTCTCCAGTTTAGCCAATAGTTTTCGGTGAGGCACCTTGTCGAAAGCTTTTTGAAAGTCCAAGAAGATTATATCTAGTGATTTCGTCATGTCGTTATATGTGAATAGTTTGTTATAAAATTCAATCAAATTTGTTAGGCATGACTTATTTGATCTAAAGCCGTGTTGACTATTTTTGATTAGGTTGTTTGATTCGAGGTAATCTACAATCTTATCTCTAATGATTTTTTCCATGATTTTTCCTACAATTGAAGTTAGGCTAATTGGTCTGTAATTACTCGCTTTGGCCTTGCTACCCTTCTTGTATATCGGCGTAATGTTCGCATCTTTCCAATCACTCGGTACAATCCCCTGTAGTAGTGATAAGTTAAATAGTTGTGTCAGGGGTTTTGCTATTTCGTCCTTGACATTCTTAATTATTTTCGGGTGGAGCATATCGGGTCCCGGGGTCTTATTTACATTTAAATTACTCAATTTGCTTTGTACTTCGGTAACACTGATGGTGAAATCTCCTATCTCATGAGTTGAGGTGTTATTTTCAAGGGTATGATCGATAATTTCTTCTGTGAAAACTGAGCCAAAATATTTGTTGAGCAGATTTGCCGTGTTTGTGTCGCCTGTTATTGTCTGGCCATCTTCTATTAGCGGTCCGATTCCGCTTTTGATCTGTTTATTTTTGTTTACGTAACTGTAGAATTTTTTGGGGTTTGTGGCACTTTCTCTGGCAATAGTCATTTCGTAATTTTGTTTGTTCGCCCTAATTATTTTTTTCACTTCCCTTCTACTATTTTTGTACAAGTTTTTAATTACTTCAGTGAGAGAGAGAGAGAGAGAGAGAGAGAGAGAGAGAGAGAGAGAGAGAGAGAGAGAGAGAGAGAGAGAGCGAGAGCGAGAGAGAGAGAGAGAGAGTACAAAGGAGTACAAAGGAGTACAAAGTAAATCAAGCAACAACAGGTCTAGTGACCCTTCTAGGCTGCTTGTCCTCCAAAACACTGAGGATCAAGTGTCCAAACAGTGGTTTAGAGTGGGTAAGGGAACATTGGAAAGGGAACTACTGCCCTGGAACTAATGTCCGTGGCAGGACTAGGAAGTTAGTAGGGGACATATGGGTTAGTAACTGAGGGGAGGATAAAATAAAGTTATTCATTTACAAACGCAGTCAGTCGCGGGTTTGATGCGAGATATTTGTCTAGGCGGAGTTTAAATGAATCAACGGTGCTGCAGTCTATAACGTCTCGGGGAAGCCCATTCCACAAGTTGACAACTCGATTGAAGAAGAAATTCTTAGATTCGTGTGAGTTAAAAGATTTACCAATAAGTTTGCAACCGTTTCCCCGCGTGTAATTAGATTGGTCGATAGTGAAGTACTTACTACAGTTCATATTGTCGATGCCTTTGATGATTTTGAACACTTGAATTAAGTCACCTCTTAATCTGCGCTGGGTTAAAGGAAATAGATTTAATTCTCTAAGACGCTCTTCGTATGGTTTGTTCTTTAGGCTAGGTATCATTTTGGTAACTCTACGTTGAACTCGTTCTAGCTTGGTTATGTCTTTTTGGTAATAAGGGCACCAGCATTGAACGCAGTATTCCAGAAGAGGGCGGACTAAGGAATTGTAAAGGGTTAGGATATCGTCTTTGGATTTATGCTCAAATGACCTGCCTATAAAGCCAATTATTTTGTTTGCCTTCTTAACAACTTCTGAACATTGTTGACTCGGTTTTAGGTTACTCGATATTGTTACTCTAGAGAGAGAGAGAGAGAGAGAGAGAGAGAGAGAGTGTGTTACCATCACAATATACAGGTATCTAGAGTATGCAGGCAGCATCAGGATATGAACACTTCAACATCCCACTCCCTCCAAGCTATCAGTTAACTCGGGGATATTATTACGAGTTCAATTGTGATTAAGGCGATATACATACAAAGTGCTTAAGGGTCACCTGCTATTTTTCTCTCTCTCTGGCTTGTATCCATTCTGCCCCATTCAGCCTACTGTTTTAAGACTTTTATGCCCATCCAGGTGTATTATTTGTAAATGTTTTTTGACAGCAGGCTAAATTTGTACATTTTTCGATAGAAAAATGTCTCCGGCGAAGCCGAATTTCTTCATACAATGCTGGCTCGCTATCGCTCGCCAGGAAAAAATCGACACCTGAATGGGGATAACAGTCTTAAAACAGTAGGCTGAATGGGGTATAATGGATACAACCCTGAGAAAGAGAGAACAAGAGATAAACAAAAGCAGGAGGTGACCCCCCTTAATACAGTCAGGTCCGATAACTCGTGGGTTACTGTATTATATTGGTCCTAATTATGGAGGATATTTGCTTGTTTCTGCCATTTGGCGGGCAATGTATTCTAGCTTGTCCCCTAGGCTAACAAAAATGCCATCCCAGACTTCCTTCAAACAAAAAATGCCCACAAGACAACCTGCAAGCTAAATGTGTACATAGTTCGACAGACAAAATTACACGTTCGCTATCGCTCGCCCAGAAAGTCGACACCTGAAAAAGTTAATCGTCTTGTTATCACCAAGCTAATTGGGTGTAACGTCTTAAAATCTCCAAAGTAATGGAGCGAGAATAGAGCTTTAAAAAAAAAAAAAAAAAAAAATCGGACCAAAAGAGTCTTTACCCTAACGATACGAAGGTGTCTTTTTCTAATTAGCTAACACTAATTAACTATATCGAGATTTAGAAGGACGTATAAACAAGTATATGATCAGTTGACCCCTACACTTGTATAGATTTGTCCTAATAAGTTGAATCAAATCGTGTGATGCTAACCATGATAAAGTGAGATAGGGCATCATCGTACCGAGTGAAGGAATTAGTTTACATGATATGATGATATATTATACAATCAATTGTTTTCTTCATCTATCAACACCAAGTTTATTAGAGTTGATTAAGGGGAGATCTCCACTTGAGGGATTTTTTTCTTGACCCCTTTCTCCCTCATGTTTAGCCCCATTGCTTTTGATATTATAAAATGTTTGCCCCATTAGTTTAGCGATTTTAAGAACTTTCACCCCATATTAAGACCTTTCGTGCCATTTAGGTGTCGATTTTATCCTGGCGAGCGATAGCGAGCCTGTAATTTAAGAGGAACCGGCCTTCGGCCGGGAAATTTTTCTACCGAAAAATGTACAAATTTATCTTGAAAGGGACTCAAGGGGGTGTAATTTTAAGGTTGATGGAGGTCTAGTGAACAAACTAAATACCTCCCCTTAAAGTAATGCACTGTAATATTTGAGTGTCTAATAATGAAACACACAAGTTGTAACATAATTGGTTCAAATTAAATATCCATTAACATAAGTTTATCTTGGACCAATTCAATATATTGCCATTCATTTATTATACCGGTGCATGTACAAACTATGCATCCCACACATGTTAACCCTTTCAGACTCATATGACGCAGAGGTTGTCAGATTAGCAATAAGAAATAGAGTTCTCTCACTCATATAAGTACCGCTCCAAAATTAGTTTTCTGCCCACAGCTAACTCAAAGACAACTGCAGAGGTTGAAGTAACTAAACTAAAGGTTTCTAAATACCCCTGATGGTAACAAAGGTTTTAAAGTATCCCTAATAGGCTCAAAATTGCGTTATATGTCGGAGAGGGTTAACGGGAGGTTTCTAGTTTGTTTCCTACTCTTCCAGCAATCTTAAAATGTCACCCCCCTTGACCCCCTTTCAAGATAAATTTGTACATTTTTCGGTAGAAAAATGTCCCGGCCGAAGGCCGGTTACTCTTAAATTACAGGCTCGCTATCGCTCGCCAGGATAAAATCAACACCTTTTGCACGAAAGGTCTTAAAATTGACAGAATGGGGCGGAAATTCTTAAAATCACCAAACTTAAGGGGGCAAACGTCTTAAAATCTCAAAAACAATGGGGCTAACCATGAGGGAGAAAGGGGTCAAGAAAAAAATCCCTCAAGTGGAGACCTCCCCTTAGAGAACACAAAAAATAAGCTTTGGAATGAGAGTGCAACATTATTATTACACATACATTAACAGTATTACACATACATTAACAGTATTTCAAATTTGCTTTTAGTTTCTTGGTCCTTTTACTTGATTAATTCTGGTTTGGCCTTGCAAAGCTAGTTTTTGTGACACAAATGTATATATTGCATTATACTGCACACGCCCATATAGTCGTGGTATAATATTTAGTGACGACTCGGTATTATTTCCAACATTTATAAACTACCAATACCGCACAAAAAAACCCCAGTAATAATATAAATACAAAATCAAATCAAAAATAGAATAAATCAATCAATAAAACGTCCCACCCATGCTTCATAATTACCAGAGCGAAGACAATAAACACAATAAAACATCCCACCCATGCTTCATAATTACCAGAGCGAAGACAATAAACACAATAATCTATTTTATTAATTTCACCACACCACCAAACACCTCCAATGAAATTAATGAAAGCATTTATGTGATCCACCAGGATTCGAACCCGGGTTATCACACACAGATTTTTAGACACCTTAACCATTACACCACCAATAACATAAATCAAATATGATACCTGTGTGTCACATACGCACATATAATATGATACCTGTGTGTCACATACGCACATATAATATGATACCTGTGTGTCACATACCCACATATAATATGATACCTGTGTGTCACATACGCACATATAATATGATACCTGTGTGTCACATACGCACATATAATATGATACCTGTGTGTCACATACGCACATATAATATTTACAATTCGGAGCCAGAAAAGAGCGAGTAATGTGTGTGTTCGATATGATACCGCGCTACAGAACACGCGAGAACTCACTTGGCCTTTGACGGTCAGGTTTACCTTAAGGGGAGGTTTTTAGTTTGGTCCCTAGATATCCATCAAGCTTAAGATTACACCCCCTTGAGCCCCTTTCAAGATAAATTTGTACATTTTTCGGTAGAAAAATGTCCCGGCTGAAAGCCGGTTCCTCTTAAATTACAGGCTCGCTATCGCTCGCCAGGTTAAAATAGACACATAAATGGCACGAAAGGTCTTAAATTTGACAGAAATGGGTTGAAAGTTTTTAAAATCGTCAAAATAATGGGGTGAACATCGTAAAATTAGAAAAGCAATGGGGCTAAACATGAGGGAGAAAGGAGTCAAGAAAAAAATCCCTCCAGTGGAAATCTCCCCTTAAGCGTTACGGTATATATGGCTTGAAGCTCTACTGGGTCACGGGGAGTTTACTCCTTTGTGACGTTACACAGAAAACAATCATTATATTTGGCTATTCTGTTATTATTCAAATAATGTGTGTATACCTAGGATCTTGCAGTTAAAATAATATTAGTTGACACTGATATTCGAAGTATATCAAGGGACTGGGGTTCTCGAAAAGGGGCTCCAGTCCTGACGCTGTTCTTGACTTGCAGTGTGCTGGCTTATTAATTCAGAAGGGTTGATAGCCTCTGAAGTCCTATTTTAACTAACTAACTAATGAAGTAAATACAATCTGAGAGATATGTGTATGTTGGATACGTTATTGATGTACAGAACACGCCAGAACTCCCTTGGGCCCTGACGGACAGGTGGGTGTTATGTGTTACGGTGCGTGATTCAAGCTCTATTACGTCACAGTGGATTCTACTCGCTTGTAACGTTACGCGAAACAAAAAACAAAAAACAAAAAACAATAACCAATCCAGCACTACTGTTTGTCTTTTCTCTCTCTCTCTCTCTCTCTCTCTCTCTCTCTATATATATATATATATATATATATATATATATATATATATATATATATATATATATATATTCGTGATGTTAATAATGAGTCCTACTTTCAATTACTTGTTATAACAGTTGATTTACCTTAATTTATCTTTAATCGTTAAATATCAGAATTTGACATTAATCAGCTGACTAGTTTATTGACGTTGTTTGAAGTACTTACCAATCCCACCAAAGTAGTGCTGAAACGTGTATGAATCAAACCAGTGTGGCCTTGGCATGCTCTTGAATAAAATAAACTTGATACTAAGGTACACTCTTAGACACTAATGCTGCCCTGATGTATTACTAGTTAGCGTGTCACTATTGTATTTGTTATTGTATATCCGGTATATTCATTTGTTATTGTATATCCGGTATATTCATTTGTTATTGTATATCCGGTATATACATTTGTTATTGTATATATCCCGGTATATACATTTGTTATTGTATATCCGGTATATACATTTGTTATTGTATATATCCCGGTATATACATTTCCCGGGGGTTAACTTAACTCATACAGTACCGATGACGTCTTTGGTATATGTTTATAGCTACATTTAGACGATTTCATGACGCTTAAGGGGGGTGACCTGTGTTTGTTCTGTCCTTTTCTATCTTTCTCTGGCTTGTATCCATTTGGCCCCATTCAGCCTACTGTTTTAAGACGTTTATCCCCATCCAGGTGTCAATTTTTTACTGGTGAGCGGTAGCGAGCCAGCATATTATTAAAATATTTTTGACAGCAGGCTAAATTTGTACATTTTTCGATAGAAAAATGTCTCCGGCAAAGCCGGATATCTTCATATAATGCTGGCTCGCTATCGCTCGCCAGGAAGAAATCGACACCTAGATGGGGATAAACGTCTTAAAATAGTTGGCTGAATGGGGCCGAATGTATACAAGCCAGAGAAAGAGAGAAAAGGAGAAACAAACAAAAAACAGGTCACCCCCCTTAAGAACGCTTGTGGTAGCTAAAAGGCTTAATTGAGATAGTCTGTAGCATTTTAATGGGTAGACGTCCTTCGTTAATTAAATAAAATCGTTTAATAATTGCCAGAATATAATGAAAAGGATGTCACCGGTACTGTATTGGGTTAAACAGTTCGACCAGTCAGACATGGCAGACTGTAAGTTCTAGACTGTGCATATGAATCAGACCGGTGTGTGGTATTGACTGCTCGTACTCAGCCCACAACCCCAGTCACTCAACACCCACCCAGATATTTAACTACCCACCCATACAGACATCACCACCCCACCCACCCAGACATCACCTACCCACCCACCCCGACATCACCACCCACCCAGACATCCCCCACCCACCCACCCAGAATTCACCCACCCACTCAGACATCATCACCCACCCAAACAGACGTCACCCACCCACTCACCCAGACATCACCACCCACCCACCAACCCAGATATCACCACCCACCCAGACAATACCACCCACCCACCCACCCAGACATCACCACCCACCCAAACATTAGTCACCCACCCATCCAGACATTAAACCACCCACCCAGACATCATCATCCACCCACCCACCCAGACATCACCATCCACCCACCCAACCAGACATCACCCACCCACCCATCCAGACATCACCATCCACCCACCCATCCAGACATCACCACCCACCCAGACATCACCATCCACCCACCCAGACATCACCATCCATCCACCCAGACATCACCATCCACCCACCCATCCAGACATCACCACCAACCCACCCATCACCACCCACCCAGACATCACCATCCACCCACCCAGACATCACCATCCACCCACCCATCCAGACATCACCCACCCACCCACCCAGACATCACTCACCCACCCAACTAGACATCACCACCCACCCACCTAGACATCACCACCCACCCACCCACCAACCCAGATATCACCCACCCAGACATCATCCACCCACCCTGACATCACCACCCACCCACCCATCCCATCAAACCGTTGTGTGGTATTGACTGCTCGTACTCAGCCCACAGCCCCAGTCACTCAACACCCACCCAGACATTTATAATCTACCCTCATTTGTCATATCGAACGCTGGATAGTGGCGAAAACATTACTCATAAAGACTGATTTACACAACACATTCATTACCGCCACTTTAATTCGCAATTCTGATCTGGCAGCTTATGAATTGTATTTGCATAAGAATTTTATCACATATAATTGTTTTACCTTCACTATAGTCGCTCATATCATTACAAAATAGTTAGAACGATAAACCAGAATGGAGTTACTGATAAAAACTTGCCAGCAAAAATCCTCAAGGCTGTGTCAGCGACGTATTTGTACCGTAATTCAGCCTCTCCGTCAAGTTATCAGTACATATTAAAGGGGAGATATCGACTTGAGGGATTTTTTTCTGGACCCCTTTCTCCCTCATGTTTAGCCCCATTGCTTTTGAGATTTTAAGACAGTCGCCCCATTAGTTTGGCGATTTTAAGAACTTTCGCCCCATTTCCGTCAATTTTAAGACCTTTCGTGCAATTTACGTGTCGATTTTATCCTGGCGAGCGATAGCGAGCCTGTAATTAAAGAGGAACCGGCTTTCAGCCGGGACATTTTTCTACCGAAAAATGTACAAATTTATCTTGAAAGGGGCTCAAGGGGGTGTAATCTTAAGCTTGATGGATATCTAGAGACCAAACTAAAAACCTCCCCTTAAAGGGTATTCAGTCGTACTTTTATCGGAATTAAATATTATGAAGTTCATAAGGAATTGTTCGGATATATTGATTGTCAATTGATAAGAGTATATCTTTAGATTAAGATTCTGTAATGATATCCGCAGGTAAAAACGTGTTGATTGTTTTTATAATTGCATGTACTGTACATAATTATAACCTTATAAACTATACACTTCATTACGTAGCCTTCCTTTATAGTATTACTAAATTTGAAATTCTGAGTGAAGAGGATACCTGGGGGACTATTTTTTCCTCAGTTTTTTCTTTCGGCAACTAGGATCTGGCATCTTATGCATTAATGCCTATCTTTTATTAAACATTGGTCACCTTAAGGGGAGATATCCACTTGAGGATTTTTTTTATGGACCCCTTTCTCCCTCATGTTTAGCCCCATTGATTGTGATATTATAAAATGTTTGCCCCATTAGTTTAACGATTTTAAGAACTTTTACCCCATATTAAGACCTTTCGTGCCATTTAGGTGTCGATTTTATCCTGGCGAGCGATAGCGAGCCTGTAATTTAAGAGGAACCGGCCTTCGGCCGGGACATTTTTCTACCGAAAAATGTACAAATTTATCTTGAAAGGGACTCAAGGGGGTGTAATTTTAAGGTTGATGGAGGTCTAGGGAACAAACTAAATACCTCCCCTTAACATGTTCTGTCTAGCTTCCGATACTAATGCAAAATATCCCAGAAATTTTATCGGAAAATGTTTGGCAATCGAAAATTGTTGATAATATCTTTCGTGTGGGACTCGTTTAACATACCAGTGTGCTAAGGTATGATAAACGACCGTAGAAGTTTCTCATCGATACCCAGGTGATAAATAGCGCAGAAGCGATATAATGTGTGGCCACATAAGCAAGGCATACCATATTTGTCTTATTACGTCCACGGCTCGCCTTATTACACAACGATAACGGTGAACGGACAACTCAACCAGTAGACCATTGCAACCACTAGCTCTCAACCAGTGACAATACAGTGCCACGTATAATACTACAAAGGGTTAATACAGGTACAGTACAGGAAATAATTAAGGGGAATGGTTCACTTTTTGGTAGATATTTTTTTTCATTTATATATAATTTTACTAATTTATATATATATTTTTACTAATTTATATATATATTTTTTCATTTATATATAATTTTACTAATTTATATATATATTTTTACTAATATATATATATTTTTTTCATTTATATATATTTTTACTAATTTCCTCCGTAGACCACCATCAAACTCTAAAAAACAACCCAAGGATTTCCCTTCAAGATATATTTGTACATTTTTCGGTAGAAAAATTTCCCGGCCGAAGGCCGGTTCCTCCTAATTTACAGGCTCGCTATCGCTCGCCAGGAAAAAGTCGACACCTAAATGACACGAAAAATCTTAATATTGATAAAGAAAAGTGGTGAAAGGTCTTAAAATCGCCAAACTAATGGGCGGAACATCTTAAAATCTGAAACTAATGGGGCTAAACATGAGGGAGGAAGAAGCACGACCCATGTCCCCTTAAGTATAATGATTGAGATGTACCTATCTACTTATATCATTATTAGAGGGGGTTATTTTTACCGACATAACTTTATTAGCGCATATTATTGAGGCCACTTTACTTACCCATTTCATACCCATAATTGTGTACAGTGTAGATCATTTCTACTAGCAAACTCACAACCAGTGCCAACTTATCCAATTATGCAAGGTTAGGTTAGCTAGTGTTAGGTTAGCACTTTAAGGGGAGATGGGCAGGTTTTTTGGGTCTATAAATTCAAGTATTCCATTATTTCTTAGTTTCCTCGCTAGACCTCAATCAAGCTTAGAAAAACATCCCCTAGATCCCCCTTCAAGATAAATTTGTACATTTTTCGGTAGAAAAATGTCTAAGCCGAAGGCCGGTTCCTCTTAAAATATCAGGCTCGCTATCGCTCGCCAGGAAAAAAACGAGCCCTAGAAGGTCTTAAAACTGACAACAAAATGGGGCAAAAGGTGTTAAAATCGCCAAACTAATGGGCCGAACGTCTTATAATCTTTAAACAAATGGGGATTAACACGAGGGAGAAAGGGGACCAGGAAAACGACCCACCTCCCCTTAATATGACACAGGTGTAGTTGGCCTTGGTCAATGTGATACTGGTTGAGAGCAAGTGGTTGAAATGGTCACCTTGTTGAGTTGTCCGGGAACCGAGACAAATATATATCGAAGCGTTATATCGGTTATATTTACGAGCATGACGCACCTGAGAGAGTAAATTATTCCATGCGAGAAATAGGAATTATATTCATGCGTAGTATTATCCATCATGTTAGCAGAGTCAGACGATCTATAGTCTATTCGCTGTAAGTAGGCGAAAAATCATCAACTCTATCCTCTGTAAATAAAAAAGGGCTAGAGCAAATTGGCTGTAAACGTCCACATCTATTCCTTGACTGACTCTTCCCAAATGGTAGACATATTAGCTCGATTACTCTAGTCGGTTTTGAGTTACAGAGGTTAGAGGTCATGATTTCTCGCCTACTGCCAGCGAATAGACTATAGTTCAGAGACTTAGCATATAATGACATAACATACTATAAGTAGCCTAGTATGGAATAATAGAACGTATAAGTTAGCATAGCATACGCATAGCATACCATAGAATATACATTTGCATATTCAGCATTGCACAGCACAATACATTATAGCAGATAAGTTCAGCACGGCGTAGTATGTCCCAATATAACATACCATATCATAGCAGCTTAAATATAAAAGACAATCCCATAGCACATTATATCCAGCATAGTATGCAATATTTCATACTATAGCATAAGAAGTTAAGGGGAGATTTCCACTTGAGGGACTTTTTTTCTTTACCCCTTTCTCCCTCATGTCTAGCCCCATTGCTTTTGAGATTTTAAGACGTTTGCCCCATTAGTTTGGTGATTTTTAAGAATTTCCGCCCCATTCTGTCAATTTTAAGATCTTTCGTGCCATTTATGTGTCGATTTTATCCTGGCAAGCGATAGCGAGCCTGTAATTTAAGAGTAATCGGCCTTCGGCCGGGACATTTTTCTACCGAAAAATGTAAAAATTTATCTTGAAAGGGGGTCAAGGGGGTGAAATTTTTAGATTGCCGGAGGAGTAGGAAACAAACTAGAAACCTCCCCTTAACAACGTTTCGAATATAGGGCAATCTGACCTGATGAAACTATAATTATGCGAAACGTTGTCAATAAAGTGTTCCTCCTCACATAGTATGTATATTCATAGGTGCAAATCATAGCATAATACAACATACCATAACATAATATAGCAAAAATAACATAACATAACATTACTGAACACAAAAACACATAACATAACATAACATAACATTACTGAACACAAAAACACATAACATAACATAACATTACTGAACACAAAAACACATAACATAAAATAACATTACTGAACACAAAAACACATAATATGACACAACATAACATAACATTACTGAACACAAAACACATAACATAACATAACATAACATTACTGAACACAAAAACACATAACATAACATAACATAACATAACATAACATTACTGAACACAAAAACACATAACATAACACAACATAACATAACATTACTGAACACAAAAACACATAACATAACATAACATTACTGAACACAAAAACACATAACATAACACAACATAACATAACATTACTGAACACAAAAACACATAACATAACATAACATAACATTACTGAACACAAAAACACAACATAACAACATAACATAACATTACTGAACACAAAAACACATAACATAACATAACATAACATAACATTACTGAACACAAAAACACATAACATAACATAACATAACATAACATTACTGAACACAAAAACACATAACATAACACAACATAACATAACATTACTGAACACAAAACACATAACATAACATAACATAACATAACTGAACACAAAAACACATAACATAACATAACAACATTACTGAACATAAAAACACATAACATAACATAACATAACATAACATTACTGAACACAAAAACACATAACATAACATAACATAACATTACTGAACACAAAAACACATAACATAACATAACATAACATAACATTACTGAACACAAAAACACATAACATGACACAAAGCCTATTGCGGTCACCCATATTATAGACATGCGTGTTTACAGCTGTTTTTGTTTATATGTTGACAAAGAAAAACAGTTTGGAGAAGACGTTATTGGTCAGAGGATAGAGATATTGCCTGGAGGGAATAGTGAAGGTGGCTTATAACAATATACGGACATACGGAGTTCACTGCTCAATAGGTGGCGTTCTGAGAGTGAGGGTCTGAGTCTAGAGGGTGAGACAGTAAAGCACTTGAACGAAGCAACCAGCCGCTTCAGAGATGGAGCTGCTTCGAGCCATGAATGGATGCTTCACATGTCTCACTCCCCAGACTGGAACAAGACCTCACGGGCTTCACCATGTTGAGCGGTGGAATGTACAGGCTCTCAGCCTATGCCCGAGAGGGAGTAGTTGAAAAAAAAAAAAAAAAAACGTACACTGAACAACAATAAAATACTAGTCTGGGTATGTCCGAATTTTAGTCCAGCATTATAATAATCCTGATTAAATATAGATATTTCTAGGTAGCCTATTTAAAGTTATGAAATATGGAGTAGTTATTGATAAACTTCATATGTTTTCAATAACTTCAGTGATTTCAAGAGCCACTTATTATTGCAGATATATCAATATTAGTTAACAATGGTTTCGACCTTACGAATAACGTAATTAGTCAGACAGACGAATTATGGACGCTGTTTTACTAATCAATGTTGCTTATGTATTTCAAAGGGGGTATCACACCAACACGTTTGTCTTATAAAAAATGTCCGGCAACATTTTTCACTGGTATCAGAAATTACGAGAACAGATGAACGTAGGTGGCATAATTATTTAAGGTGGGTCACCGGCTTTTTGTTTATCTTTCTCTCCTTTTCTCTCTTCCCCTGGCTTGCATCTATTCGGCCCCATTCAGCCAACTGTATCAAAACTTTTATCCCCATCCAGGTGTCGATATCTTCCTGGCGAGCGATAGCGAGCCAGCATTGTATGGAGAAATCCGGCTTCGCCGGAGAAATTATTCTATCCAAAAATGTACAAATTTAGCTTTCAGTCAAAACAACAACATATATAAGCTGGCTCGCTACCGCTCGCCAGGAAAATATTGACACCTGGATGGGGGTAAACGTCTTAAACAGTAGGCTGAATGGGGCCAAAAGGATACAAGCCAGAGAAAGATAGAAAAGGACAGAGCCCAAACAGGTCCCCCCCCCCCCTTAAATCGGTAAACTAACTGCAGTACAAAAATACAATGATGCAACTCAAGTACAGTGGCGGTAATAAGTCATGCCTCAGCTGTCATTACGTTTGGCTCGCTCTGTACCGTATTAATGTCGGTCAGATGTTGAATAGGGTGGATTTAAGTATAAAAACATGTTTGTAGATCTCACTCGAAACGAATAATTCAAGTTTTAGATATTGCTGATACCAATTTGTTGATCAAAACATACTTGGTGCCGAGACATCGCTTATTAGGCCGACTGTACAGGGGCTAAAGTGAACTTTTGTGGGTTACTATTTTTGTTCACTAAAGTTTCGTCAGTTTGGAATTATAGTATAAGCTTTCGTGAGAGAGAGAGAGAGAGAGAGAGAGAGAGAGAGAGAGAGAGAGAGAGAGAGAGAGAGAGAGAGAGAGAGAGAGAGAGAGAGAGAGAGAGAGAGAGAGAGAGAGAGAGAGAGAGAGAGAGAGAGAGAGAGAGAGAGAGAGAGCAGCGAATTGGGTGAGTCAAACATATCTTCTTAAGGGGAGGTATTTAGTTTGTTCCCTAGACCTCCAGCAAGCTTAAAATTACACTCCCTTGAGTCCCTTTCAAGATTAATTTGTACATTTTTCGGTAGAAAAATGTCCCGGCCGAAGGCCGTTTCTTTTTAAATTACAGGCTCGCTATCGCTCGCCAGGATAAAATCGACACCTGAATGGCACGAAAGGTCTTAAAATGGGGTGAAAGTTCTTAAACTCGCCAAACTAACGGGGCGAACGTTTTATAATATCAAAAGCAATGGGGCTAAACATGAGGGAGAAAGGGGTCAAGAAAAAAATCCCTCTAGTGGAGATCTCCCCTTAATAAGCATAGTCTAGGTCTGATAAACTAGACAAAAACACACACGGTTGACAAATATACTACAGGTAACGCCACCGAACTGTAACTCAAAAGGGCCTAGAGCAACCTGGCTGTAAATATCCACACCTATTTCCTGGTGGACTCTTCCCAAATGATAGAAACGTCAGCCCGATTACTTACATTCATTTCGAGTTATGAGAAGTTAAGGGGTCCAGATTAGTGTCAAGCTCGCTGGCGCTACCTATAGTAACGCAGTTCTTCCGTGTTCGTGAATTCCAATACATTATTGTTTTTTTGCACAGTATCTTTCACATACACGCCAAATATACCCGATATCAATGTTCTGCGATTATCTTTGATGGAAAATAGCGTAAATTCCAGAGAAATTCCCGCAAACCTGACATTCCCAAGACTATTTGTATATGGTGACGCATTGCGTGATTGCATGCTGGGTATTATTAGATGATTTAATTCAATTTAGGAATTAACTATGGCAGTCAGAGGATAAACTGAAACAACGTTATTCCTATAGTTCCAAGAAGGCCATCCAAAGGTGAGTGAAATCGTCTAATAAGAATAAGTAAATATCACATCATCGTAAGCTGGATAGGTTAAGAATAGACGCACTTAATAAGGGGAGGCAGTTGTTTTTTCGAGTCCTCCTCCTCCCTCATGTTTAGCCCTATTAGTTATGAGATTTCAAGACATTCGCCCCATTAGTTTGGCGATTTTCAGACCTTTTGCCCCATTCCTTTGCCAATATTAAGACCTTTCGTGCCATTTAGGTGTCGATTTTTGTTCCTGGCGAGCGATAGCGAGCCTGTATTTATAAAGGAATCGACATCGGCCGGGAAATTTACACATTTATATCGAAGGGGGGACTTGTGGGTGTTTTTTTTTAAAGCTTGATAGAGGTTTAGAGAGCAAACTAAACCCCTTCCTTAAACCATTGAGCCGAACCAGTAAATTATGCTGCACAATACCGTCTGAGCTCCCTTAACCCCTTCTGTACCGTCAATATCCTTTTAATGTTGTTCTGGCTAGTAGGAATCGATTGTATTCAGAGTAGGAAGGATCTCTAGCAATGATAAGACTTCGAAGTATCTCAACCAACCCTCGTCACTACCACAGATCCTTCCTAAGCTGCATACAAGTGTCTAGTAATGGCTAGAATAAAATACAACAGACGTCGCTGGAACAGAAGGGGTTAATCTTAAGGTGAGACCGGAAGTAACTGGGGACCGCCTATATTAAGGGGAGGTTTTTAGTGTGTTTCCTAAACTTCCATCAAGCTTGAAATTACACCCCCTTGACTCCCTTTCAAGATAAATTTGTACATTTTTCGGTAGAAAAATTTCCCGGCCGAAGGCCGGTTCCTCTTAAATTACAGGCTCGCTATCGCTCGCCAGGATAAAATCGACACCTGAATGGCACACAAGGTCTTAATGTGGGGTGAAAGTTCTTAAAACCGCTAAACTAATGGGGCGAACGTTTTATAATATCAAAAACAATGGGGCTAAACATGAGGGAGAAAGGGGGTCAAGAAAAAAAATCCCTCAAGTGGAGATCTCCCCTGAACCCCTCCGGTGCCGCCGACGTCTATTCAATTATATCCTAGCTATATTTAGACGAGTTTATGCAGCTTCCTAAGGACCTGTGGTGGTATAAAGAGTATATATATATAATGGGAGAGAGTTCGAAGCCTGTGCATTGCTGGAGTCCCTTTTTTTTTTTTTTAAACTGGATACAATCGTTTAGGGGGAGATAATATCGACTGGCGGGATTTTTTTCTTTTTCTGGACCCCTTTCTCCCTCATGTTTAGCCCCCCTTGCTTTTGAGATTTGAAGACAGTCGCCCCATTAGTTTGGCGATTTTAAGAACTTTCGCCCCATTTCCGTCAATTTTACGACCTTTCGTGCAATTTAGGTGTCGATTTTATCCTGGCGAGCGATAGCGAGCCTGTAATTTAAGAGGAACCGGCTTTCAGCCGGGACATTTTTCTACCGAAAAATGTACAAATTTATCTTGAAAGGGGCTCAAGGGGGTGTAATCTTAAGCTTGATGGAGGTCTCGAGACCAAACTAAATACCTCCCCTTAATAGTAGCCACAATATAATAATAATAATAATAATCTTCTGGTTATAATAATAATAATAATAATAATAATAATAATAATAATAATAATAATAATCTTCTGGTTACTTATATACAAAAGACGTCGCTGGTACAGAAGAGGTTAAGTGCGTCATCTTCAACTTCCATATAGTTTCGTTTCCAGGTTGTCGTCGTACTATTAGAACCGGCTGTACACCTACGGACAACAGCGGCGTCCCAACTTAATAACCTCATATTAATTCCCCTCTATTGGTTTCAGGGGGGTCACCGGCTTTTTTTTTATCTTTCTCTCCGTTTCTCTCTTTCCCTGGCTTGTATCCATTCGGTCCCATTCAGCCAACTGTTTTAAGACGTTTATCCCCATCCAGGTGTCGATTTCTTCCTGGCGAGCGATAGCGAGCCAGCATTGTATGGAGAAATCCGGCTTCGCTGGAGACATTTTTCTATCGAAAAATGTACAAATTTAGCTTGCTGTCAAAACAAAAAAGTATATATGATGGCTCGCTACCGCTCGCCAGGAAAATATTGACAACTAGATGGGGGTAAACGTCTTAAAACAGTAGGCTGATTGGATACAAGCCAAAGAGAGAGGGAGAGAAAGAGAAAAAAAAGCGATGTGGGCTCCCTTAAAACACTAATACTGCTGACACACATTGGTAAAACCATTAATATGAAGGCAGAGTATAACCTTACTTTCACTTATAACTAGAGATATTATCAGTGTTGAAATTATGGAGGAAGAAGACAGTTTTTGCCTGTGATTGTACGGTGGCGTTAATAAGTCATCTCTCAGCTGTTATTACGTTTGGCTAGATCTGTGCTGTATTAATATCTGAGAGATGTTGAATAGGGTGGGTAAGTGTAGGAACATGTTTGTAAAGCTCACTCCAAGTGAAGAAATCAAGTATATATACCAGTTATGGATTAGCATATGTGCCGACACATCACTTATTAGGCCGACTGTACAAGCGGCCTAATAAGTGTATTATCGGCACCAATTATGTCTTGATTAATAATTGGTATCATTAATATTGACACATGATTTCTTCTTTTTGAGTGAGATATACAACCATGTTCCAACACTTACCCACCCTATTCAACATCTGACAGACAATAACACAGCACCGAGCGAGCCAAAGGTAATGACAGCTGAGACGAGTCTTTGCCTGTGACTGTACATTACCTACATTCCACACATCCGGGCAACTCACCAAACAAACCAGCCCGGGGGGAGGGAGGAGGGGGGCCGGGGGGGGGGGGGGGGGCACCATATGGGGTGAACTACATGTGCAGTAAATGTATCTTGACAAAGTTAGTAGACTTGAGCATTAATTAAGGAAGCCCACCTCGTTTTTTTCTCTTGCTCTCCCTCTCTCTTTGGTTTGTATCCATGCGGCCCCATTCAGCCTACTGTTTTAAGACGTTTACCCCATCCAGGTGTCAATATTTTCCTGGCGAGCGGTAGCGAGCCAACATACATATATTTTTGTGTTGGCAGCAAGTTAAATTTGTACATTTTTCGATAGAAAAATGTCTCCGGTGAAGCCGGATTTCTCCATATAATGCTGGCTCGCTATCGCTCGCCAGGAAGAAATCGACACCTGGATGGGGATAAACGTCTTAAAACAGTTGGCTGAATGGGGCCGAATGGATCCAAGCCAGGGAAAGAGAGAAAAGGAGAGAAAGATAAAAAAAAAAAAAAAACGGTGACAAAGGAAAGCAAATACTTGGAGGCATGTGAGTAACGAGAATATTTAAAAACAAAAAATCATAAATACGTCGGAAACATTCGATCCATACTTCACATACCAATTATTACAGCCAACGACTGTACCTGTACTCGGATAATTGGCACAGGGAAGACTAATTCAGACATTTATCGTAAGACACCACACCACCACCACAACACATCTATATCTTTATTAAGGGGAGATTTCCACCTGGAGGATCTTTTTCGGGACCCCCTTTCTCCCTCATGTTTAGCCCCGTTGCTTTTGAGATTTTAAGACGTTCGCCCCATTAGTTTGACGATTTTAAGAACCCTCGCCCCATTTAAGTCAATTTTAAGACCATTCGTGCCATTTAGGAGTCGATTTTTTCCTGGCGAGCGATAGCGAGCCTGTAATTTTAGGGGAGCCGGCCTAGGGCCGGGACATTTTTCTACCGAAAAATGTACAAATTTATCTTGAAAGGGGGTCTAGCGGGAGTAATTTTAAGCTTGATGGAAGTCTAGGGAATCAACTAAAAACCTCCCCTTAAATATTAGTATAAGTTCTATCAGGACAGGTTGTTATTCGATGTGTATCTATCTATCTATCTATCTATCTATCTCAGGCCCAATCTCCACTTTTTCCATTTTTGTTTTCTTTTTTTTTTTACGTATGATAGCATCATAAATATAATAGCCAATATTCCAAGACACTATTGTTCATTTATTAATTTAAGCCGGTGTCACACGAGCGGTTATTCCGGCAATTGTCGATGAGCAAGTTTGTTCTCGTAATGTTTTTAGTTTTTTTTCACATTGTAATCGGAAAGTAGACTGCATGTAGATTGCTACGTGGCTGATTTCTGATATAACTTTAATTTTGAAGCTGCCAGCCTACAATTGCTCGTAAAAATTGACGAAAAAAAGAGTTCGTGGGACACCGGCATTACTGTGTGTTTTTTTTTTCTCTTTCGATTACGTACGGTTATTGTGTATTTGGTTGACTACGGAAATTATCAAAAAAAAAACTGTGTATCACAACAACTCTGTCTTGGAAAGTAAAGTCATTTTCAGAAACTGCGTAACTTTGTTGAGGTGAAATAATTGCAGTTGTTGTTGCATAATGTGATGTAATTGAAACAGTTGTAAAGTGTGTTACCCAATATAAAGTGTGTTACCCAACATAAAGTGTGTTACCCAACATAATAATGTGCTGGACAATCAACTTAAGGGGACAAACCTCGCTTTTTTTTCTCTTTCTCTCCCTCTCTCTTTGGCTTGTATCCATTCGGCCCCATTCAGCCAACTGTTTTAAGACGTTAATCCCCATGCAGGTGTCGATTTCTTCCTGGCGAGCGATAGCGAGCCAGCATTGTATGGAGAAATCCGGCTTCGCCGGAGACATTTTTCTATCGAAAAATGTACAAATTTAGCTTGCTTTCAAAAATACTTTAACAAAATATGCTGGCTTGCTACCGCTCGCCAGGAAAAAATCGACACCTGGGTATGGAGAAACGTCTTAAAAGAATAGGCTGAATGGGGCAGCATGGATACAAGCCAGAGAGAGAGAGAGGGAGAGAGAACAAAACGAGGTGGGCCCCCTTAATATTCAAGGGATAGAGGAATAATACATTCATACATCACAAATACCTACAGAAATATGGACTATCGTGAGTAAACGTAATCAAGCATTCAACACCAAACCTCATACATAAAACTGCCGGGGAAGTAGGCCAGTTTACTCAACACAGCCATGCACATCCGGATACTCAACACAGCCATGCACATCCGGATCAAATATAAACGTTTATAAAATATTACAACTTCCATATAAACTAACTCGTGTCAAGTTCATGTCCCGCTTTGGGTTTCCGTTGTGCAAATATCTCTATAACTGGCAGGATTGCTTTATCGATGTAATTCGTATATGCATTGCGCAACAACGAGTGTGCATGAATACTTTGGAAGAATTAAAACACAAACAATAATAATAATAATAATAATAATAATAATAATAATAATAATAAATATTAATAATAATAATAATAATACATCAATCATAATCATAATTGGAACATTTCCAATAGGGGTTCCCCGCCGTAGGTTTGAGCCCCCAATAGCTTACAATACTGAATGTTATTGTAGGTTCTGATAATTATAATGTAAAACTTGCAAAATAAACAAACCAAAACTGGGACGACACAAGGTAAACGCAAAGCCATACTTAAATGACAAGTTAACTTATGTACCTGACTGTACCTGGTGTAGCCCGGGTGGTGGTGGTGATGGTGGTGGTGGTGATGGTGGTGGTGGTGGAGGTGGTGTGGCAGCCTTGGTACTACACTTACTGTACACTCTTTATTGATCTAACCTACTACCACTAAATGTTGACACTATACACACCTTCACCACCACCTCTTCTTTACCACACCACCACTACCACTACCACTTCCACCACCATCACTTCCACCACACCTCCCACTCTCCTTCCTTTCCCTCCACCACCACCACTACCACTTCCACTTCCACCACCATCACTTCCACCACACCACCCACTCTTCTTCCTTTTCCTCCTCCACCACCACCACTACCACTTCCGCCACCATCACTTCCACCACACCACCCACTCTCCCTCTTCTTCCTCCATCAACCCCCTCTTTCACCACACTACCCATTCTTCCTCCACCCCCACTACCACTTCCATCACTATAGGTAGCGCCAACGAACTTGACAATAATCTTGACCCCTTAACTCCTTATAACTCAAAATGAATGAAAGCAATCGGGCTGACGTTTCTATCATTTGGGAAGAGTCCACCAAGAAATAGGTGTGGATATTTACAGCCAGTTTGCTCCAGGCCTTTTTAAGTTACAAAGAGGTCAGGGATAAAGATTATTGTCAAGTTCGTTGGCGCTACCTATAGCACCTCTCTACACCACACCACCCACTCTCACTTTTCTTCTTCTTCCTCCTCCTCCTCCTCCTCCTCCTCCTCCTCCTCCTCCTCCTCCCCCTCCTCCTCCTCCACCAATAGCACCTCTTCTTCACCACACCCACGCTTTTTCTTCCTCCTCCTCCTCCACCTCCACCACCACCACCACCACCACTACCACTTCCACCAATAGCACCTGTTCACCACACCCACTCGTCTTCCTCCTCCTCCTCCCTCTCCTCCACCACCACCACCACCACCACTACCACCAATAGCACCTCTTCTTCACCACACCCACGCTTCTTCTTCCTCCTCCTCCACCAACACCACCACCACTACCACTTCCACCACCATCACCTCTTCTTGTACAGACACACACTCATGACAGTATTCGGTAATTTCTGAGTGTAGGAATGTTGCAGGAATCGATGCTATCCATCAGCTACCCTCCGCTATACGCTACACGTCTTCATAAATTCATATATTATTGAAGAACAATCTAGTACAGAGCCGCTAGAATGTTTGTGTACTATTATTATTATTATTATTAATGTGTTTATACTAGTGAAATACATGTTATCGCATGGATGAAAGAAGTTGTTGCTAAACCGTTTGAGGCTAGTAACACGTAGTCTAATGACATACTGTATATTTCTAATACTGGGTTGTCATTATCAAATTAAGAATGGGCCTACAGGATAACCAATACGACACAATACGACAGACGAGTTTATGTTTTCATTTTAAGGGAGCCCACCTCGCGTTTTATCTCTTTCTCTCCCTCTCTCTTTGGCTTATATCCATTCGGCCCCATTCAGCCTACTGCTTTAAGACGTTTACCCCCATCCAAGTGTCAATATTTTCCTGGCGAGCGGTAGCGAGCCAGCATATATATATTTTTGTTTTACAGCAAACTAAATGTGTACATTTTTCGATAGAAAAATGTCTCCGGCGAAGCCGGATGTCTCCATACAATACTGGCTCGCTATCGCTCGCCAGGAAAAATCGACACCTGGATGGGGATAAACGTCTTAAAACAGTTGGCTGAATGTGGCCAAATGGATACAAGTCAGAGAAAGAGAGAAAAGGAGAGAAAGATAAAAGAAAAGCAGATGACCCCTCTTAATACCGTTTACACTTAATAACAGATAACTGGCGCTGGCCTGCATACAGTATATACACCGGTATGTGTTTGACAGTAATCTTCCTATACAATGGATAGATCATCAAATGGTTAGTTCATATTACAGGAAGCACGACATCACATGAATACCAAAGTAATACCATTTTACACACGACCTTGAGAGTTTTACCCAGTGTCATGACAAAGTGGCCACGTCAGGACATAATTTTATAATGCAACAGAGGAGTTTCTACAGTCTCCTCAATAAAGCCTGTTCCTCTCTGTAAATTTGTGTGTCTGATTAAGTTATAAGTCTGATTAAATTGTGAGATTAGTTTGTCAGTGGAAAACGTATTGAGAGTTAAAGCATAACTATGGAAGAAAGGTGGTAGGTCAGAGAGGGAGAAGCAGACCGAGCATGAGATGGAAGGATGGAGTTCAGAAGTTTATCAGTGAAATCAATTTTGGGTGGGAGAGGGAGTGTCGGCTGACGAATAACAAAGGAGGCCACCCCCTCTGGGAATATATATATATATATATATATATATATATATATATATATATATATATATATAACAATTGTACATGAGCAAATAATTGTTGTCTTTATCGGGCCGGGCTCGACCCAGCGACAGTCAGGGCGAGAGTCAATGCCTGGTAAAATTGATGAAAGCATGGACTCTCGTCCTGACTGTTGGTGGTTCGAGCCCAGCTGAGAGTAATTCATATTCGTGATATATAGATATCAAATGGGTTAGATATTATTATATAGGATAATTTGACCTTAAATCGAGTTATTATGTGATTTAGATTCTTTCAGTGTTTCCATATGTATCATTGCCCTGTATACTGTACGTGCAACTGATGCAAGGCAACTTTAAACTAGGTTATAATTTATTAGCTATACATTTACATAGAAATAGAAACTCAACAATATACTAAAACATTCCAAAGAATACCAAACAGCTTTATGTTATAATTGCCATTATATATGCAATAATTGACACATTAGTATATTAAGGGGTGGTGTTCATTTGTTGCTCTATTTTTTTATGTAGTTGTTCATTTTTTAGTTTCCACGTTAGACCTCTACCAAGCTTTAAAAAACACCCCCTAGAACCCCCTTCGTGATAAATTTGTAATTTTTCGGTAGAAAAAGTCGCGGCCGAAGGCCGATTCCTTCTAAAATTAAAGGCTTGCTATCGCTCGCCAGGAAAAAAATCAACACCTAAATGGCACGAAAGGTCTTAATATTAACAAATACATGGGGCGAAAGATCTTAAAATTGCCAAACTTACGGAACGCGCGTCTTTAAATCTCAAAACTAAATGGGCTAACCACGAGGGAGAAAGAAGTCCATAAAAAGCGACTACCTTCCCCTTACATGTTTGTATGTGTCACTGCAGCAGTCAGATGTGTGATCAACTGGACCGGCTCTACTATTTTGTATTTGTATTTAGACAATTGTGTGTGCAGTTTAAGAAGGATCTGTGGTAGTAAAAAGGGTTAAGCGAGATAGTTCGAAGCCTGTTTCTTGCTTGAACCTCTATTTAAAGAGAATAACATAGCATAAATAAAGCTAGATTATAACTAAACAAAATGTCGCCGGTATAGAAGGGGTTAAAACAAACTCGGGTCGTATTAGGTCATAAACATGCTATTGGAGAAACTTTGATGACATATATAGGATAACTCCACCTATATTTCACCAAAGTTTCTCCAATAGCATTTTTACGACCATAGATTTTGGAAAATTTACAAATATTGCCACCGCATTTTCGTCAATTGTACTTATAACTTTGAGAACAGTTACCGAGTTACTAATTTTCTCCTTTGTTCTATGAATTCAATTTGTTATGAATTTTAGGATACTGAGGGTAAATACATGCTTACTTTGACTGTTGCAATTGGTTAGTAATTTAAGGACAATAAACTTAATCACAAATAGCTTCTAAGTTCTTCCTTAACCCGGGAACTGCTGGGAGACTCTTAAGAGTTCCCCTGGCGGACTGCTGGGAGACTCTTAAGAGTGAGTGAAAAAAAAAAATCAACTTTTGACATCGAAAAAAAAATATTTTGTTTATTTTTATTTTTTTATTTTTTTATTTATTTTTGGCCCCTGGGCCATGCAAAATCTCAGTCCTCTACCTCCCCTCCTTCCCCACTTTCCTCCTCTCCTTCAGTTATCACCTATTTTCCCTGTTATTCCCTTATTCTGAGGTATATTTTCGTGCTAACATTAGCGAGTTGCAAGCAGGGTGTTGTCATCACTGATGGCAAGCGAGTGCAAGAGAGAGAGAGAGAGTATCGATCGACTGTGTCTCAGTGGCCTTGGGGGAAATTGGCGGGAAAGCAGCTTGCCTCACCCATACATTATACAACTCGCGGGCTATATCTCCGATTTTGACCATCCAAACGCTGTTTTCACTCGTTTTATTGTTGTTTCAGGTTAATACCTTTATAATCAACCCATAATAGGCGCATATGGATAAGTATTAATGCTATTAATGGTACAATGAATATTTTAGTGACGGAAACACCTCAAATACGTCAGCACAGGGGGACGTTTCCAATTACCCCCATGCGCACTTGATAGGTTAAGGGGAGATTTCCACTTGAGGGATTTTATTATTTACCCGTTTCTCCCTCATGTTTAGCCCCATTGCTTTTGAGATTTTAAGACGTTCGCCACATTAGTTTGGCAATTTTAAGAACTTTTGCCCCATTTATGTCACTTTTAAGACCTTTCGTGCCATTTAGGTGTCGATATTTTCCTGACGAGCGATAGCGAGCCTGTAATTTAAGAGGAACCGGCCTTCGGCCGGGAGTTTTTCTACCGAAAAATGTACAAATTTATCTTGAAAGGAGGTCAAGGGGGTGTAATGTCAAGCTTGATGGAAGTCTAGGAAACACACTAAAAACCTCCCCTTAACTAGAGTGAAAACAGAGCATAACTATTACAGGCGACAAACACACTTGGGTCTACAGAGATTTTTCAATAGTCTTGGTCTGCATTTTACATTATTTCAAAGTTAACACAAACTCTACTTATCGCGATTCATAACGATTATACTGTACCTTACTTGACCTTATGATTTACGAAGAATTCTACCCAACACGGATCTGAATTAAGTTCATTTATTTCATTGATTTAATTAATTGGGTTTATTTGTAAGTTAATTGGTGGGTTGGTGAATAAATATGAATTTATGTCTTTTATCATATTTCAGTAAGTCCAGAACCTTAACTACTACAAGTAAAAGCTACCATTCCTTACTACCTGATCAAATGCCATTCCCACTACCATACATATAACAAGTTACAGCTATCGCATATTACCTGACTTTATAGCAACCTAGAACCCTACAGATCACACGTCCAAGCTATCATCTATGTTGTCTAATGTTACAGTTGAGCCACAACCGTGTCTAGCAAGAGGATACAGTACCTGCCCATATAACTAACCTCATACTTTAGCTATCAAGAAGTAGAACAACCATATCTTCTATGATTATAATTATATAGTCTATTCTGCAAATATAGGCCAGAACTCTTGACCCCAAACTTCTATTACTCTAAAAGGGCAAGAGGAAATTGGCTGTAACATCAATATCGACACCTATTTCATCGCTGACTCTTCCCAAATGATAGACATGTTAGTTCGATTTCTCCAATTCTTTTTGAGTTGCAAGAGGTTAGAGTATAATATTCTGGCCTAATTATAGTGAATAGACTATAGTGAACCCAGGGCTTTTATTTATTTCATTTCAGATTTTAATATATTACTCACCCGATCATAAAGCTAACCCGGATCCATTACCCTCTACAACTGAAAATGATCACACCTATCTGGTCATTAAGGGGAGATTTTTTGTTTCCTCCTTAGACCTCCATCACATTTTTCGATAGAAAAATGTCCTTGCCGAAGGCTGATTCTTCCTAAATTACAGGCTCGTTATCACTCGCTAGGTAAAATCGACACCTAAATGGCACAAAAGATCTTAAAATTGACATAAATTGGGCGAAAGTTCTTAAAATTATCAAAACAAATGGGCGAACGTCTTAAAATCTCGAAACAGATGGGCTAAACATGAGGCAGAAGGGCAAGGGGTCCATATAAAAAACCCTCTCAAGTATAAACCTCCCCTTAAGCTAACCCAGAAACACACCTGCCACGTATCAGCAATACAACATCTCACCTGATCTTATTGCTAACCCGGAACCCTATCTAGCACACAAACCAGAGCTATCATATTTACCCTCTCACGTTCTTGACGCAATTTTGAGCCTATTAGGGATACTTTAAAGCCTTTCTTACCATCAGGGGTATTTAGAAACCTTTAGTTTAGTTACTTCAACCTCTGCAGTTGTCTTTGAGTTAGCTGTGGGCAGAAAACTAATTTTGGAGAGGTAATTATAAGAGTGAGAGAACTCTATTTAGTATTGCTAATCTGGCAACCTCTGCGTCATATGGTCGTGAGAGGGTTTATCGTGTTGACCTATACACGAGTCAACGCTATATCCTAACTTATAGCTAACCTAGAGCCCTACCTACCACATAATATAGTCTATTCGCTGGCAGTAGGCGAGAAATCATGACCTATAACCTCTGTGACTCAAAAACGACTAGAGTAATCGAACTAATATTTATACCATTTAGGTAGTCAAGGAATAGAGGTGGACATTTACAGCCAATTTGCTCTAGCCCTTTTTGAGTTACAGAGGATAGAGGTCATGATTTCTCGCCTACCTACAGTGAATAGACTATAGATTCACCACACCTCACCCCATCTTATAGGTAACTGAGAGCCCTACGTCACTGTGGCACACCTGTTGACCTATACCGGAAGAACTTGAGAATGTGGGTTAAGGGGGAGTCACCGTCTTTTTCTTATCTTTCTCTCCTTTTCTCTCTTTCCCTGGCTTGTATCCATTCGGCCCCATTCATCCAACTGTTTTAAGACGTTTATCACCATCCAGGTGTCGATTTCTTCCTGTCGAGCGATAGCGAGCCAGTATTGAATGGAAAAATCCGGCTTTGCCGGAGAAATTTTTCTATCGAAAAATTTACAAATTTAGCTTGCTGTCAAAACAACAAAAATATATATATAAAGGCTCGCTACCGCTCACCAGGAAAATATTGACACCTGGATGGGGTAAACGTCTTAAAACAGTAGGCTGAATGGGGCCGAATGGATACAAACCTGAGACAGAGAGAAAAGGAGAGAAATAAAAAAAAGCATGTCACCCTCCTTAACACTATCTGGTGCAACGTATCGGGGGTTATTATGGTGTTTGGTTTAATCATTATTGAGGTTTTTATTTGTTTTAGCCATTTCCGAACAATGTGTTTTTAGTTTACCCGCTAGACTTGGAAAGACGCCTCTCCAGACCCCCTTCAAACTAAACAAACGTCCCCCAGACCCCCTTCAAACTAAACAAACGTCCCCCAGACCCCCTTCAAGCTAAATGTGTAAATTTTTCGGTAGATAAATGTCCCGGCCAAAGGCCGGTTTTTCCCAAATTGAGGCCTCGCTATCGCTCGCCCAGGAAAATTCGACACCTTGTTGGGTTAGAGCATCATATAATCAAGAAACTAATGCGATGAAATGTCTTAAAATCTCCAAGCTAATGGAGTAAAACAGGGAGGCTCCAAATTGGCCCGCCCTGCATCAATTACAGGGTTAAAGCAGCTACACGTTAACTCATTCTAGCCATATATATAACACATTCTGGGGTGCTAGCCTATGTAATGCACCTCTACAATCATTTAGTACCCTAAATAACCTTACCTCTGTCTACTTGGCGATGACTTTGCACATGAAACCCGACAGTACATTTTTGCCGATCGAAATTTGTCGGGAAAGTAACTCATGTGACTGCACCATTTACGACAGTCATCAACGGCTCATTACGACCTTTAAGGGGGGATAGGTTGGTTTTCCTGACCCCCTTCTCCCTAATGTTTAGCCCCACAAGTTTTGAGATTATAAGACGTTCGGCCCATTACTTTGGCGATTTTAACACCTTTCGCCCCATTTCGTTGTCAATTTTAAGAACTTTTAAGCCATTTAGGTGTCGATTTTCTCCTGGCGAGCGAAAGCGAGCCTGCAATTTTAAGAGGAACCGGCCTTCGGCCGGAATATGTTTCTACCGAAAAATGTACAAATGTATCTTGAAGGGGGGTTTCGTGTTTTTTTTTCTTCTAAGCTTGATGGAGGTCTAGGGAGGAAACTAAAAAAAAAGATATATGAAGAAATGAATTAATAGACCCAACAAACGGGCAGTCTCTCTTTAAGTGGTAGCATACATAGTTTGAAAGGCTAGGGTACATTGTAAAAAATGAAATATTAAATGGCAACACAAACGATACACATACAGAGTTTCCTGGACGCATTGCCATTTATTATATTATTAATTGAAATTTTATTAATTCTGGACCTAATTAACACTTTATGTACCAGTGGCGTCCGTTGCATTTTGTGCTAGCTATATTGAGACGATTTTATACAGCTTAGCAAGGATCGGTGGTAGCTAAAAAGGGGTCGACGGAGAGAGTTCGAAACCTTATAATTGCCAGAGATCCTTCCTAAACTGAAGACAATCGATTAGTAGTAGCCAGCATAAAACTAAAAAAGAAAACAAAAAACGTCGCTGGTACCGAAGGGGTTAAGGGGAGATTTCCACTTGAGGGACTTTTTACTTGACCCCTTTCTCCCTCATGTCTAGCCCCATTGCTTTTGATATTTTAAGACGTTTGCCCCATTAGTTTGGTGATTTTTAAGAATTTCCGCCCCATTCTGTCAATTTTAAGACCTTTCGTGCCATTTAGGTGTCGATTTTATCCTGGCGAGCGATAGCGAGCCTGTAATTTAAGAGTAATCGGCCTTCGGCCGGGACATTTTTCTACCGAAAAATGTACAAATTTATCTTGAAAGGGGGTCAAGGGGGTGAAATTTTAAGATTGCTGGAGGAGTAGGAAACAAACTAGAAACCTCCCCTTAAGCGACCCAATTAAGTTCTGCGGGCGACCAAGGGAATATATATCGTTGGAATCCCTTTGATTGCTAGAGGTCTTTCCTAAGCTGTATGCACCAGTCTAGTGTTATCAAAGCATTACATTGTGATAAAAGACGGCATAGTACTGAACAGATTAAGGGGAGATTTCCACTTGAGGGATTTTTTTCTTGACCTCTTTCTCCCTCATGTTTAGCCCCATTGCTTTTGAGTTTTTAGGATGTTCGCCCAATTAGTTTGGCGATTTTTTTAACGTTCACCCCATTTCTGTCAATTTTAAGACCTTCCGTACCACTTACGTGTCGATTTTTTCCTGGCGAGCGACAGCGAGCCTGTAATTTAAGA
Organism: Paralithodes platypus; assembly: GCA_032716605.1. Lineage (NCBI taxonomy): Eukaryota > Metazoa > Arthropoda > Malacostraca > Decapoda > Lithodidae > Paralithodes > Paralithodes platypus. The sequence continues at coordinate 39,188,332 of CM064496.1, read as the reverse complement.
AGAACTGGCCTTCGGGGCCGGGATATTTTTCTACCGAAAAAAATACACATTTATCTTGAAAGGGGGTCAAGGAGGTTTAATTTTAAGCTTGATGGAGGTCTAGGGAATAAACTAAATACCTCCCCTTTAATAAATATGTAACCCAAGTTGAAATTATAGTGAAAATTTTTGATAGTATAGTTACCAAGACATGAACCTGATACAGGGCTGAAGAGAACTAGCTTTATTTAGCCACCGTGATAACGTGATGCATACTATTAATAATAAAAATCGGTCTTACCCACTTCAAACAAAATTATTATAAAAAGTTGAACTCATAAACTCACCTTCAAATTACAGTAGCCATAGACGACAGTAGATCTGGACTGGACACGAAAATGGAACTTTGCACTAAGGGGCCCAAAATTGGAGAAAGAATCCCCTTGTTCGAACCCCGAAACCGCGAAAATATCACATATTCATCCTATGCATACCACCTTCATACCACGTAAATAATTGACAGCAAATCAACAATGGTATTACATCCCGCGTTCTTTCACCACCCAAGGTCACGGATTATTCAGCATTACTCGTATTGGTCGGGTAACATGAAAGCGATGAATAAGTTACAATGAAGATGAAAGTTCTACTCTTCAATAATACAGTGAATGATTCGTGGAAGCCTGGATGTGACGTCATCAGGCCAATCAGAGAAAACGGTGCTCTGGCGAGTTGAAAATGGGTAACTTTGATAGATATTTTTATGTCGGAACTCTTGCACACATACTGTACACATACACACACACACTCGCTCACACACACACACACACACACACACACACACACACAAACACACCAATCCAACAACATGAATCAGAGTGTAATCAATATCATAGCCTACCCAGAAATCTATCTATCACATATCATAGGTAAATTAACGTTAATTAATGTTACATGTACAACTTTCCTGTCCAGAATTAAACATGTCACAAATCGGAGTAAGAGTACTTTGAGGGGAGATTTCCACTTGAGGGATTTTTTTTCTTTACCCCTTTCTCCCTTATGTTTAGCCCCATTGCTTTTGAGATTTTAAGACGTTCGCCCCATTAGTGTGGCGATTTTAAGAACTTTCACCCCATTTATGTCACTTTTAAGACCTTTCGTCCCATTTAGGTGTCGATTTTTTCCTGGCGAGCGATAGCGAGCCTGTAATTAAAGAGTAACCGGCCTTCGGCCGGGAAATTTTTCTACCGAAAAATGTACAAATTTATTTTGAAAAGGGGTTTAATTTCAAGCTTGATGGAAGTCTAGGAAACACACTAAAAACCTCCCCTTAAAGGCCCACTGACATGTATTATCCCATTCAGTACCAGTGACGCGTTTTTGACTATATGCTTGGCTATATTAGGCGATAATATTCAGCTTAAGACAGACCTCTAACCATTAACAGGCACAGCATATCTCCCATCAACCATTAACAGGCACAGCATATCTCCCATCCACTATATTAACGACAACCAGTCCTCCCTAATCTGCATAACATCGTCTAATAATTATAACTATAGCACATCATCATAAAACAGACGTTGCCGGTAAGGAAAGGGTTATTTTGGATCATATGGATTTCACAGTATTGCAATATAGTCGTGTGGAATATGTAGCTCTTATAACTGACTACGTGTTTCATTAAGGGGAGGTTTTTAGTGTGTTTCCTAGACTTCCATCAAGCTTAAAATTACACCCTCTAGGCCCCCTTTCAAGATAAATGTGTACATTTTTCGGTAGAAAAATGTCCCGGCCAAAGGCCGGTTCCTCTTAAATTACAGGCTCGCTGTCGCTCGCCAGGAAAAATTCGACACCTAAATTGCATGAAAGGTCTTAAAATTGACAGAAATGGGGCGAAACTTCTTAATTATGGGGCGAACGTCTTAAAATAGCAAAAGCAATGGGGCTAAATATGAGGGAGAAAGGGGTCCAGAAAAAAATCCTTCAAGTGGAAATCTCCTCTTAACCCCTTCTCTACCGGCGACGAATTTCTAGTATTGTTTTTAGCTATATTCAGACGTTGTTTTGCAGTTTAAGAAGGATTTGTGGGAGTCAAAAGGATTAAGGGGAGATCTCCACTTGAGGGATTTTTTTCTGGACCCCTTTCTCCCTCATGTTTAGCCCCATTGCTTTTGATATTATAAAACGTTTGCCCCATTAGTTTAGCGATTTTAAGAACTTTCACCCCATATTAAGACCTTTCGTGCAATTCAGGTGTCTATTTTATCCTGGCGAGCGATAGCGAGCCTGTAATTTAAGAGGAACCGGCCTTCGGCCGGGACATTTTTCTACCGAAAAATGTACAAATTTATCTTGAAAGGGACTCAAGGGGGTGTAATTTTAAGCTTGATGGAGGTCTAGGGAACAAACTAAATACCTCCCCTTAAGTGAGATAGTTCGAAGTCTGTTAATTGCTGGAGGGGCGCCTTTTTAATCTCAATAAATTCGTTCCATAGTTGTCAGGATATAATGCAAACTCCGTCGTCGGTACAGAAGGGGTTAACTGCTATAGTGAATACGAAAATATTAAAGTATTTGATACGAAACACCATTATGACGTCACGGAGCGACTAACAATGCCGAGATAATAGGTGGTAAATCTGATATCTGATCTCCACACACCCCTAATAAATAACAAACAGATACCAACCTTACCGTCACTAATTAAGGCAGCCCACCTCACTTTGTTTCTCTTTCTCTCCCTCTCTCTCTTTGGCTTTTATCCATTCGGCCCCATTCAGCCTACTGTTTTAAGACGCTTACCCCATCCAGGTGTCAATATTTTCCTGGCGAGCGGTAGCGAGCCAGCATATATATACTGTATATACTTGTTTTGACAGCAAGCTAAATTTGCACATTTTTCGATAGAAATTGTCTCCGGCGAAGCCGGATTTCTCCATACAATGCTGGCTCGCTATCGCTCAACAGGAAGAAATCGACACCTGGATGGGAATAAACGTCTTAAAACAGTTGGCTGAATGGGGCCGAATGGATACAAGCCAGGGAAAGAGAGAAAAGGAGAGAAAGTGAAAACAAAGCCGGTGACCCTCCCTTAATAGGTTTTGGTCATCACAACATTGTACATGAATCCTGACTTGCCTTCGTCCCTGCTAATTGCCACTAGTTAATTATTTACCCATATCTACTGAGTTAAGGGAGCTCAGACGGTATTGTGCAGCATAATTTACTGGTTCGGCTCAATGGTTTAAGGAGGGGGTTTAGTTTGCTCTCTAAAACTCTATCAAGCTTAAAAAAACACCCACAAGACCCCCCTTCGATATAAATCAGTACATTTTTCGGTAGAAAATTGTCCCGGCCGAAGGCCGATTCCTCTTCAAATACAGGCTCGCTATCGCTCGCCAGGACAAAAATCGACAAATAAATGGCACGAAAGGTCTTAATATTGTTAAAGAAATGGGATAAAAACTCTGAAAATCGCCAAACTATTTGGGCGAATGTTTTGAAATCTCGTAACTAATAGGGCTAAGCATGAGGGAGGAGGAGGACTCTGAAAACCAACTGCCTCCCCTTAACTAGTGAATAAAAGGGGCTTGTCTTTTAGTTACATGGTCATAATAGCTTGGCAACTTGATTAACCCCTTCTGTACCGGCGACGTCTGCTATGTTATATTCTATCTATCTATCTATTGCCGGACGCCTTACTCCCCTTAACCCACTCCGACATATGACGTGATTTTGAGCCTATTAGGGATACTTTAAAGCCTTTGTTACCATCAGGGGTATTTAGAAACCTTTAGTTTAGTTACTTCAACCTCTGCAGTTGTCTTTGAGTTAGCTGTGTTGAGCCTATTGGGGATACTTTAAAGCCTTTGTTACCATCAGAGGTATTTAGAAACCTTTAGTTTAGTTACTTCAACCTCTGCAGTTGTCTTTGAGTTAGCTGTGGGCAGAAAACTAATTTTGGAGAGGTAATTATAAGAGTGAGAGAACTCTATTTCTTATTGCTAATCTGGCAACCTCTGCGTCATATGAGCGTGAAAGGGTTAATGAGGGTGGCCATACACAGAAGGCCCCCAAGCGGACCTATTCCCTGTAAGAGGGACAACCCGAGGCCAGTTTACAGAAGGACTTACAGGATTGACCACTCAATTTAGGATCCGTCGGACTCCGAGGCCCTCTATGTACTATATTCTATGTTATATTCTAGCTATATTTATATGATTTCATGCAGCTTAAGAAGGATATGTGGTAGTAAAAGGGGCTAATTAAGACAGTTCCAAGCCTCTTAATTTCTGGAGGCCGTTCTTAAACTGTCTAAAATCGTCTCATACTAGCTAGGCATAAAATGTAAAGGACGTCACTGGTACTGAAAGGGTTAGTGAAAGACAAGGATGATATGTGATGTCAGCGGGTCTCTAAGTGATATTATAACTAACCCACAACTATATCAAGTACTGTAAGTGTCAAAGCCATAATACCTTAAGGGGAGTCACAGGCTTTGCTTCTCTCTTTCTCTGGCTTGTATCCATTCGGCCCCATTCAGCCTACTGTTTTAAGACGTTTATCCCCATCCAGGTGCCAATTTCTCCCTGGTGAGCGATAGCGAACCAGCATTGTATGGAGAAATCCGGCTTCGCCGGAGACATTTTTCTATCGAATAATGTACACATTTAGCCTGCTGTCAAAAACTTAAAAAAAAATATATACTGGGTTGCTAACGCTCGCCAGGAAAAAATCGACACTTGGATGGGAGTAAACGTCTTAAAACAGTAGGCTGAATGGGGCCGAATAGATGCAAGCCATTGGAAGAGAGAAAAAGAGAGAAAAAAAGCCTGTGATTCCCCTTAACCGGTTTCATAGCTAACTCAGAACTCTATTTATTCATGATCTTAAATATAGACCAGAATGATATGTTTATATTTTATGTGCCGTGAAATAAGGGTAATTAATGTCCTTAGCTCATGAAAGTATACTGTAGATTAAGAGGATTGATATCTATTAATATATTTAAATCCAAATTCACACTAAATCTGCAATAATATTACACCCGAATGTGTTACTACTCAAACTCACGGATTATTCAACAATACTCCATATATATATATATATATATATATATATAAACTCAAAACCCATACGTATATTCATATGTTATTATTAATGGAATACCATATTGTATTAAATGTGTTTTTAATTAATAACACGCGGAAATATCTAGCGAATTCCTTGAAAGGAAGCCTTTGTCTTGTAAGTACCAAAGCATTGATTTGTCTTGACTCTATCCATTGTGTAATGGTTTATTTGTATTACAATTAAGAGCCTTGTGATCAGGTGACTTTGATATTGTTTTCTGCCAGCTTAAGTAATTAGAAAGCCGGACAATTGCTGGAGGTCGGGCAACCTGGTGACTAGAGGTAGGCATGTTATAATTATATATCAACTCAATCTATGCTCAGTTCATTCCCTTGGCATTAACCCTTTAACGATCATGACGCGTTTTGGCAGTTTTTCTAGCTGTCATTAGAGGATTTTAAACAGCTTACGGAGGGTCTGTGGGAATCCAAAGGGTAGAGACTATCTCAATTAACCCTCTGACCCCCATATACTTCTCCTAACATAAAATAAATGCGTCATCGGATCTTGAGAGGGTTAACAACCAAATATAACTACAACATAAGACTATAGTTACTGTTCATACCCATATTACTTGTAATAACACTATATTCATCAGAGTTATCTGCTCAACAGGTGGCGTTGTGTGTGTGTAAGTGTGAGAGTCCGAGTGTAGGGGATGAGACAGTGAAGCACGGGAACGAGGTGGCTTCAGAGATGGGGTCGTTTCGGGCCATGAGTGAGCACCGTGCCTCATGTGAAGGCAAGATGGCAGGTGCTCGTTGTACTCTACGTGCTTCACATGTCTCACTCCCTAGACTGGAACAAGACCTCACGGGCTTCACTGTTCATTGTAAAAGCGGTGAATGTTAAGGCTCTCAGCCTATGCCCGAGAGGAAGTAAGTTGGAATATAGAAAAAAAAAAAAAAAAAAAAAAGGTCTACGTCATTGTGCCTGCTTGATAACTGACTTTATCTAGAACCCTACCAATTTTGAGTCATTTTACCGTTTTCTGATTATTAGTTCATCCAGTACTTTGCCATCACGATTCACATTGTTGCCAAACCCAGTCTGACTCACCTATAAATAATCAAATACGATTATATTGGCCAACATCCCTAGCTTTACAATTCTACCTTAGCATACATGTTCTTGGCCTATCCCAAACTAATATAGTCTTACCTGCCCTGTCACAGCCAACCCTACTGTAAGCTATCAAGAACTAACCTAAATATCCTACGATTATAATTGAATTGACCTAGGATTGAGTTGAGCGATCTGCATGTGTGTCACGGTGGCTGTAAAGTGTTTGTTAGCACTCTATCACAGACCCTAGTAGCATGAGCACCCAAGCACTCACGCCACTAATGCATGCACTCTCACATCTCAGTATATGTTCGAGATTAATAGCATAGACAGAAGATTACCTTTTAATTACACTAGTAGATGAATCACACACACAAACGTGAAAATGTCACTTAGTAACATACAGTTAAATACATTACAAAACATTTACTAAACATTCAGACTGAGCAGATCGACAATTTAAAGTTCACGCTATAAGTATATTTTAGACATATTTATGAAACGACACTTGTACATAAAAGCAATACTACACACACTAAAGTATGTTACACTGTAAAAACAACATATTCAATAAAAACTCACTTGATACTAAATTATATATTATTTTACATGAATGCAGATTGGATAAGTCATTTATGTAATGAACATATTCTAACTAGCAATTCATAATAATTTTATATTGTTATTTTTGTGTGAAAATAATTAATAAATGCATAGATAGATCTTAATCATAAAAAAATTATCTGCTCTGGTTAATACATTTGTTGTGCAATCTAGAATATAGAAGTATGATGTCTAGTAAGCTATTCTTGTATAACTTTTGTTTCTACCAAACACTTGTCTGTCATTGCAGTATAATAGAATTTGTAATTAATACTTGTTTGATATGTGCATTTTGTGTTACGCTGTTCCTGTCTTTCCCTCTCGTGCCTTTTACTTCGCTGATCTGTGTGAACAAATGTGGCATATTGTTCTATCTGTTCTCTATTCTTCTCCTTCTAGTTATCTTCTTCTTCTCTTACTTCGCGTATTAATGATTATGTGCTCAGACAATTAACCTTCTCTATCTCTCTATCTCTATCTCTCTCTCTCTCTCCGTGTATCTCCTAATGTCTATGTCTGACGTCCCTTCTTCTGTCTTTCTCTCCCCTTCCTCAGGCGACGCACCCGAGGCGACTGGGCGTTGCTTAAAAACCTTCGACGGCTGCCTCCCTCTTGGGCGGTTCCCTATTTTGGGAATCCCACCCTCCACCACCAACCTCACTCCGGCACCATCCATGGTGTCAACACCGTCACTGACACTTCATTAACATAATTAATCCTTCTAGTGTCACCACCCCCACTGACACCATCCTGTTCCCTGATATACAATAATACTTCACTTATTGTCATACCACTAATACTTGCTTCCTTCATTTACAACAATAACTCTTCTACTGTCATATTAATATATCTTCTATTAATTAAGCCACGTATTCATGCCTCGTCTGCCCAAACTTTTCTGTCACTTGGACTGAGTTCACAACTACAAAAAGTGGCCACGACTCAGTACATGGCATGGCTAGGAAGCAAGGCCTTGCACGGGACACCAATCACATGCTAAAAGGCTCTTCTAACACATTATATTGATCATCTACAGTATTATGATTCAAGGCCCAGATAACCTAGTCTTAAATAAGATTCTAAGAACACAGATGTCTGATGAGATATTTTAACTCAAGGCTCAGAATACACAGGCGTGACGAATGTGAATATAAGCAAGACTGCATTGTTGTCTTGTTGGGATATTTAAATTTCAGGTTCCCCAAAACAATATTGTCCGGATTAAATCTTCTAACGCAAATGCAAGGTTCTGACAACAACAAAATCCTTGAGTTCCTCTATCGCAAGGCCTCAAGTACACTTTTGTCCTGATGCACCAAACATAACATTATTTGAAGTTTTGTTAAATGCAAGAAACTGAATGCATTGGTAAACTATAGCACAGTAATTCAAGACTTCGAAAGTATTGTTTCAGAGATATTCTAAAGGAAGGCCTCAAATACTTTGTATATGAGCTATTCGAATGCTAAGCCCTAAACATACTGTTGTCCTGACTAGCTATTGCAATGTAAAGCTCTGAACATGCTGATTTTATGAGTTCTTTATTGCAAACGCACTGTTATATTTGTAAGCTATACTACATTGATCAAAGACTCTCCATACACTGTTTCAATGAGGTACTCTAATGCAAGGCCCCATATACACTGTCTTGATGCCCCCCTCTCTGTTGTAACCTGGTGATGCGCCCCACAACCACTCGCTTCCTGCCGGGGTGTTGAGTGTTGTGTGTGTCCTGTGGTGCACTTGCTGAGGGCCCTCTAGTATGCATGCCGCGCTCATCGTACGTAACAAGAGGCAGAAGAGGCGACGCGACATCAAACAACATCCGCCAGGGTTCCTCGTCCCTCATGTGGCCAGCAAAGCCATCCGACCCTTTCCCAGATACAACCCCATCCAGGTAAGTCTCCTCTGTTCATCATGTGGAATTAGAAGCGTTGGTCAATACATTATCCAGGTTAATTATCGCTGCCGATGAGAAGTTCCAAACGTAGACCATTTTATGTTAAGATATTTTTCGGTATTTGATATGAGGAGGTCGAATCTTTATCAATACTACTACAGGTAGTAGTTTCTGATGTGGAGTTCCCAGCACCGGCTAATTCAACATCCAGGTGAGTTTAGCCTGTCTGATCTTCAGTTCGTAAAGGTAAGTTCCAAATACAAGGTGAGTACCCAGTAATAATAAGTACAGGGGGGGACAAATTAATTGAATATAGCGGGTAAAATATTGGAGGGTCATGCCATTAGAACATGTACATCAATTTAGGTACGGATGAGATCATTGAAGAATAATAAAGAGATAACAGGTAATATAATAGAAGCTTGGGTAACGCTGGATCTTACAGGCTTCAGATAATAACATTGGTTGTTCACAACAGCAACTATACTGTAGATATGTGAGAAAAAAGGAGCGGATAAATTTGTTTCGCTTTGAAATAGAAAGTGAGTCGTTCAACAATAGTTTTCAGTATTTATTTATCCTCATTTATCCTTCGATATTATCAAGTTGTATACAATATTTGTGCATAATTATATTAGTAAAATAAGCGTATATTACTCTTCTGGGCAGAATTTATCAATTTTATTGACCTTAGGAAGCATTTCTTATTACTCAATGTTTCTAAATTACACTTGAAACTGGCAAACACATTATTTCCACCTACCACTACATGATTACACTTGAAACTGGCAGACACATTATTTCCACCTACCACTACATGATTACACTTGAAACTGGCAGACACATTATTTCCACCTACCACTACATGATTACACTTGAAACTGGCAGACACATTATTTCCACCTACCACTGCATGATTTGTTATCTAAAGAATGACCTCGTAGTTAGGAGCTGAAGTATTACGACTATCTGAAGACCCTACGGATAATGCAACCTGCGTTTCACTCTCTGATTTTTTTTAGCAGGACTGATTTCAAAGCCTGTTTAAAAATCAACGAGTTTATTCAGATTAGAAATTGCCTCTCAGTATTCATTAGCATATGGAAAACTATAACTAAGCAACGCAATTCAGACGTAACGTATTTTGATCCACCAAAAGCCTTTTGTTTTCATTCAGTTTTGGATTAAGTTCTCATATTATAGGTGCTAAAACCTGGTTAAGGTAATTTAAGTCTACGGACTTTGCCACCCACGTTTAACTAACTCGGATAATATCCCAATCTCTGGTGTGGGCGGTGGTGGGGGTAATGGAGAAATATTGGGGAGAGCAGCAGCGCTGCCAATTCTGGTTACTGCTGGTACTTTGGTTCTCTAGGCAACTCAATGTTGGGGATTAGATTCCACAGCAGTACTAATAAAAATAATTACGGCAACAGCAGATAGAGTCTATAGACTATAGAACATGATAAGTTTATCCAAAGCTGAATGAAAACAAAGTATGTTAAGTTTGAAGGGCGTTGCTTAGTTATAGTTTTAAATTGACTAATGTATATATTGTACTAACATGTAATATTGCATTAACTAGAAATGACATGACATAGATAATTTTAGCTGTTCAAATTATATCAATTTCGCAAATTCAAATGGAAAAAGTCACGTGACTTTCGATTTGTTTTCCAAGTTTGGCATACAACTTCTAGTTGGTTCATTGATAATATTATATATTAATTATTTTGAAAGCCATATATAACATTTGTATTAATCGTTTTAACATGACAGGAATATTACACTTAATTTGAAATATTGGCTATCATTAGACAAATCTCATTCAAGTAAGGAAAAACTTTTATTTAATAACAGACTCAAAAGATTCACCATATCAACCCTTCAAACTGACAAAGACAATTATATTTTTCAGCTGCCGCAGGTAAAACATACCTTATAGGTAAACAAGCGTCCACAAAACATACCTTATAGGTAAACAAGCGTCCACAAAAACTAGTGCTAAACTCTTTTCGTTCTAACTTCCAGCCATGGTTGTGTGTTGTATTCACATTGAGGCTAAATACCATGCTACAATCCACATTATCAAACCCATTAAGTATATTATAAAACTTTAATGAGTAAACCTCGTAGTCTGAGAGTTTCCATCGGAAGAGAGCTTTCAACCGGTCCTCATACCTCAAAATTATAATCGAAGGGTAAGCTTTCTAGCCCTAGCTTGTACTCTTTCCAGTCGCCCTGTACCTCTCCTGAGTGTTGGAGATCAGAGAGAGAGAGAGAGAGAGAGAGAGAGAGAGAGAGAGAGAGAGAGAGAGATGAGGCGAGAGAGGAGAGGAGAGAGAGTGCGAGAGAGAGATGAGAGAGAGAGAGAGAGAGAGAGAGAGAGAGAGAGAGAGAGAGAGAGAGAGAGAGAGAGAGAGAGAGAGAGAGAGAGAGAGAGAGAGAGAGAGAGAGAGAGAATGTTCGTGTTATATAATATATTTTTGCTTAATATCCTCTCAAACATTCTGTTTTAATAATCACCTTTCACCTCTCTTGTTCTTCTATTAGAGATGGTTTAGGGATTTCTTAGTCAAGCACTCCAATGATTATGAGTATCTTAATCATCATCCAAGCGAAATATAAATACATAATATTGTGTAAACAGTAAATGTGAGGCAGGCATGACACTCTACGATACATACAATTCCTCCGCGTTATTATTATTGTCTTTTACTTGAAATGTGCAGTAACTCAATGAATCCATGGTAATTGCATCTAGTTCTAGAAATCCCTTTGATAAATTGTCCAAACTCAAGCAGAATATCCTATAAGTATAAGTATAAGTATAAGTATAAGTATAAGTATAAGTATACCAAGTATAAGTATAAGTATAAGTATAAGTATACCAAGTATAAGTATAAGTATAAGTATAAGTATAAGTATAAGTATTGCCCAACAGTATGTACGGTAGAGTCGCGCTAATAAGTCATGTCTCGGCACCAACTATGTTTTGATCCCTTGTGCTGTGGTAAAGGTGCCATGGAGTAGGGTTATTGTGCTTTACTGGTGTGGTGAGACCGTATGTGAGGTCAATAATATCAAACAAATTCTAATTACCGATAGCAATGTAAAAGTACCCCAAATGTATACGTGAAATAGGTATATGATTGTTTAAGGGGAGGTTTTTAGTGTGTTTCCTAGACTTCCATCAAGCTTGAAATTACACCCCCTTGACCCCCTTTCAAGATAAATTTGTACATTTTTCGGTAGAAAAATGTCCCGGCCAAAGGCCGGTTCCTCTTAAATTACAGGCTCGCTATCGCTCGCCAGGATTTTGTTTACACCTAAATGGCACGAATGGTCTTAAAAGTGACATAAATGGGGTGAAAGTTGTTAAAATCGCTAAACTAATGGGGCGAACGTCTTAAAATCTCATAAGGGGTAAAGAAAAAAATCCCTCAAGTGGAAATCTCCCCTTAATGCAGAAGAAAGTTCAAATGTTACCCCACTCTCACTCTTTCAACATGACGTCATTTATATTTATATTCTTGCTAAAACTATGCGATGCTACACAACTTAAGAAGGACCTCCCGCCGCCAATGAATAGGGCAAAATCGATCCCAATTAACCCCTTCAGTACCGGTAACGTCCTTTTAACTGTATATTGGCTACTATTAGACGATTGTATTCAGTCTATAAAGAGCTTCCAGCAGTTGACGGGCTTCGAAATATCTCACGTAATCCTTTTCACTACGACAGACCCTTCCTAAATTGCAACAACTCGTCTAAATATAACAAGACTGTAATGCAAAAGTAGTCGCCGGTACAGAAGGGGTTAGACATTTGTTATGCACAAACTCGAATTAAGAGGAGGTATTTAGGTTGGTCCCTAGACCTCCATCAAGCTTAAAATTACACCCCCTTGAGTCCCTTTCAAGATAAATTTGTACATTTTTCGGTAGAAAAATTTCCCGGCCGAAGGCCGGTTCCTCTTAAATTACAGGCTCGCTATCGCTCGCCAGGATAAAATCGTCACCTGAATTGCACGAAAGATCTTAATATGGGGTGAAAGTTCTTAAAATCGCTAAACTAATGGGGCAAACGTTTTATAATATCAAAAACAATGGGGCTAAACATGAGGGAGAAAGGGGTCAAGAAAAAAATCCCTTTAGTGGAGATCTCCCCTTAAAAAAAGACGAATAGAAACAAAACATAATTAGAGAATGCATCATTGTACATTGCAAGAATTAATTTGTTTTATCCAGTGGTAAAACTGTGGTGTACTGTGTTGCAGCTCAGTGTGATGTAGTGTAGTGTAGCTTATCGTAGTGTAATGTAGTATATTGTAGTGTAGAGTAATAGTGTAGTGTAGTGTAGTGTAGTGTAGTGTAGTGTAGTGTAGTGTAGCTTATCGTAGTGTAATGTAGTATATTGTAGTGTAGAGTAATAGTGTATTGTATTGTAGTGTAATAGTGTAGTGTAGTGGCCTAATGTAGTGTAGTGTAGTGTAGTGTAGTGTAGTGTAGTGTAGTGTAGTGTAGTGTAGTGTAGTGGAATGGTGTAGTGTAATAGTGTAGTGTAGCGTAGTGTAGTGTAATAATGTAGTATATTGTAGTGTAGTTTATTAGTGTAGTGTATTATAGTGTATTGTAGTGTATTGTATTGTAGTGTAGTGCATTAGTGTAGTGTGGATGAGTGTCAGGTAGAGTACGGTATATCATGCAACATTAACACTAACACTCACCCCCCTTGCTCCCCCCCCACCTCCCCTCTCTCCTCCTAGCCCCCCCCCCCGCCCCCCCCCCCCCTACTAGTCACGGAATACGGTACCGCCAGAATCAAAAGTCTTGTAGTACCCTTAAAATATGTACCATAAAATACCCACTTAACCCCTGTGTACAATATGTCACCTTTTCATATAATACCGCTTACTTTTAGACGCTGTTGTTCAGTTCGTGACAAACCTTCAAGAATCAAAGATGCAAATATACAATCTAAAGTAACCTCGTGACTTCCCAAGGTCCTTCCTAAGCTGAAGAAAATAGTATACTAATAACCAAAGCAGATTCTACAAGACGTCTGCATACGCAAAGGATTAGCTCTTTTCATTAAACGGTGACGCATTCTTTTTAGTTTCTTTGACGATTACATTAACCCCTTCTGTACCGGCGACGTTTTCCTCTGTATATTCTAGCTATATATGTAGACGACTTGGTGCAGTTTCATAAGGCTCTGTGGTAGTCAAAAGGGTTAAGTGAGATAGTTCGAAGCCTGTTAATTCTTGGAGGCCGTTTAGAAACTGAAAAAAAAAAAAAAAATCGTCTCATAGTACCCAATATAAAGTTGAGAGTACGGCACCGGTAATGAAGGGGTTAAGGGGGGGGGATGGTTCACTTTTTGGGAGATTTTTGCATGTATTCATTATTTTTCTAGTTTCCTCCCTAGACCTCCATCAAATTTAAAAAAACATCCATTAGATCCCCCTTCTAGATTAATTTGTACATTTTTCGGTAGAAAATTCGGCCGGTTCTTCCAACATTACAGGCTCACTATCGTTCGCCAGGGAAAAAAATCGACACCTAAATAGCACGAAAGGTCTAAATATTGACGTAGAAATGGGGCGAAAGGTCTTAAAATCGACTAACTAATGGGGCAAACATCATAACATCTGAAAACTAATGAGGCTCAACATGAGGGAGAAAGTGGTCCAGAAAACCGGTCTATGTCCCCTTAAGGTTAGCTAGGACCTCTATGAATCAACGGGTTACAAATAATCAGAATGTACCCTTTGACTCACACATACCCTTCCTAAGCTGAATAAAATCGTCTAATAAGATGCACGATAAACTGAAAATAGCTCTATCGCATGCTGGAAGGGTTAACATAACTAAACCATGCCGGGCTCAAATATGTTTGTTCCTGTACTGTTATCACTTCAATACTACAACGATACCTTTTATCATAGCTATCATCAGGCGATTTTATTCAGCTAACGAAGGACCTGTGGAAGTCAGGGGTTCTTTACTCCTTTGACTCGTAGATGTAATAAATATCGTCTAATATTAGCCCGAATAAAACCAAAAGCCTGCTATTGTATTGAAGGAATTAAGAACTAATGGTGGCTTTCAAAAATAGAAAACAATCGTCTAACGTTAATCCATATGAAATGAATACGGCACCATCGTACTGAAGGATTTAACCGGTAATTCGCCTAACTACTAGACAAAAAATTAAAGCCTGGCATATTTAACTTTACCTTATTCCAAGTAAGAAGTCTAAAACTCATGAACATTAACCTCTATAATTCACGAACACTAGAGTAATCGAGCTACTATTCCTACCATTTAGGAAGAATCAACCAGGAAATAGATGTGGGGTTTTACAGCCGGTTTGCTCAAGCCGTTTGTTTAGTTATAGAGCCTAGGCTGCACGACATCTAGACTAACTATTTAGAACAGGGTAAAGACTTCTAACCACGACTGTGCAGTACTGGCAATGTTTATATTCTACCTTGGTGGCCACGACATATCTCCCCCCCCCCCCCCCCCCCCGCCTGCACCGTCACAAAGGAACTATATCTAGGTTACATTAGCAGAAAGAGGGCCGGATACACCATTGTTTTCGTGCACACTCTTTCTCTTCTAGGAACACTGTGAATTACACCCGGTTAAATTATACAAGTCTCTACCTTTTTTCTGATTTTATCTATTACATAAATTATACTGTACATTTTTTCTATTTTTTCTTGCTGGCTATCTTGCTCATTCTCGCTATTTTCGAAATATAATATTAATATATATATACTGCATACTGTATATATATTTGTACACATCTTTTGTTATATCTGGCTCATTGTTGCTTAAATGTTCCAAGTACTAAATGACGTAATTCAGTAGATACGCAAAGTATATAATTTTATGAAAAATATAATCTTGGTCCTTACCTCAGTTATACATTATGTTGCAATTGCTGCACGTGAGTATATATCAGTAGTCCACTCATATTTATTACTTATGAAAAAGGAGTAGTTTTAGATAAACCAAGAAATTATATACACTGTATGACTATGTTATGGTTAGTACTCTAGGGCGTTCTATTGTGTGTGTGTGTTTTTTTTTTTTTTTTTTTTTGTATGTGATTGAGGGAGGCAAAAGGCAGAACTGCCTATAGCGAGTGCCTCCCCCATAGTTGAAAGAGTGACAGGGCCAAAATCACGGGACGTTCGAGCCAAAATGCCTGGACACACGGAGTTTGAAGCAATTTAAGTCATAGGAAGAGGGAAAGACTGATTCTGGGAGAGAGTTCCAGAGCTCAGCTGTTGAGTAGAAGAAAGTAGAAGAAAGGTTTAAAATGTATCAGCTCAAATTAGAGAGGCTTCTGCAATAAATCGATTTCAAATACACTCCAGAAGCTTTATCGAATATTACAGAGCCTCTGAGGTTAGTTATTTACTCTTTTGGTGCAATTTTCATTTTTCTGCCAGTAAGACTATTGATACTAAATTAGCCTATACAAGTTGTTTAATAACCTTATCTATATAATATCAAAACGACTGCAAATTAATATTTTTAAGATAATGAAAACAAATACCCCTTCGTTATAATTATTTGATTTTTAATATAATTTTGACCTGAATTATTGTTGTCTTGGATTGCGTACAATGATTTACTTGTATTACCATTTACATGTACTATTTTCGCTTTCGAATATAAATTCTAGGTGTCTTTTTAAGAGAGGGGTCTCTCACAAGGCTCAGCCAATGTAATATAATATTCGTTTTATGATTATCATTTTTATTTTCTACTGGCTAAATAAAATGTTCCCAATCAACTAAATTCCATTCAATGTTTTCAAAATGTTCGTAAGCCAAGCTACCCAAGAGTAGCCTTTGTGTGTTTCATCCACAACTGACCTAATTAGTCTAAACTGAGACAAGTGGACACGTCTACTAACAAGGTATTGTAAATAAATATATATATATATACAGTATATATATACAGTATATATATATATATATATATATATATATATATATATATACTGTATATATATATATATATATATATATATATATATATATACCCGGTATATATATATAAGTTTATATATGGAACATACCACTAGGTAATTTATTAATAGCAATAATCACAAAAAATATAATTGTATTTCATGCTTAACAACTTCTTAAGAATAGAATAGCTTAGCATAAAATGTGAGCGCTCTATGAAAGGCCTAGTAGTACCTAAAGAAAACTTTAATGGGCTAACTCCTCTAGTTAGGGAAGGACACCCACATCATCTCTCTCTCTAAGGGTATCTATCAATACACCTGTGTTCACTATGTTTATCTGATAATACTTATAAACTGGCGCATTCCACCTAATATTATATACAGACATTTACTACGGACAGGCTTGTGTACTATAAGTTCATTAGTGTCTAACTAATGTCAACAGTACCTTCATCGTCAAAGCATTTAAATCGCCATTTGGTCGAAAACCTCTAGATAAATGATCATAACCAGCACTATTATAAGGTTGATATATTTATGTATAGCTCCTACAAGATGACTCTCTTCATCGGAAAGTGGACTCCACAATGTAGACTGTATATTTTAATGCACATTGCAATGTTTGGATATAGCTGGACCTGAATAGATAAATATAGCTATAAAACCATAAACGAGAATTTGTTCAATTTAGGTAGAATGTTTGGGAGTCAGAGAGAAAATTATAATACATTTAAACTCGTTAATTGCTAGAGGTCCTTCCTAAACTGAGTAAAATCGTCCAGTGTTAGCTAGAAGAAAATATAGTGACGCCACGTGACTCACATGGTTAATACACTGATTACTTAAGTCGTGATGATATCAGAAAAGAAAAAAAAACATACACTTACTGAAAGACTACGTGAAGAGGAATGCATCGAATTAATATGCTTAGCCAGTTCAATACATTCGGGAACCCGCAGACAATCTAATCTAGGGCAGCTTGACAAGAAGGATGTTTTGGAAAAGTTGTTTGCTGCACATGGCGTCCTTAAGGGAGAGGTGGCTGCTTTTTCTGGACCACCTTCTCCCTCATGTTTAGCCTCATTAGATTGCGATTTGAAGACGTTCGCTCAATCAGTTTGGCGATTGTTAAGACTTGTGTCATTTAGACGTCGATTTTATTCCTGGCAAGCGATAGCGATCTTATAATTTTAGGAGGAACCGGTCTTCGGCCGGGACATAATTATTTCGACGGACAAATGTACAAATTTATTTTGAAAAGGGGTCTAGGGGTGGTTTTTAAAAGCTTGATGGAGGTCTAGCGAGGAAACTAAAAAATATATACATTAATAAATTAATAGACCAAAAAATAACCACTACCCCATTAATATTGGCGAATATGCGCTTGTCGGCGCTAGTGACAATACAACAAGGACTACGTAGAAGCGGGCTAGGTCGGGTAATAATGTTCTTTAAGTTTGAAGAATGCATCAATCTATAACACAGTACCCACACTTCCTTACATATGCACAAACTGGCCTGGTTTAATGGATGTTTGGGGAATTCGGGCTACGAAATTATGGAGTGCGTGCGAGAGAGAGAGAGAGGTATTGATATTGAGGTTAGTGAATGGCGAAGTGCGTGCTGCTGCTGAATCATGTGCCTGTGAGCGAGCAAATACGTGCTTGTAAGTAAGGATATTGACTGATTATACGCAAGAGTTCTGGGTTACCTAGACGATCAGGCACGGTGCAATAGCTAGGGTTTATATCTTATCAACTCTGCAAAGGGGAAAGAGGAGTGTGTGGTAACCACCGAGGAATATGTCTTCTAAGCGTAGTAGGGAAGGTAGTACAAAGGAAGTACAAAGGAAATCAAGCAACAACAGGTCTAGTGACCCTTCTAGGCTGCTTGTCCTCCAAAACAAGTGTCCAAACAGTGGTTTAGAGTGGGTAAGGGAACATTGGAAAGGGAACTAATGTCCGTGGCAGGATTAGGAAGTTAGTAGGGGACAGATGGGTTAGTAACTGAGGGGAGGATAAAATAAAGTTATTCATTTACAAACGCAGTCAGTCGCGGGTTTGATGCGAGATATTTGTCTATGCGGAGTTTAAATGAATCAACGGTTCTGCAGTCTATAACGTCTCGGGGAAGCCCATTCCACAAGTTGACAACTCGATTGAAGAAGAAATTCTTAGATTCGTGTGAGTTAAAAGATTTACCAATAATTTTGCAACCGTTTCCCCGCGTGTAATTAGATTGGTCGATAGTGAAGTACTTACTACAGTTCATATTGTCGATGCCTTTGATGATTTTGAACACTTGAATAAGTCACCTCTTAATCTGCGCTGGGTTAAAGGAAATAGATTTAATTTAATTAAGACGCTCTTCGTATGGTTTGTTCTTTAGGCTAGGTATCATTTTGGTAACTCTACGTTGAACTCGTTCTAGCTTGTTTATATCTTTTTGGTAATAAGGGCACCAGGATTGAACGCAGTATTCCAGAAGAGGGCGGACTAAGGAATTGTAAAGGGTTAGGATAACTTCTTTGGATTTATGCTCAAATGACCTGCCTATAAAGCCAATTATTTTGTTTGCCTTCTTAACAACTTCTGAACATTGTTGACTCGGTTTTAGGTTACTCGATATTGATACTCCCAGATCGGTTTCTCTGTTTACATTCTTAAGCTGAGTGCCATTCATCGAATAGTTTGCTTTCTCATTTAGGTATCCGATATGTAGTACTTTACATTTATCTGCATTGAAACTCATTTGCCAAATTTGGGCCCAACATGACAATTTATCTAGATTGTGTTGCATATCGCCAACTTGTTCGTTTGAGAGTATGCTATTTGCAATTTTTGTATCGTCAGCAAATTTTGAGATTGTACAGGTGCGACCCTCATCTATGACGTTGATGTAAATTAGAAAGAGAATTGGTCCTAGTACCGATCCAGTAGGGTAGTGATTGAGAGAGTGAGAGTGAGAACGGAGATATGGATAGGCAACGAGCAGGGAGGTTTTAGGAAGGGAAGAGGATGTGTAGATCAGATTTTTACCCTGAATTGTGTTGTGGAGAAATATCTGGAGAAAAAACAAAAGGTGTATGTTGCCTTTATGGACTTGGAGAAGGCCTATGACAGAGTGGATAGAGAAGGTTGTGGAAAGTACTTAGAATATACGGAGTAGATGGCAAGTTGCTGAAAGCAGTGAAGAGCATGTATGAGGGTGCAAAGGCGGCAGTACGTGTGGAGAGTGAGCAGAGCGAGTTCTTTGACCTGAATGTTGGTTTGAAACAGGGGTGTGATGTCCCCGTGGTTGTTTACTGTATATATGGATGGAGTCATGAAAGAAATACTATCAAGAGCAGTGGATGTTGGTGTATCGCTGAAAAGGGAGGGAATTGAGTGGAAGCTAACCTATACTGCTGTTTGCGGATGATACAGTTCTGATGAGTGATAATGAATGGGAGTTGCAGGGTCTGGTAAATGAGTTTGGAACAGTGGGCGAAAAACGGAATTTGAAGGTAAATGCGGGGAAGAGCAAGGTTATGGTCTTCGAAAGGGGTGAAGTCACAGAGTGTGAGGTGAAGCTGAACGGTCAGGCTATGGAGATCGTCAACTCTTTTAAGTATCTGGGCAGTGTGTTGAGTAAAGATGGGACTATGGATGAAGAAGTGCGGGAGAGGGTACAACAGGGGAAGAGGGTTGTAGGAACGCTGAAAGCAGTAACAAGAAATAGGGTGGTCAGTATGGAAGTGAAGAAGTCCTTGCATGACAGTGTGGTAATCCCAACACTGACTTACGGAAGTGAAGCATGGACGTTGCTTGAGAGACTCAGACCCAGACCAAGAGTGAGAGCAGTGGAAATTAATTACCTAAGAAGTGTGTGCGGAGTTACATGGAGTGATAGACAGAGTAATGAGGAAGTAAGAAGGAGGTGTGGTGTGGAGGTAGATGTGCTGGAAAGTGTGAAAAGGAACAACTTGAGATGGTTCGGCCATATGGAACGTATGGAAAGCGAGAGAATGACTAAGAGGGTGTACGAGAGCGAGGTGGAGGGACAGAGAGGGAGAGGTAGACCGAATGAGAGGTGGAAGGATGGAGTGAGGAAGTATATGAACGAAGGCGGTGCTGGTTGGGGGGAGGGGCGTCGACTGACGCGGACAGAGGTGCATGGGGGCGGTTCGTTTGTGGCCACCCCTTCGGGGATCGCGGCGTCAGGCAATAGATAGATAGATAGATAGAACACTACGTAAGCAGAGTTTGGTAGCGCCCCCCCGTAAAGTGGGTACCACCCGAAAAAAATGTCTGTCGTCGTCGTCCGTCTCTCTCCAAACTCCTCCTAGACCGTTGGACGGATTTTCACAAAATTTCACACGAACATTTGTTGGATGAATGCGAACGTCAGTTAAAAAAGATTTTTTGAATTTGTGCAATATTTATGATTTTAGGTCCACAATATTGTTCCCCCCCCCCCTCTGGGGGCCCCCCCTTCCCCACCCGGGGAGGGGGGCCCTCCCAGAACCCCCCCCCCCTGCAATGACTACGTTCTGTGTATGTGCCCCATAGGGGCTCACACACAGAACGCCTTCGTTCTGGGGGCGAAAACATCTCGCCCCGCATTTGTTAGGTTAAGTTAGTTTAGTTGACATAAGAAGTGATGGTAGTAATAGTGGGGATGATGGTAATTGTAGTGATAATGGTTGTAGTTGTAGTGATGATGACAGCAGTGATGATGACAGTAGTAGATATGATGGTGACAGTACTAGTAGTAGTGATGATGGTGACAAGCAATGCTGATAGTTGTAGTGATAATGATGACAGTAGTGATGATAGTGACAGTATTAGTGCTGATGGTGATAAGTAGTAATTATGGTGAAAGTTTTAGTGATTATGACAGTAGTAGTGTTGATGAGAGTAGTAGTGATGATGGTAAGAGTAGTAGCGATGACTATAATAGTAGTAGTGCTGATGATAGTAATGGTGATAGTGACTAGTAGTGATGATAATGACCCATCGCAGAGTTGGGTATGCCGTTTTGATATTGGGCAAAACGGCACGTCTACTTTATCAATTCTACGCAGAGTAAGCAGAGTTTGGTAGCCCCCCCCCCCCCCGTATAGTGGGTACCACCCGAAAAAAAAATCTGTCGTCGTCGTCGTCCGTCTGTCTCCAAACTCCTCCTAGACCGTTGGACGGATTTTCACCAAATTGCACACGAATATTTGTTGGGTGAATGCGAACGTCAGTCCAAAAAGATTTTTTTAATTTGTGCAATAGCTATGATTTTAGGTCCAAAATATGGTTTTACCAAGCCCCCCCCCCCCCCCCTCAACCAGCAATGATGGCGTTCTTAGTGTGTGATACACTAAGAACGCATTTCGTTATGGGGACGAAAACCTCTTGCTACACATTTGCTAGGTTAAGTTAGTTTAGTTGGCATTAGCAGTGATGGTAGTAATATTTGGATTGATGGTGATAGTAGTGACTGATGGTGATAATAGTAGAGATGATGGTTGTAGTTGTATTGATGATGATGACAGTAGCCTAGTAGATATGATGGTGGACAGTAGTAGATATGATGGTGACATTACTAGTAGTAGTGCTGATGGTGACAAATAATGATGATAGTTGTAGTGATAATAATGACAGTAGTGATGATGGTAGTTACGATGGTGTGAGTATTAGTGATGATGGTGAATAGTAGTGATGATGGTGGAAGTTGTAGTGATGATGACAATAGTTGTGATGATGAAGATCATAGTAATGGTGATGATGGCAGTAGTATTGATGATGGTGATAGTAGGATAAATGATGGTATAAATGTGACAGTAGTAATGATGATGGTTATAGTAATAGTGATGATGTTAACAGTAGTAATGATGAGTGTAAGATGGTGGTGACGAAAGTAGTAATGATATTTGATATTTGTAGTATCAATGATGATAGTAGTGATTAAGATGGTAGTGACAATGGTGACAGTAGTAGATGATGATGGTGAGAGTAGTAGTGATGATTGTAATTCCAAAAAAAAAAAAACAAATATAAGATCCCACCCTTTTCCCATTCTTAAGTAAGCATTTTAGATTTACAGAAGAGTGACCATTACTGCATGTCCATCAACATTTCAGTAATGTAGCATGTTTCCTTTTTGCAGAGTTGGGTATGCCGTTTGATTTTGGGCCAAAACGGCTTATGGGGATGTGGTAGTTTAAACAGGTTTATTGAGATAGTTCGAAGCCTTATAATAAATAGAGATCCTTCCTAAGCTGAATGAAATCAAATAGTAGTAGCCAGCATTAAATTAAAAGGATATCGACGGTATGGAAGGGGCCAAGAATCTATTAAATATAAACATTTACGGCTAGGGTATCAATAATGAAATGAAAGCAAGTGGTTTAAGTGATTCACAAACACCTTCGTAACCGTGATATACTCGAGTTGGACAGTGGAAGGGAGGGAGGAAAGGTGGGTTGGAAGGTAGAACGTGGAGTGAAGGGGGGGGGGGGGGAGGTGTGTCCGAAGCTGCCAAATTACAATTTCACTGAGATAGTGAAAAATAGGACATGTGCGGCAAACTGTAGCCTACAGCTCATTTGTTCTAGCCCTCTTTTAGTTACAGAGGTTAGGGTACACGATTATTGACCACCTATTTGAAACAGTACAGTATGTTAATCGCCGAGTCGATTTCTTTTCACTAATCAATCCATTAAACCTTCAATAGGCTATACATGTACTCCGTGACCTCATGAAATTCTCATGGTTCAAATAATTAGGCTGAAACTTTTAGTTATACTCCTAGGTAATTCTTGATTTAATTTATAATATGCTAACTTGATTTACCTTTTGAGTTCGGCTAGTCGTAAGCATATAGATGAGAAATAAATGTAAATAACCACAGAAGCAATACAAAAATACATAAATATATACATACATAACAAAATTATAAAAAATAAATTCGTAATATCACCAAACCACCAATACTATTAAACCTAATTATTGAAATCATACATATAAATAGCCTGGATAATACAAACATCGAAACGTGTTCGGATGCTAGACTCAGACAAGCATCAAGGTTTATCCACATATAACCATCAATAAAACACTAACTCAAATTACCAATGAAACGGTCGTGTCGTACCGCTGCACCGTCCGCACTTCTCACGGACTTACAACCAACCGCAAGCACACGCGCACGGAAGGAAAAAATCACAAGCACTACAAAAGCAAACGTCATGCACGGAGAGAAAGCGAGTATTAAAGGAGAGAGGAGGCGGAGAGCAGGTGGGAGAGAGGAGGAGGGGGGGGGGGGGGGATGTCAACAATGTGCTACGATTATTATCAACTGACTCTAGCCACGCAAACTGCTGATCACTTAAATATCACAGCCATCAAAGCACAATACCTCGATAATGTCTAAGGCATCTAATTTACCATACAGCTTCAGCAACTCTCGTCTTTTTAATCAATAAACATCCTTTTAATATTTCAGAAGAATCCGAAGATACCCTCTCTGATTAAGCGCCGCTATTACATAAGACCCTTTTGCGGAGACTTAGTGTTACATCGATGAACCATATCGCACGAAACGGCGGCTCATGTGCTCGGAGGCGTGAAGTATTCTGACAAGTAACGAAAACTAACCATATATGTATGAAATATTGCCTGGCGGTCTATACAAGGCACAGAATCAACAGTATCAGGCGATATACAGTCATGTGCGTTGATTAGGTTGAGTATATAAACGGTAGGCGGGTGAATTAAGTCAACACGATCATACGCCTGGAAGCGGGGTGTGGTCAGCTGTGATCTGCAAGGCCGGGAGACATTATTCCCCCTCCTACTCCTCCCCGCCCCGTCCCCGCCCTATCTTCCTTGGTGTTTCCATCCCCCCCTCACCCACCACATCCTCTCCTCCCTTTCTCACCCCCCCCCCTCCCCTCTCCCGCCTTCACCCCCTCCTCCTTCCGTCTTCCCCCTACCTCTCTTCTTCTACCCCTGCCTCCTTTCGCCTTTTCATCCATCCACTCATCTCCTCTTCCTCCACCCCAATCATCATCCTCTTCCATCCTCCACCCACCTATATTCACCTTCCTCTTCCCCTTTTACTCTTACTCTTCGCTCTTCCATCCACTTATCCAAATAATTTATTTCTCATCCTCATTATCTCTCAATAATATTCTCCATCACTCTCCTTGCCATTCGCTCCTTCCCTCCCCTCTTTTTCCTCTTCTCCCTCTCCCTCTTCCTCCTCTCCATGTCCTATTTTCTCTCTTTTCCTACCCTTTTCTACCCCCATTTCCTATATATCCTTTCCTTTCCCTTCCGCCACTCTTTCCCCTATGCTTCCTCGTCGTCTCTCTCCCCTTCCTCTGTTTAGTTTCCATTCGTCCTACTTTTCCTTCCCTTCCTCCACTCTTCCCCTTACTTCACGTTTCCTCGTCGTCTCTCTCACCCTTCCTCTCTTTAGTATCCATTCTTCCTACTTTTCCTTCCCTTCCTCCACTCTTCCCCCTATGCTTCCTCCTAATTCACGTTGTCCTCGTTGTCTCTCTCCTATTCTTGTTTCCATTCTTCCTATTCTCCTTTCCCATCCTCCCTTGTTCCCCTATGCTTCATGCTACTCCATGCTCCCACGTCGTCTCTCTCCTCTTCCTTCTTTGTGTGGCCTCGTTTTTTGTTTTTTTTTTTTCAATTGTCCCGAACACGCGACTACGCACCGCGAAGCGGTATTACGGGACTGTTCTCGACCCATGGTTCCTGCCCGCTGTGTCTGAGGCTTCTGTCGGTTCCCAAAAAAACACACAAAAAAAAACAAACAAAAAACAAATTGTCGATGGATTCTGTTCATAACTTAATGGGTACCTACTTTTTTTTCTTGGTAAGGCTTTCACATCAATTCAAAAAACTAAATCGCAACCATTTGTACTCCCACTCCTTCCTATCTTAATTGGGTCGCATAATAGTTGAATCGTATTATATTTTGATCACCCTCTGCGTAAGCCAAGAGTTTGGTATCACCCCCCCCCCCCCCCCCCCCCCCCCCCCCCCCCTCCCCCCCCCCCACGGCCACCCCGTTATTATAGTGGGTACCACCGGAAAAAAAATAAAAAACAACTGTCTGTCTGTCCGTTGTTTGTTTTCGTTGGTCAGTCTGTCTGCGAAAACTCCTTGACAGTTGGACTTGATTTTCAACCAAATTTCACGAAACATTTGTTGCGGTGGATATGCGAACCGTCAGTCAAAAAAGAGTTTTTTAATTTATGCTAAAAGTTAGTGAATTTTAGGTCCAAAAACTACTGGCTTGTCCACACTCCCCCCCCAGCAATGATGGCGTTCTTAGGGTGTCAGCACCGAAGGGGCTCAAACACTAATAACGAATTCCGTTCGGAGGGGCTGAAAACATCCTCGCTAACGTATTTGCTAGGTTAAAGTTAGTTAAGTTGGCATTAGAAGTGATAGTAGTACTAGTGGGATTGATGGTGATAGTAGTGAGGATGGTTGTTGGTAGTAATGAGTGATGATGACAGTAGTGATGATGATGACCGTAGTAGATATGATGGTGCCAGTAGAAGATATGATGGTTACAGTACTAGTAGTAGTTGATGATGGTAATAATAGTATTGATGATAATTGTAGTAATGATGATAATTGTGGTGATAATGATGACAGTAGTGATGATGGTGAGTATTAGTGATGATGGTGAGTAGTAGTGATGATGGGGAAAGTTGTAGTGATGATGACACTAGTTTGTGATGATGAAGATCATATTAATGGTGCTGATGGCAGTAGTCGTGATGATGGGTGATAGTAGGATACATGATGGTACTACTTGTGACAGAAGTAATGATGATGGTTATCGTCGTAGTGAATGATGTGTTAACAGTCGCTAAGTTAGCTTAGTTGGCATTAGAAGTGATGGTAGTCTAGTGGGATTGATGTTGATAGTAGTGATGATTGGGGTATTTGTATTCATGATGATGACTAGTAGATATGCCTGGTGACAATACTATTCGTAGTGCTGCTGGTCACTCATAGTAGTAATGATGGTGATGAGTAATACTGCTATAGTTTTAGTGAGATCTGATGACAGTAGTGATGCCGGTAGTGACGATGGTGTGAGTATTAGTGATGATGGTGAGTAGTAGTGATTATGGGTTGAAAGTTATAGTGATGATGATAATAGTTGTGATGATGATAATAGTAATGGTGATGATGGCCGTAGTCGTGATGTTGGTGATAGTAGGATACCTGATGGTAATACTTGTGACAGTAGTAATGATGGGGTAGTCGTAGTGATGATGTTGACTGTCGTAATGATAATTGTAAGATGGTGGTGTGATGATCGTAGTAATGATGGTTGATAGGTGTGTAGTATCAATGCTAGTAGTGATTAAGAAGGTAGTGGCCAATGGGGCCAGTAGTAGTGCTGATAGGTGAGAGTCGTAGTGATTGTATTTGTACTAGTGATGATGATCATCAGTAAATGGTGATGATGACAGTAGTCGTGATGATTATGGCAGTTGTAGTGATGATGGCAGAGAGTAGTGATGATGGTGATTGTGATTGATGATGGGATTAGTAGTGATGATGGTAACCCATCGCAGAGTTGGGTATGCAGTTTTGATTTGGGGCCAACCACTGGCACCTCTACATTATTGTAGTAGTGATAATGATCATAGTAATGGTGATGATGATAGTAGTCGTGATGATTGTGGCAGTTGTAGTGATGATGGCATTAGTATGTGATTTATGGTGCGTGTGATTGATGATGTTATTAGTAGTGATGATGGTTAACGCATAGCAGAGTTGGGGATGCCGTTTGGTTTTGGGCAAAAATCCGGACGTCTAGTTTATCAACTCTGGGTAAGCAGAGCTTGGTTAGCGCCCAAGTTATAGTGGGTAATACCCGAAAAAAAGGTCTGTCATCGTCCGTCTGTCTCCAAACTCCTATAGAACGTTGGACGGATGTTCACCAAACTTCCCACACAAATTTGTTGGGTTGAATGCGAACATCAGTCATAAACGATTTTTTGAATTTTGTGCAATAGTTATGTAATTTTAGGTCCAAAATATGGTTTTACCCCCCCCCCCCCCCCCCGGTAATGAAGGCGTTCTGCGTAGTTGTGTGCCCTGTAGGGGCACACACACGGAACGCCTTCGTTCTGGGGTGTGCAAATATCTGCGCCCCGCCATTGTTAGGTATAGTTAGTGTAGTTGACATTAGACAGTTATGGTAGTAATAGTGGGGATGATGGTAATTGTAGTGATAATGGTGTGATAATACAGTGATGATGGTTGTAGTTGTAGCTCAGTGATGATGACAGCAGTGATGATGATGACAGTAGTAGATATGATGGTGACAGTGCTAGTAGTAGTGATGATGGTGATGATAGTTGTAGTGATAATGATGACATTAGTGATAATGGTAGTGACGATGGTGACAGTAGTAGTGATGATGTTGAGGGTAGTGATGATGTGGTGAAAAGTGGTAGGGATGATTACAGTAGTAGTAGTGATGATGAGAGTAGTAGTGTTGATGGTAAGAGTAGCAGTGATGACTATAACAGTACGTATTATTGATGGGATAGGAATGGTGATAGTGACTAGTAGTGATGAGGGTGACCCATCGCATGAGTTGGGTAGGCCGTTTTGATTTTGGGCAAAACGGCACGTTCTACTTTATCAACTATGTGTAAGCAGAGTTTGGTATCGCCCCCCCGTTTAGGGGGTACCACCAAAAAAACATTTGTCGTCGTCGTCGTCCCCTTCAGCTCTGTCCCGAAACTCCTCCTAGACCGTTGGACGGATTTTCACCAAATTTCACACGAAACATTTGTTGCGTGAATGCGAACGTTCCGGCAAAAAAGCTATTGTTAATTTATGCATTAGTTATGATTTTAGGTCCAAAGTATGGTTTTACCCACTTCCCCCGCCCCGGAACAACCCCCCCCCCCCCCCCCACCCAAGCAATGGGGCTTTCTGAGTGTGTGAGCCCCGAGGGCGCAACACACTAAGAACGCAAGAATGCATTCGTTTCTGGGGGGCGGGGAAAACATCTCACTCCACATTTGCCAGGTTAAGTTAGTTTAGTTGGCATTAGAAGTAATGGTCAGTAATAGTGCGGATTGATGGTGATAGTTCAGTGATGATGGTGGAGGTTGTATTGATGCGGATGACAGTAGTGTTGATGATGACAGTAGTAGCTATTGTGGTGACGGTAGTCGATATGATGGTTGACAGTACTTAGTAGTAGTGATGAGGCGTAATAATAGTAGTGATGATAGGAACACAGTAATGATCATCAGTGTGTAGTGATTAATGATCACAGTAGTGATGATGGTAGTGACGATGGTGGGGAGTATTAGTGATGATGGTGAGTAGTAGTGATAATGGTGAACGTTGTAGTGATGATGACCAATAGTTGTGATGATGAAGATCCATAGTAATGGTGCTGATGGTGATAGGATACATGGTGGTAATACTTGTGACAGTAGTAATGATGATGGTTATAGTAGTAGTGAGGATATTAACAGTAGATAATGAAGATGTTAGGATGGTGGTGAGGATTAGGTAGTAATGATGGTTGATAGTTGTAGTATTCATTGATGCTAGTAGTGCTTAAGATGGTAGTGACAATGCGTGACAGTAGTAGTGATGATGAGAGTAGTAGTGATGCTTGTAATTGTAGTAGTGATGATCATAGTAATGGTGATGATGACAGTTGTGATGATTGTGGCAGTTGTAGTGATGATTGTGATTGATTATGGTATTAGTAGTGATGATGGTCACCTATCGCCAGCGTTGGGTCTGCCGTTTGGATTTGGGGAAAAAACGGAACATCTACTTTATTATATTTCTCATTGGATTTTGATTCTATGATTACCTGGCCAATTAGGCACAGCTTTACTCATTTGAATTTGCAAACATGTAATCGCCTGGGTAAGTTGTAAGTTCCAATTGGGTGGAGTGTTGTAACTGGGATTTATGATGGTTGGTTTATTTCTTGATATAGGATTTCAGGATTTGTATAAACACTTTCATTCGTAACAGATTAGGGTCTGGGTTAGACGTTAGTCATACCATGCAAGTAGGCTATAATACCTGGATCGATAGACCCTAGTGTATTTTCTCATACTTGTAAGTTATGTTATGTGATGTTGAAAAACATGGGATTAATCATCATATAAGTAATTGGACAACACAACTATATTATAATCAGTCTACTTCCCTGATTTCTAGTGAAAAGTGTGACTAACAGATACAAATACACACGCAAATATATATATAATATAGATATATATATATATTCTTCTATATATACACATGGAGGTAAAATCACAAATACGAGTGCATCAAAGATGTAGTAAAAATCGCTTAGGAAAATTGAAACAATGGAACACCAAGCTTTCGTCTCTTCTCTCAGGACATCTTCTGGTCTTGAGAGAATAGACCGAAAGCTTGATGAATCTTATAAAGTTAGGGAGAGAGAGAGAGAGTCAGAAGAATAAGAAGAATAATCTTGCGGATGATCTGTGGGAGGAAGATAATAAAGTGAGAGAGCGAGAGAGAGAGTCAGAAAGAACTACCAGAGACCCATAAATAACATAAAGGCATGGACCGGTTTTTTGAGTTGAGTTAGTGAGCATGGCAGTGGGTGACTAGGGCGAGGAGAGAGAGACGAGCGAGAGAGAGACGCGAGAGTGAGAGAGAGGACGAGAGAGGCGAGAGAGCCACCGTAAAGCGAGGTGAGCTCCCATAATTTATTGTATGGCCATAGTGATTGCTGCTCAGCAATCAAAGATTTAGTGATGCCAATCTACATATTTGCAGTGCACTACCACAATGCTTTATCAATACGCCAAGCCTCCAAGGAACCACCATTGCTGATTCCAGTACACTGATACTGTACGGATATTCACATACTCATAATGTGGAATGGGTGTGTGTCTAGTGTATAACACGTTCAATAAGTGGTATGTGTGTGTGTGCTCGTGTGTGTGTGTGCTCGTGTGTGTGTGTGCGTGTGTGCTCGTGTGTGTGTGCGCAATCCGAGACGACGAGCCGATGTGACCAGACGCCAAGCTAAGTTTAGACAGTCAGTTATCGTTGGCTTGTGTCGAACCGGTTGCAAAACTCGTCTGATTCGTCATCTAATGAATTCCATAAAGTATAACTTCCATAGTTCTTCAAGTTGAATGACTGACTGTACAGGGATACATTATAAACTGTCTATGAGGTGGGAGAGTTGTAACATAAACAATGAATAATAATAATAATACAAATTAAAATATAGCGAGCAGAAAGACGTAATCCTATATGAACTCGCCGGAAACTAGCTGAGTGTATTGTAGAATTAAGGGGACAATGGCTGTTTGTTTGGTCTATGAATTAATGTATTCATATATTTTTTAGTTTCCTCCCTATACCTCCATCAAGCTTAGAAAAACACCCCCTAGATCCCCCTTCAAGATAGATTTATACATTTTTCGGTAGAAAAATGTCCCGGCCAAAGGCCGCTTCCTCCTAAAATTACAGGCTCGCTATCCCTCGCCAGGAAAAAATCGACACCTAAGTGGCACGAAGGGTCTTAATATTGAAAAAAAAAATGGGGTGAAAGGTCATAAAATCCCTAAACTAATGGATCCAACGTCTTAAAATCTCAAAACTAGTGGGGCTAAACATTAGGGAGAAGGGGATTCATAAAAACGGTCTGTCTCCCCTTAATTGAGAAAGAACGACACCCTTGGAAACGTTACTAAGAGTCTTTCAAAAAACACGATTGGTATCTGGCGCCGTCAAGGCCAAGATTAATAGTAGATTTACGTGTAATGGCATAGTAATATGATAATGATCCATTGCAATACGAGACCCAGTGCTCTGATCGTAAATGTCTTCGACTAATGACATTTCTGCTCCATGATAAATATAACCCTTGGGCCACGAAGAAGAAAAAACCCTTATTACAGATACGTGAGGTAATGCACAGCCAGGATTCCTTTACAGCTCTGTCATGTTTGATCAAATGCTTGGAATGCATCTCTATGCCTACTTTCCAAGTAACATCCAATTTTATCCTTTTTACCCAGTACATTGTTTGTGTGTGATTGAAGTATCGACAAGGTGTAGTGTACAGAAATATTTCACTATATAGGCTACTTTCGTCACATGTAAAACCTGAACTCCAAGCCAATATATGCATTATATAATTATATATATATATATATTACAACACCAATTGAGGATGGGACTCTAATAATATGACCATTCTTCAAATGGTGTTGTTATAACAAAGTAGTGCCTAGCCTTGGTTCGGGCCCTCAACCACTTATGCTGTTATCTGGTCTGTACGTCTTTTATAAATATGACAGGTCATCAGACCAGCAGGCTCTACCTTTATTGCGAAATACGAAAAATCATACCTGTAATACAAGACATTTTTCTATCGAAAAATGTACACATTTATCTTGAAGGAGGGTCTTGGGTGTTTTATTTAAGCTTGATAGAGGTCTAGGGAGGAAATTAACAAAATTATAATAACAAACATATATAAATGAGCACATAAATAGGTCCATCCCCCCTTAAGAGTTACCCTGATCTTGTATGTTACTAACGAGAGGAAGAGAGACAGAGACGAGAAACCCAAACCAACAACAACCACCAATTATCTCCACACAAACACCACCACTAGTCTTCATTACCAACCTCTGCCACACCCTTAACCACTTCTGTACTGGAGACGTCTTTGCAATTATAATCTAGCGATATGTACACAATATTGTGCAGTTTAACCCTGCTCAGGTAATATTCCAGAAGTGTGGCGAAATTAACAATGTGGCCCCATATGGGGACCGGCACTTTAAACGGCTCTCACCCGAAAACTGATTGATGGATATTAAATATCTTGTTACCAATAGAAACTACAATTAATGCTTACTATTATGTTAAGGGTAGGTTTTTAGTTTGGTCCCTAGATATCCATCAAGCTTAAGATTACACCCCCTTGAGCCCCTTTCAAGATACATTTTTACATTTTTCGGTAGAAAAATGTCCCGGCTGAAAGCCAGTTCCTCTTATTACAGGCTCGCTATCGCTCGCCAAGAAAAAAATCGACACCTATATTGTACGAAAGGTCTTAAAATTGACAGAAATGGGTTGAAAGTTCTTAAAATCATCAAAATAATGGGGCGAACGTCTTAAAATTAGAAAAGCAATGGGGCTAAACATGAGGGAGAAAGGAGTCAAGAAAAAACTCCCTCAAGTGGATATCTCCCCTTAAGAGGAAATTACACTACTGTAAATATTATGTAATATAAAAAAAAAAAAAAAAGTAGTGAAAAAAAAAGGGTCAACAAAAGTGAGGCATATCTCATACATTACATAAGCTGGATTAATTTGGTTGCAGGGCTGTGGAGGCGATGGCTGAGGGTCTTGGGTGAC
Organism: Paralithodes platypus; assembly: GCA_032716605.1. NCBI lineage: Eukaryota > Metazoa > Arthropoda > Malacostraca > Decapoda > Lithodidae > Paralithodes > Paralithodes platypus. The sequence goes on along the minus strand of CM064496.1, from coordinate 39,155,227 downwards.
AACAAGGCAGAGCTCTGGGGCTAAAAAAAAAGTTCGATAGGAAGGGGAAATTTGTAGTACGCATTTTTTTTTTTTTTTTTTTTTTTTTTTTTAAAGAGACAATGAACGGAGGAAGGAAAAACACAGATAAAACAAAAAGGTCCATGTGCCTAAAGGCATCCTCCATTCATAATTTTTTTGTAACAACTGGATTTAAACATTTGTAGATTGTAAGTTTGTGGAAAGCAATTCGAGGGAAGTGAATTCCAAAGAGTAGTAGCTCTGGGGATAAATGAATTCTGATAAGCAGAAGTTCTGCATTGTGGAGGAGAAAGTGTAAATTCATGGGCGCTCTCAGCTGCCCTAGTTCTACGCGGAAAGATGTGGAGAGGCGGCACAATTGAAGCAAGTTCCTCGGAACAATTGCTGTGAAAATATCTGTAGAATAATGCAAGGGATGCAACGTTTCTTCGTATGGATAATGTAGGAAGGTCCTGTGTGATTGCAGGGTTATTGATTAATCTAATAGCTTTATTTTGAATTTTGTCCAACTGCCTCAATGCAACCACTCCACTTCCACCCCACAGAGGTGAACAGTAATCCATCTGAGAACGCACATGACTTTTATATATCACGGCCAACTGCTCGTCAGTGAAGAATTCTCAAACTCTGTACAGGAGTCCAAACTCTATATTTGGGATTGTGGACCCCATATGGTGACCGGACAGGTTGGTACAGGAAAGGGGAGGAGAGAGAGCGGCGGCTCACACCCTCTCCCAGTCGTAGGACGATGCGGAGTGACTGCTCGTCTTCAAAACTTCTTGCCATCGGCCTCCGGCCGTGAAATATTCGTGAAAAACCTGTTTTACGCATATTTTTTTGCCCCATATGGGGCCAATATGCCTGAGCAGGGTTAAAAAGGATCTGTGGTAGTAAAATGGGTTAAGTGAGATAGTTCGAATCCTATTAGGTGTTGGAGGCCGTTTTTAAACTGAATAAAATCGTCTAATAGTAGCACTAATAAAATTAATAAGACGTCACCGGTATAGAAGGGGTTAATAGAATCTGATTACATCTATATATAGATTTATTATTAACATCCCATTTCTTCTTCACCTTCTCCTTCCTCCTCATCGTCTTCTTTTTTGTCTTCTTATTATTTTCTTCTTCCCTTTTTCTGTTTTCGTTTTCTTTCCTTCTTCTCTTCTTCTTCATCTTCTTCTTTTTACTTCTTCTCCTTTTTCTTCTTTTTCTACTTCTTCTTCTTCTTTCACGTCTTCTTTTTCGTTGTCTAGTCTATATTTGTTTGTGTTCTTCGTTTTCTTCTTCTTCTTGGTTTTAGTATTCTTCCACTTCTATATCATCATCATCGTCATCATCATCTCTATTATCACACAACTTTTCTTGCTGTCATTACTCTTGGTGCTCATAATAATTAGTCTGTAGCCCAATTTTACCTTATATTGAAGAATCTGCTTGAAATGTTTAGAATAGCTGATGCTTTTAAGTTTTTGCTCTTTACATTTTCTTTGTTCTCTGTCTCTCTCTCCCCCCCCCTCCTCTCTCTCTCTCTCATTCTCTCTCAGTCTATCACTCTCTCTCTCTCTCTATATATATATATATATATATATCTGTCTGTCTGTCACTCTCTCTCTCTCTCTCGCTCTCGGTCTCACACTCTCTCTCTCTCTCTCTCTCATTCTCTCTCTCTCTCTCTCTCTCTGGTGGTCGTAACGAATATGCTCCCGTTCGCGAGTTCGCGCATAAATGAGATAATTGATGACGGCGGCAAGAAGAAAGGGTGGACCATTAGCCCGAGTCGAGTGTTCAAACTCTTCCTACCTTTCTTCTTCTTCTTCTTCATCTTCCTTTTTTTTTCTTCTCTGTCACCAGAGCTGTTTCTTCTTTTTTTCTTTTTTTCTTCTTCTTTGTTTCTTCTTCTGTAGCACCAGAGACAGTGTTTATGTTTCTTCTTCTTCTTCTTCTTCTTTGTTTCTTCTTCTGTAGCACCAGAGACAGTTTTTTTTTTTTTTGTTTTTTCTTTTCTTTCTTCTTCTTCTTCTTCTTCTTTGTTTCTTCTTCTGTAGCACCAGAGACAGTGTTTATGTGTTTCTTCTTCTTTTTCTTCTTCTTTGTTTCTTCTTCTGTAGCACCAGAGACAGTGTTTATGTGTTTCTTCTTCTTCTTCTTTGTTTGTTGTTCTTTTGTTTCTTTCTCTTCTGTCCCCTTTTTTTTTTTTTTTTTCTTTTCTTCTCCCTTTTTCTTCTTCCCTTTTCAGTCTTTCTTTTTTTTTTTTCCTTCTTTTTTTTTCCCCAGCTTTTTTTTTTTCTCTTTTTTTTTCTTCTTCTTTTTTTTTCCTTCTTCTTTTTTGTTTTTTCTTCTCTTTTTCCCCTTTTTTTTATTTTTTTTTTTTTTTTTTTTTTTCTTTTCTCTTTTTTCTTTTTTTCTTCTTCTGTCCCCCTTTTTTTTTTTTTCTTCTTCTTTTCTCTTTTTTTTTTTTTTTTTTTTTCTTCCTCTTTAGCCCAGCTTTTTTTATTTTTTTTTTTTTTTTTTGTGTTTTCTTTTTTTTTTTTTTTTTTTCTTTGTTTTTTTCTTTCTTTTCCTGTTCACCAGAGCTTTTTTTTCTTTTGTCTTTGCTTTTTCTTTTTTCTTTTCTTTTTTTCTTCCTTTTTTTCTTCTTTCCCCCTTCCTTTGCTTTTTTTTTTTTTTTTACTTTTTTTTCCTTCTTTCTTTTTGTTTTTCTTCTCTTTTGTAGCACCAGAGCCTGGTTTTTTTCTTTTTTCTGTCTCTTCCTTTTTTTTTTTTTTTTTTTGGTTTTTTGCTCTTCTTCTCTTTTTTTTCCCTTCTTTTTTGTCCCAGAGACTTTTTTTTTTTTCTTTTCTTTCCTTTTGTTTTCTCTTTTTTGTTTTTTTTTTTTTTTTGCCTTTTTTCCTTTTCCTTTTTTCTTTCTTTTTGTAGCACCCGTTTTTTTTTTTGTTTTGTTTTTTTTTTTTTTTTCTTTTTCTCCCTTTTCTTTCTTTGTTGTTTCCCCTTTTTCTTATTTAGCACCAGAGACAGTGCTTTATTTTTTATCTTTTTTTTTTTTTTTTGTTTTTTTTTCCCTGCTTTTTGTTTCCTTTCTTTTTTTCTCCAGATCTGCTTTTATTTTTTTTTTCTTTTCCTTCTCTTCCCCCTTTGTATTTTATTTGTTTTTCTTTTTTTTCCTCCTCCCTCTCTTGTTCTTTTTTATTTATTATTTCTTCTTCTTTCCGTTTTTTCTTCTCTTTTTTTTCTTCTTCTTTGTATCCCCTCTTTTTTTTTATTTTTTTTTTTTTTATCTTTTAGTCTTAGTTTTTTTCGTCTTTCATTGCCTTTTCCTTTTTCCCACCTGACCTCATTCCTCG
>CM064496.1:39067247-39151765 GCA_032716605.1 Paralithodes platypus | reverse complement strand
ATTTGACATAACTGATGTAGTCATATAGCCAGAAAAGCATATACAAAATCAAAGGTATTGAACATGACAAAACTCTTATTATGTACAGTTGCCCACATAAATGCTCTCCTCTTCATGATCTTATACATGGAAATATAATGCATATGATTACATTATGAGAGTAGTTTCTTATGTAGGGGTTAACTCATCTGACTAGTCAATTTTACTTTAATTTAATTATACGATCACGACGAGGAACATAACATATGTGGGCAGCTGTACATAACCTACAGTACTTCTATACCAAACAAGAACCAGCAATCATGTACACACACACATCAGAACCAATAGTATATTCACTATAGATATAGCATAAGGTACTTCCATACCAAACTACAACATGCAAACATAAACACACAAACATCAGAACCAATAGTATATTCACTATAGATATAGCATAAGTACTTCCATACCAAACTACAACATGCAAACATAAACACACAAACATCAGAACCTATAGTATGTTCACTAAAGCCAGATATCTGAGGCCAACGAGTCATCTAAAAAGAGCTCCTAGTTGGGTAATATTACTCCGTGGATATGGGCAAAGTACCATTTGTTCACAATTTAGCCTAATAACCAGTATTTACCATTATGGTTTATTTTAGTAGCAATGACCTCTATTTAGTAATAGTATCTGATGGTATTTAGGTAAAACGGTCTGTATGGCCTTACAAAATTCACACACAGCGCTGACCCACGCTACTCAACATACTGGGGCCGTCTGGAATGGCCTAAAGAGGCAGAGGTTTTTCCTTTAGCATGATTTTCTCTTCCTTATATTTTGCATTCCATTTAATTGATATAATACACCTTTAAATACTTAAAAATCAATGTACTCGCAGAAACATAACGGAAGGCGGCGAAAGATAAATGGAAAGCAACCGGAGAGACGAACACACAGCACCAACACAAATTATTGAACTGTTAAGACATGTGTGGGGCAGATATATACTGTACATGGGCAAACTGTTCCTTGGTGTTTCTTTTACACATTGTTCTATCTATCTATCTATATGCTCAGGCCCAATCCCCATTTTGGGGGTAGTAGCCGACTTAAGACAGAGCAAGAACAGGGAAAACACAAAAACAACATAAAAACAACGAATAAACACAGATAAAAAACACAAACTCACACACATCCAGGTCACCCAGGAGAAGACCCAGAGACCAGGGTCACCAAGGTCGCTCCAGCACTCCCCCGGCCCCCGACCACCCGGAGAGGTTCCGATCTCGGCAGGCAGAAATGCAGCGGAGCCAAAGCCACAAGCCCTCCCACCACACTTCCAGGCGCACCCTTCATATTAATCGTGTCCCCAGGCCAGGCGCCTGATGGACTATTATCTAGTCCAACTTGCGCCCGACCCCTTACTCCAAATGACCACGTGTTCACTTAGCTATTCACAAGCATTCTCCATTCACTCCTGTCCACCACCACTTCCCCTGCCTGATCTATAGTCATTCCGCTATCATCCAAAGCTTTTCTTACACAGTCTCTCCATCTCAATGGGGGTCTTCCTGCCCTTCTATCTCCCCTTGTACCTGACTCACATATTCTCTTTGTAAGCCTTTCATCTCCCATTCGTTCAACATGACCATACCAGCTCAGCACCCTTCTGTCCACTCTGGCTGACAAATGTTCCTGCTGCCCACTCTCCTACGTATCTCTTCATTCCTCAATCTGTCTCTACGAGTAACTCCACACATACTCCTCAAGCAGCTCATCTCCATCACATCCAGCCCTCTTTTCTCCTTTTACTTCAGAGCCCATGTCTCAGCCCCATATATCACCGTTGGCACAACAATTCCTTGATACAGTGCACTTTTTACTTTCACTCCGAGATTTCTCGTCTTCCACATACTTCCCATTGCTCCGAAAACCTTCCTTCCTTCACACACTCTCTGTTTTACCTCCATTTCCATTACACATTGTTAATAAGTGTTAATTTTACACAATGTTACTTAACATTACTTAGACACAATGAACACACAGACCTTAGAGTCCCAGTAGCATAGCATTCTGATAGCTGAGATAGCAAAACTCCAATTAAGTGGATGAGACAAATATGACATCATAAAATGATATGACTACTCTGCACTCACTTCGGTAAATTATGGCATACTAAAGTAAGATAAACAAAATTTAACGATACTCTTAAGATTATCTATATAGGAAACATTAATACTTGGTATTCACAGAAATGAAGACTCTTGTAGATTATCATACCATCAGGTAATCAAATGGCATGAATACGTTTTTAGTTAGGTAAATTAATGCATATTTTATACAGTGTTGTGCCAGTATTTATCTCTTGTATATCTTCTAATCATAGTAGGGAAATTGTAAAGTAGGATTGTGATCCAGAGAGTGAGAGTGAGAACGGAGAAATAGGTAGGTGAGGAGCAGGGCGTGTTAAGGATGGGAAGAGGGTGTGTAGTACAGATTTTCTCCTTGAAATATTTGGTTGAGAAATATCTCACTATGTTGCCTTTATGGACTTGGAGAAAGCCAATTACAGAGTTGATAGATAAGGTCTGTGAAAGGTATTGGGAATATACGGAGTAGCTGCTAAGTTGCTGAAAGCAATGAAAAACACGTACGAGGGTGCAAAGGTAGTGGTGTGTGTGGAGCACGACCCGAGTGAGTTTTTTTTCTTCTGAATGTTGGGTTAAAGCAAGAGTGCGTAATGTACCCATGGTTGTTCAATATGTATAAGGATGGAGTCATGAAAGAAATTCAAGGAAGAACCGTGGATGTTGGAGTACCCCTGATAAAGGAAGGAAATGAGAAGTTGCCTATATTGCGGAAAATGCAAGAGGGTATGGTCTTTGAAAGGGGTGCAGTCATAGAGTGTGAGGTGAGGTTGAATGGTCAGGTTATGGAGACTGTCACCTTATTCAAATTTTTGGTCTGTGTGATTAGTAAAGATGGGAGTATGGAGGATGAAGTGCCGGAGAGGATGCACCAGGGGAAGAAAGCTGTAGGAACGCTGACAGCAGTGATAAGGAGTAGGGTGTTCAGCATGGAAGTAAACAAAGTAATTGCATGATAGTGTGGTAATCCCGACATTAACGTACGGGAGTGAATCATTGACATTGGTTGAGAGGCACAACTCAAGAGTGAGAGGGGTGGAAATTACGTACTTGAGAAGTGCATGTGGAGTTACATGGAGGGATAAACACACAACTGAGGATGCAAGAGAGTGGTGTGGTGTGGATGTGGATGTGCTGGAAAGCGTGAAAAGAAACACCTTGAGATGGTTCGGCCATGTGGAACGCATGGTAAGCGAAAGCATGACTAAGAGAGTGTACAGGATGAAAGTGGAGCGACACAGAGGGAGAGGCAGACCGAGAGTAAGGTGGAAGGATTGAGTTGAGAGGTATATGATACAAATCAGTGCTGGCTGGGAGGAGGGGCATCGACTGACAAGGGACAGAGGTGCTTGGTGGCAATTAATTCGTGGCCACTCCTTCGGGGACCATGACGTCTGGCAATAGATAGATTTATCTTAACCCCTGCTGTACGGCGGTGTCTTTTTAATTATAGTATAGTTATATTTAGACGATTTTGTGCAGCTTAAGTATGACCAGAGGTAGTAAAAAGGGTTACGTGAGATGGTTCTAAAGTTGCTTATTACTGGAGGTGCCTTTTAAACTGAATAACATGTTTGTAACTTTAGCCAAAATATGGTAAAACATAATTATGTACATAAGGGTTTAGTAAGAACAATGTTTCATGTATGTATGTATTTATATTAGTTTTAATGCAATATGTATACAGGTTCGTTGACATTAAAAAAGGAACACACTTATCCAAAATATAATAATATACTTATTTTTAACTCGGATATCTGTTTTAGTCATCGCATAAAATAATATGGCGAATACTCCAATTCCAAGATCTACCCGATAGTACTGCCATGGAATTAAGGGTTCAGTACAGCAAATATTGTAGAATAATATAAATACAATAATATAATAACTGTGACATTGTACTTAATAGTCATCAAGTTCTAAATCTTCTCCTAGGCAGACACTCTTTACTGTACGTAATAGCGTTGTTTTTGTTTAGTTTCCTCCCTAGACCTCCAACAAGCTTAGAAAAACACCCCCCTAGACATACATTTCTAAAGATACATTTCTAAAAAAAAATCGGTAGAAAAATGTCCTGGCCAAAGGCCAGTGCCTTTTTTAAATTGCAGGCTCGCTTTCGCTCGCCAGGAAATAATCGACACCTAAATGGCACGAAAGGTCTTAAAATTGATAAAGAAATGGGGCGAAAGCTGTTAAAATCGCCAAACTAATGGGCCGAACGACTTATAATCTCAAAATTAGTTGGGCTAAATATTAGGGAGAAGGGGGTCCAGCAAAACGGTCTGCCTCCCCTTAAAAGTGAAAATAAGGGTTAGAGAGAGAGAGGGGGAGAGAATATTTGGGCTGCATTCAGCGACGCTATTCATTATGCCATGCCTATGCCAAACGGCTAGTAGCAAAAATTGTAATTGTAATTAAAGTGTTAAATAACATTATATAAATAATACTACCATTAATGTAGAGAAAACAAAAAGTATACTGCTGGTATCATAAACATCTACACATTGTATACATATTTATCTCACGATTATATGAGTATATAATGGACATTCTTCTTTCCTTATCAGGTTTCCGGATAGTTTATGTTATCACAAAATGTTAATAGATCCTTTTGTTCAATGATTGAAGCTTCAGTTGATCTTACAAATAAATCACGCCAACGACAACGCTGCTTAAATGTAGTCGATGTAGATATCAATGAACCGATAAATGATTGTATTGTGGAATAGTTGTTATCAGTGAATGAAGTAAGCATTCCTAAATAACTGTTTATCACATTTTTCTATGAACTTTGACTGACCTGATTATGTTTTGTCCCTACATATCATTGGTTTCCTAGCGTTAACCCTTAACCAACGGTGCACGACATCTGTCGAGTTAAATAAATTTGGACTATGTGGCGTTGCACGACAGCTGTCGAGTGCCATTTTCAGCACGTAATGTTGCTGATAGAGAGCTGAGCGTAGTAACCTTATGACCGCTCCCCACGACCACCGTGGACGTACTGAACTGTATTCTACTTTCCTCCCCCTCCTCTCACTCGCTACACAGGGAATTATGTACGAAATTACCTTATTTTAGTTTTTTGGCACTCGTGTTGCACGATCGTTGCAAGAGAACCAGTGGTCGTACAAGGATGGTTCGGGTGTCATTGGAAAGCTCTGTTTACGCCCTATCAGGGATAGATACTTGTTTTACGCTCTGGGTCTTGTTTATGCATGAAAATGAGCACGGAAACAACCCTATTTAGGGTAAAACCCCCCACTGGGCGGCACAGTGTAAAATACCCTACCACCCGCTCTTTGTGTGTTAAAGTGGCGTTCGCTCAGAAAGCTTTTTTTTTTTTTGTGTTTTTAAGGAGAAATGAATGGATAGGAAGGAAAAAAAACCACCGAATAAACAAAAGGTCACTGTGCCTAAAGGCATCCTCCACTCATAAAATGTTTTAAACAACTGGATTTAACCATTTGTTGATTGTAAGTTTTGTGGAACCAAGCAATTCGAGGGAAGTGAATTCCAAAGAGTAGTAGCTCTGGGGATAAATGAATTCTGCATAAGCAGAAGTTCTGCATTGTTGAGGAGAAAGTGTTAAATCATGGGCGCTCTCAGCATGCCATATGGTCTACGGGGAAAGATGTGAGAGCGGCGGCACAATTGAAGCAAGTTCCTCGGAAGCAATTGCTGTGAAAATATCTGTCGAAGAATGCAAGGGATGCAACGTTTCTTCGTATGGCTACTGTAGGAGGGTCCTGTGTGATTGCAGGGTTATTGATTAATCTAAATAGCTTTATTTTGAATTTTGTCCAACTGCCTCAATGCAACCACCTCACTTCCCCCCCACAGAGGGTGAACAGTAATCCATCTGAGAGCGCACATGACTTTATTATATTACGGCCAACTGCTCGTCAGTGAAGAATTCTCGAACTCTGTACAGGAGTCCCAGTTTGACAGAGGCATTCTTAGCAATGATTCTAACATAATGTGTCCAGCTTCAAAGTTAGTATGTTAATGTTACACCGAGAATGTCAAATCCTAGGTGGGAAGTGGGAATATTTTAATCATTTAAAAAAAAATATAATGGGAGTCAGGATGATGATTCTGTCGGTTTAGTAGGAGTTTTGCGGTTTTAGAAAATTGAATGTACTTGGTTTTATCGGTGCATTATTTAAAGAAAACTAGATTCTCTTGTCCCCATTTTCATTAATTCTAGAAAGGTCCGGGGTCTTCAGAGGAAATTGCAGGTTAGAGTAGTATGTTGGTTATATTTTGCAATAAGTATAAGATTCGGGTTGGGGTTGAAAGAATTGGTAAATGTTGAAGGTCAACTGTGGGAGTGTGGAGTCATCTGCCGTAGGAATGTATTGGATTATGAAGTGGGTAAGATATTGAGGGGGGGGGGGGGGCGGGAACTCATTGATATGAAATGAGGAACAGAGCTTGGGCCCAAAAACTGACTTCCCCTGGGGAACAACCAGCATTTATTGAGGGTGAAATTTGAGCAGTAATAAAGGCCAATCTACCATTACACGTATTTTGCTGTTATGAAGATAAGAGAAATTAGTGGAACTAAATGATGCAAGGGCCACGTAGTGTGACATCTTCGACAATAAGGATTGATGCCCAGAATCTATCAAATGCACTTTGATATATCCAGTGCTATTGTATGTGTTTTCACCATGTTGGTCGGTGGCTTGGTTGATTTGATGAGCTAAGAAGAAGGGCAAAGAATGTCTGCAATGTTGATCGACATCGTCTAACAAACCATATTGCCTATCACTGATTAATTTATTATTCTCCAGATGCTTATTAATTAGGTGATTATGTATATAATTTCCAAACAAAAAACTTGCCAAGAGTGGAAGTTATAGCTATTGGTCTGGTAGTTTGATGGATCTGAAGAGGCACCTTTTTTAGGAAAAAACTGGATGGGATGTTTGCATTCTGTCCAGGGGTACTGGGAAGAAGTGAGTGTATGGAGTCACACAGACGGATAAAAATTTTGCCAATTATCAGGTAGCGAGTACACCAAGGAGCAATTCTTAAGTACTATTGGCGGAATTTCATCTGGACCACAGGAAGCCTTATCTACTTGAGAGATCCTGCAAAAAAGTTTGGACAGGTCTGGTGTGGATCTTAAGTGGAGGGAAATTTCAGGTGAATTAAAATTAAGGTACAGTAACATATTGATTTATGTCATCTAAGGGTTGAGTTGGTGAGAGAAAATATCTGCAAGAAGGTTAGCTTTACCTCGTGGGTCACTTACCAGATTTCCAGTCGAGCATTTTCAATGGTGGAATGGGGATGAAGCATAGTAGATGAAGTTGGATTTGAATGAGTTAAGAGTTAAGACCAAAATATTTTGTTATCATTTGGATTATTAGGAGTTTATTTGCCTGCTTATGGAGAAAGTTTGATTTAGTTAGGGTTAATGACAGTTGTGGCATGATTCTGATGTTTCTAAAGTAATCATAAAGGCTTCATGTGTTTTGATCTTGTGTATGCATCATGTAGGCTATTGCTTTGTGTTCAGTTACTCTAGCCACAATCTATGGGTTCAAACCCATTTCAGGTGGAATTAGATCTTTTACTGTACTTTTGATGAGGGAATATTTTAATAAAAGTTTCCATTCCCAATTTTTACAAAATCTTGTATGTGGCTTCAAGGTGGAGTGTGCATCATTAGAAAAGAAAGAGGTCCAGGGAATATCAATAAAAGAAAACCTTGAAGACCCTCCCAGTCTGCCCTATCGTAATGCCATTTAGTCACCAAAACAAAGGTTAAGAGTGGGAAGGGTGTTGGTAGAGTGCGGATAGACAGGTGGCCTGTATATCTGTTATAGATATATAGACACATTATATATCATAGATAATATAACGGTGTATAGATATGATATATACATATATATATATATATATACGGTGGATATATATATATATATATAGTATATATAATATAAAGTATATACGGTTTGTATATCATGATATATATATATTATATATATAGTCTATATATATACGGTGTATATATATCTGATATATATCCCCACGCATATATATATATATATAGTTATAATTCTATATATATTATATTCGGTGTATAGTCTATAGTATATATATATATATATATATATATATATATAATATACAGTATATACAGTATATATCTCCATCAGCATTCTACAATTACCTTTATATATGTATCTTGAATAAACATATTAGCATCCCATCTGCTTATACTGCTACATGTAACCTAGACACATGGTTATAACGTTATCTTTATTGATTAACTTACATATATTTTTTATCACAGGAGTATGTCGCTGCCTTAGGATGTCTGCTGTGGAAGGGTGAGTATTCTATATTCTGTCTATTGTCTATTGTCTATTGTCTGTTTATTGTCTATTGTCTATTGTCTGTTTATTGTCTATTGTCTGTTTATTGTCTATTGTCTGTTTATTGTCTATTGTCTGTTTATTGTCTATTGTCTGTTTATTGTCTATTGTCTGTTTATTGTCTATTGTCTGTTTATTGTCTATTGTCTATTGTTTATTGTCTATTGTCTGCTGTGGAAGGGTGAGTATTCTATATTCTGTTTATTGTCTATTGTCTATTGTATTGTTTAGTTTCCTCGCTAGACCTCCATCAAGCTTGGAAAAACACCCCCTAGACCCCCTTTCAAGATAAATTTGTACATTTTTCGGTAGAAAAATGTCCCGGCCTAAGGCCGATCCCTTCTAAAACTAGAGGCGCGCTATTGCTCGCCAGGAAAAAAAAATTAAGACACCTTTAATGGCAACGAATAGGTTTTAAATATTGGATAACAAAATGAGGCGAAAAGGTCTCCAAAAATCGCTCAAAACTAACGGAACGAACGTCTTAAAAACCTCAAAGAGCTAATATGACTAAACACGATGGGGAGAAGGGCGGTCCAGATAAAAGAAGCGAGTCCTACCCACATTAAAGAAGGATGTGTTAATACTGAGATACTGTTTTACCGGTTTAATCTCTCTCGCTCTAGGGAGGAGTGGGAGGGGATTTCCAACTTAATAAATGGGATATTTTTTTCTGGACTGCCCTTTTCTCCCTCATGTTTAGCCTCATTGGTTTTGTTCGTAATTTTAAGACGTTTGCCCATTGATTTTAGACGATTTTAAGAACCTGTTTCCCAACCCATTTCTATCAATTTTTAAGACCCTTTCGTGCCATTTTTTTAGGTGTTCGATTTTACCCTGGCGGAGCAGATCGATTAGCGAGCCTGTAATTTAAAGAGGAACCCGGCTTTCAGGGTGGGACATTTTTCTACCGAAAAATGTACAGATTTAATCTTGAAAGGGGACGGGCTCAAGGGGGGGGGTGGTGTGTTGAATCTTAAGCTTGAAGGATATCTAGGGACCAAACCAAAAACCTTCCCTTAACCCACTCCTACACATCCTTATTCTAATTTTAACCCTTTTAACCCTTTCTGTACCGGAGACGTCTTTTTTATTTGATTTCAACTACATTTTGAGGATTTTATAAGCTTAGGAAGGATATATGGTAGCTTAAAAGGAAGCTTAGGAAGGATATATGGTAGCTTAAAAGGAAGCTTAGGAAGGATATATGGTAGCTTTAAAGGAAGCTTAGGAAGGATATATGGTAGCTTTAAAGGAAGCTTAGGAAGGATATTAGGTTAGCTTGAAAGGAAGCTTAGGAAGGGATATATGGTAAGCTTTAAAGGAAGCTTAGGAAGGATAATATGGTAGCTTATAAAGGAAGCCTAGGAAGGATATATCGGTTAGCTTAAAAGGAAGCTTAGGAAGGATATATGGGTAGTCTTAAAAGGAAGCGTAGGAAGGATTGGATTATGGTTAGCTTTAACGGAAGGCTCTAGGAAGGATATATGGTAGCTTTAAAGGCGCTTAGGAAGGGAGGATAATATGGTTAGCTTTAAAGGAAGCTGAGGAATGGATTAGGTATATGGTAGCTTTAAAGGAAGCTTAGGAAGGATATATGGTAGCTTAAAAGGAAGCTTAGGAAGGATATATGGTAGCTTTAAAGGATTACTTGAGTTAGCTGTGAAGTAGGTGATTAACGTTATCTCTGTCTGTCTGTCTGTCTGTCTGTCTGTCTGTCTATGTGTCTGTCTCTCTATCTATCTATCTATTTATCTATCTATCTATCTATCTGTCTGTCTGGCTGGCTGGCTGGCTGGCTCCTCTCTCTCTCTCTCTCTCTCTCTCTCTCTCTCGCTCTCTTTCTTTCGCCTATCTATATCTATCTATTCACTTCTCTCTCTCTCCTCTCTCTATCTATCTATCTATCTATCTATCTATATCTATCGATCTATCTATCTATCTATCTATCTATCTATCTATCTATCTATCTATCTATCTATCTATCCATGCCATTGTTTTTCTGGTGTATTCCATCTAACCACTTTGCTGTTTTTTCCGGGCGTATTTCCCCCTCTTGCTCCCTCAAGCATCTCCCGGTGTTTTCCCCACATTTTCCTGCACTTGTCCTCCCTAGGGGCCGAGGAGGAGGAGGAGGAAGAGGTGGTGGTGGTGGTGGAAGGGGAGGAGGAATAGGAGGAATACAAAGGAATACAAAGGAGAACAAACTGCAACAGACCTATTGATCCTTACGGGGCAGTTTGGATATCTAAAACTACTAATCTTACTGACTACGAGGGAGAGAAAAGGATAGCAAAGAAGAAGGCTGGAGGAGGAGGAGGAGGAGGAGGAGGGGGGGAGGAGGAGGAGGAGCAGAAGAAGAAGAAGAAGTTGTGTAATAGGAATGCAAGGTGGAGGAGGAATACAAAGCACTTAGAAACTGCAACAAACCTCTTGGTCCTTACGGGGCAGTTTGGATATCTACACTGCTAAACTACTAACTACTAGGTAAAGCAGAAGGCTCCTCCCCACCCACCACTCCCTCCAGCTTACCCTGGCGTGGAAACAGTTGAGAAAATATACCAAACAGTATGATGGGAAAACTGACATGGAATTTCGGGATAGGATAGAACGAAAGGAGATAAATTGGCAGTCTACGATAATTGGCAGTCTACGATAATTGGCAGTCTACGATAATTGGCAGTCTACGATAATTGGCAGTCTACGATAATTGGCAGTCTACGATAATTGGCAGTCTACGATAATTGGCAGTCTACGATAATTGGCAGTCTACGATAATTCTCCATCTACGATCCGGAGGGGTGGGAAAATCGGTCATGAGTAAAAAAATATGCAGACATTTTATTGATGTTACAATCTGTGATATTTGCTCATTACGACTTGCAGTTAATCTGAGAGAAATTGTGTTTATTGAAGAGGTGTGAAATAGGGAGGGCAAGGAGGAGGAGGTGTGAAATAGGAGGGCAAGGAGGAGGAGGTGTGAAATAGGAGGAGGAGGAGGTGTGAAATAGGGAGGGCAAGGAGGAGGAGGTGTGAAATAGGAATGGAAGGAGGGCAAGGAGGAGGAGGTGTGAAATAGGAGGAGGAGGAGGTGTGAAATAGGAATGGAAGGAGGGCAAGGAGGAGGAGGAGGTGTGAAATAGGAATGGAAGGAGGGCAAGGAGGAGGAGGAGGTGTGAAATAGGAGGAGGAGGAGGTGTGAAATAGGAATGGAAGGAGGGCAAGGAGGAGGAGGTGTGAAATAGGCGAGGAGGAGGAAAAGGAGGAGGAGGTGTGAAATAGGCGAGGAGGAGGAAAAGGAGGAGGAGGTGTGAAATAGGCGAGGAGGAGGAAAAGGAGGAGGAGGTGTGAAATAGGCGAGGAGGAGGAAAAGGAGGAGGAGGTGTGAAATAGGCGAGGAGGAGGAAAAGGAGGAGGAGGTGTGAAATAGGAATGGAAGGAGGGCAAGGAGGAGGAGGAACAAGTCTGTTGGGAGTAAAACAGCTTTGCCGGGGAGAAAGGAAAGAATCAAGCGCTGCATTTGGCTTTATGTAAATACTGCCAGCTGAAGAAAAGAGTGTGTGAGTAGGAGAGGGAGAGAGAGAGAGAGAGAGACGAGAGCGGGGAGAACGGAGATGAGAGAGACTGAGGAGAGTCGAAGGGAGGGGTGAGAGAGAGAGAGAGAGAGAGAGAAATAGATAGAGTGAGAGCGAGAGTTATACAGATACTCAGATCACACAGACCTTGCGGTCCCTACTAGGTGGTCCGGCCTTAATACTACTAGACAGGGACAGTCTATGGTAGAAGAATAGGACAGCACAGTTGAAGCCTCTCTCCCCACTCTCTCTCCTCCTCTCTCCTTTGTCCTTCCTTTGTACCCTCTACTCCCTCCGGAAAAAAAAAATCGTACATGTAAATAAATTTGTTTGAAAGGCAATTTACACTTACCTGCTGATTCATTCATATTACACTTACCTGCTGATTCATTCATATTACACTTACCTACTGATTCATTTAATTACCCTTACATAATGATTCATAATTGATTACACTTACCTGCTGATTCATTCATATTACACTTACCTGCTGATTCATTCATATTACACTTACCTGCTGATTCATTCATATTACCCTTACCTGCTGATTCATTCATATTACAATTACTACATGACATTATATTCATTACCTGCTGATTAATCATTCTTACACTGAAGATCATATACACTTACCTGCTGATTCATTCATATTACACTTACCTGCTGATTCATTCATATTACCCTTACCTGCTGATTCATTCATATTACACTTACCTGCTGATTCATTCATATTACACTTACCTGCTGATTCATTCATATTACACTTACCTGCTGATTCATCAGTACCACTTTCTCTGCTGATCATTCATCTTAACTTTACCGTGAGTCATCATATTACATTAATGCTGTGATATGTCATATACACTTACGGTGATTCATTAGATACGATTCTGCGGATGCAGTCATATTACACTTACTGATGATCATCATATACAAGTACCTGCTGAGTTCATTCATATGTACACTTACATGCTGATTCATTCATATTTACCCTTAACCCTGCTGATCATTCAATTCACCCTACCTGCTGATTCTTACATATTACATACTTTGATTAATATATTACCAGTTAACATGCGATCGTTTATTTACACTAATGTGATCATTCATATTACCAATTACCTGCTGATTCATTCATATACAATGGCTCGCTGATCATAATATTACACTACTGCTGACTCATGCCATATACTACCGCTGATCCATTCATTTTATTACACGTACTGCTGATTCAATGCATATTACCGCTTACTTGTGATTAGTCATAATTAGTAGCACTTACCCCTGCTGATCATAATGTTTACACTGTACCATGCGATGATTATAATATACCGCTACTGATGGATTCATTCATCATTTAAACTTACGCGGCTTATCATGTACACTACTTGCGCTTCATGCATATACCCTTACATGCTGATATTCATATATATCACTTACCTGCTGATTCATTCATATTACACTTACCTGCTGATTCATTCATATTACACTTACCTGCTGATTCATTCATATTACACTTACCTGCTGATTCATTCATATTACCCTTACCTGCTGATTCATTCATATTACACTTACCTGCTGATTTATTAAATATCCTTACACTTACATGCTGATTCATTCATATTACCCTTACCTGCTGATCTCATTCATATTGACACTTACATGCTGATTCAGCATATTACCTTCCTTCACCTGCATGATTCATTCATATTACAATCTCTACCTGCTGATTCATTTAATATTACTCATCGTACCTGCGATGCATTAATATACCCTCCTGATGATTCATCATATTAAACTTACTGCTTGATCATTAGGTTACACTTACCTGCTGTTCATTCATATTGACAACTTACTGCTGAGTCATTCATATTAAAATTACTGCGATTCATTCATATTACAGCTTACCTGCTGATTTCATTCATAATGACACTTTACCTGCTGATTCAATTTCATATTACACTAACCTGATGAATGCATTCATATTACCCTTACATGCTGATTATTTCCCTATACCCGTACCTGTCTGATTCATTCATATTACACTTACCTGCTGATTCATTAATATACGATACCTGCTAGTAATTTAATAGTACCATTATCTGCTGATTATTCATAGTACCCTTACCTGCTGATTCATGCATATTAAACTTTACCTGCCTGACTATTTATTATTACCCTACACTGCATGATTATTAATAGTAGCCTTACCTGCGGTATCATTCATATACATCGTACTGGATCATTCATATTACCTACCTGGGATTCCTTCATATTTACACTTACCTTGCTGATTCATTTAAATTAAACTATGCGCTGAGTTTAATATTACCCTTACCTGCTGATTCATCTATTACACTTACCTGCTGCTTAATTATATACCCTTAAACCTGCTGATTAATTATAATTACATTACACTGTGATCATCATTATTAACCTTACCTGCGGATTAATTCATATTACACGTACATGGATGATTCATTCTTTACCCTTACCCGGCTGATTCATCATAGACAGTACCGTCTGATTCATCAGTATTACACTTACCTGCTGATTCATTCATATTACCCTTACCTGCTGATTCATTCATATTACACTTACCTGCTGAATCATTCATATTTACACTTTACTGCTGATTAATTCATTATACCTGAACGCTGATTCATTCAGTATTATCACTACCTGCTGATTCATTAATTATTACCCTGCATGCTGATTAATTCATATACACGACCTTTGTCATTAATATTACACTTACTGCTGTCATTAATATTACATACCTGCTGAATCATTCATATTAATACCAATCTCCATTCAGATGATCGGCGACAGTCTCTGATTAATGGTCAAACACGTTATCAATTGAATTACTGTCGACCCACGCTCCCTTGGGTAAACTATTCCAGAGAGGAGAGAGAGAGATGAGAGATGGGAGGAGGATGGAGAGAGAGAGAGAGAGAGAGAGAGAGAGAGCTTACCAGAGGCCATACAAAACAAAGCTGAATGGATCAGATGTGATTACTGTCACTTTGCTCAAACAACACATTAGACTAAAGCCACACGCAGCCACAGCCTAAAATACCACACCTATCAGGCAGGCACAGACAGATTTAGACTATCATTTTTTCCCCGCAGCATCCAAGAGTGGAATCACCTCCCATGTCATGTAATTAAGGGGAGGCAAGACACAGTTTTCCTGGCCCCCACTTCTAACTAATGTGTAGCACCACTAGTTTTGAAGATTATAAGACGTTAGGACCCATTAGTTTCGCGATTTTAACACCTTTCGCCCCATTTCGTTGTCAATTTTAAGACCTTTCTTGCCATTTAGGTGTCGATTTTTCCCTGGCGAGCGACAGCGAGCCTGCAATTTTAAGAGGAACCGGCCTTTGGCCGGGAAATATCTCTACCGAAAAAATGTAAAAATTTATCTTGAAGGGGGGTCTAGGGTTTTTTTTTTCAAAGCTTGATGGAGGTCTAGGGAGGAAACTAAAACAATATATGAATAAATTAATTAATAGACCAAAAAAACGGTCTGCCTCACCTTAATAGCCTCACGCTTGATTCTTTTAGAACTAGGATCACCAATCATTACATCCCTAATCCTGATCCTGTCCCCAATCACTAGTCCCCATCCACACACCCCGTATATCATGCCGCCCGAGAGCGGCTCTCTGCGGGTACCACAACGGGTACTAACCCATATGTCCCCTACTAACTTCCTAGTCCTGCCACGGACATTAGTTCCAGGGCAGTAGTTCCCTTTCCAATGTTCCCTTACCCACTCTAAACCACTGTTTGGACACTTGATCCTCAGTGTTTTGGAGGACAAGCAGCCTAGAAGGGTCACTAGACCTGTTGTTGCTTGATTTCCTTTGTACTCCTTTGTACAACGTAAACGTCAAATTACTAAAGATAATGAATATTCTACCATACACATCTGTCATGTCGTATACATAAGCTGAATGGCGTATTAATAAGCTGAATGGCGTATTAATAAGCTGAATGGCGTATTAATAACTACCGTACCGCACTTCAAAGGAGGCATTAATTTTGGTCGTGTATACCAGAGCATTAAAGCAGGGCCGTGTACAGTGAGCGAGGCACTCAGAAACACACACACACACACACACACGGACACAGCCACAGCATTCCTAAACCCACAGTCATTCTAGCCAAGTGTACGCTGCCATTAACGCACACATA
Source organism: Paralithodes platypus (assembly GCA_032716605.1). Classification (NCBI taxonomy): domain Eukaryota; kingdom Metazoa; phylum Arthropoda; class Malacostraca; order Decapoda; family Lithodidae; genus Paralithodes; species Paralithodes platypus. Next base: position 39,135,459 of record CM064496.1, on the reverse strand, counting down.
CAAACACACACATACTTGCGGGGCGCATTTCATTTGGGCGAACTATGGTGAGGGTGGTACGAATCCTTTGGGCGCCAGTTCACTGATGTTCATTTGGGCGCCAGTTCACTAGGTCATTTGGGCCGCCGCAGCTCACGCTGTCATGTTGGGCGCCAGTTCATCATGGTCATTTGGGCGCCAGTTCACTATGGCATTTGGGCGCCAGTTCACTATGTCATTTGGGCGTCCAGGTCACTATGTCATTTGGGCGCCAGTTCACTATGTCATTTGGGCGCCCGATTCACTATGTCATTTGGGCGAAAACATATCAGTAATTGCTGTGATATGGTAACCGCCATTTGGGCGAAAGCAGAATAAGGCAACAACTAGCGTAAAATGCTGAGATTTTTTTTTTTCCAACTACATCCATATAGGGCATAGGCCCTGAGCGAGCCGTGTACATTACACCATCCAACACGGTGAAGCCCGTGAGGTCCGTTCCAGTCTGGGGAGAGTGAGACATGTGAAGCACCCATTCATGGACGAAGCAGCTCCTCCTCTGAAGCGGATGTTTGCGTCAGTTCAAGTGCTTAAACCCTCTCACCCTCAAGGACTCAGGACCGCTTCACTCTCAGCAACCGCAACTATTGTAGTAGTGAACTCACTAAGGCATTGTCCCGGGAACATATTTCTGCATATGGGGAATATTCATACAGTGTTATTTAATCAGGAAACAATGAGGGTATTTGTTTGGCATTTTGGTGGGGGTTGTGGTATGGCACTGATATAGTCTAGGTACAGCACAAATTCTATCCCATTCATATCTTCCCATTGACCTTATCGGGATTTGACCCCGGAGTCACATTGGATTACCAATCCAGTGGCATGACCACTCCACCACACCTCCCCTAAGGAGGTCAAGGATGGCTGATAATTAAGAGTAGTTTGACCGAGTAGTTAGTAGGGAAGCCCGTAGGAACGCAGAGGTTTGAAACACAGGATCGAGCCCAGGAGAGGACAGCAACAAAAGAACCTTGGAAGGCAGAAGGCGTTAAATTATTCGATGGGATTCTCCTTTAGAGTTGATTACACCACCTGACAAATAGTGATATTGCGATGGCGGTTGTACAAGCAACAAACCCAGATGTAACGCCCGTATTGTGATATTGCATGGGAGGTGTACATAGCAACCCCACACCAGATGTAAAGCCCCCGTATTGTGATATCCATGGAGGTACACCAAGCAACCAAACCAGATGTAAAGCCCGTATTGTGATATTCCATGGAGGTACACAAGCAACCAAACCAGATGTAAAGCCCGTATTGTGATATTGCATGGAGGTACACAAGCAACCCAAACCAGATGTAAAGCCCGTATTGTGATATTCCATGGAGGTACACAGCAACCAAACCAGATGTAAAGCCGTATTGTGATATTGCATGGAGGTACACAAGCAACCAAACCAGATGTAAAGCCCGTATTGTGATATTGCATGGAGGTACACAAGCAACCAAACCAGATGTAAAGCCCGTATTGTGATATTGCATGGAGGTACACAAGCAACCAAACCAGATGTAAAGCCCGTATTGTGATATTGCATGGAGGTGTACAAGCAACCAAACCAGATGTAAAGCCCGTATTGTGATATTGCATGAAGGTACACAAGCAACCAAACCAGATGTAAAGCCCGTATTGTGATATTGCATGAAGGTACACAAACAACAAAACCAGATGTAAAGCCCGTATTGTGATATTGCATGGAGGCACACGAGCAACCAAACCAGATGTAAAGCCCGTATTGTGATATTGCATGGAGGTACACAAGCAACCAAACCAGATGTAAAGCCCGTATTGTGATATTGCATGGAGGTACACAAGCAACCAAACCAGATGTAAAGCCCGTATTGTGATATTGCATGAAGGTACACAAGCAACCAAACCAGATGTAAAGCCCGTATAGTGATATTGCATGGAGGTACACAAGCAACCAAACCAGATGTAAAGCCCGTATTAGAACTGATGACCGTGGAAAAACAACCATAAAAGCTATTACTGAGCATAACCATCCAAGTGTTTGGTGATGGGCTGGTCTATCAGAGTGAGAACTGAGCGATCTCTGCCATACCCATAGCTTACTCTGACTGTTCCTTTTACTTATATATTTTTCTAGATGTCAAGTGCCCGGCATCTCTTCCGTGGATGACCTCCTAATCTACCAATATTAGAAGCCAAAGCGTACACATTTTTTCCTTCTTTGCCCCTCAACTTTCTCTTCATAGATTGCTGAGGGGCATCAGCTGGCCCCCTGGGTGGGGCTTTGGTTTCCCGGGGCGTTTCCGGGCACCCCTCCTCAGCTCCCCGCCATGGAGTGGCTTCGGTCACCCAGGCCTTTATTGTGGTCGGCAGGGAGGGTTCTGAGGTGGGCGCTTCGGTTATGGCCTTGGCCTTGCTTCGCGGGCCTTGGGGCTGTTCGGCCAGGCAAGCTTGGTTGGGGGATAACAGACAATTACATACCAACGCAGTTGACTAACACAAAATCGATGTAACACTATCGTACTAGAGGTACACAATACAGGCGTTAAGCTCACTCCCTAAACCTTTCTACTCCGGTGTTCCTCTGGGCTCTATTTTTTCCCCATTTGTATTTATAATATACTTTAATGATCTTCTCAAATATATCTGTAGTCCTGGCCATTCATACATCGATGACTATCATACACTATCCAACTAGCTTTACACAACAATTCACCATGTAGTTGTTTTTAATGCTTCCCAAACCCAATGTATCTAAATATCCGTCACAGTCTTCCACATGACTACCTTTACTCTTCAATAACACGCAAATTGATCCATTATCTTCTCTCAATATTGTTGGTGTACCTTTCTCCTTTGACATTTCTTGGAAAGATTATATTGCCACTCTTGGTAAAACTGCTTCTCAGAAATTAGGTTTGCTCAACCGTGTCCGTGGTCTCTTCACCCCCGCACACCTACTTGCTCTGCTGAACAGGGGTATTGTGTGCCCTTGTGTCGAGTACTGTTCGCCTGCGTGGGTAAGTTCCACCCATACCACACTTCCTGAAAGGGAAGATTCAAAAGCATTTCGTCTCACCAACTCACCTCCTCTTACTGATATTCTATAATCTCTCTTTACACGCCGTAATGTTGCGTCTCTTTCCGCATCCCTCTGATACAAACGCTAGACCGAACCAAGGAATATACACAGAACTCAAAACTAATTATTACACGATGTTTTTGTGTGTGTATTACTATTACCACGGCTACAATATAGTTACAGTATTATTCATTAAGAAATATTCTGTACAAAATCAACGACAAAGCACTAACCACGTATGGGAACTGCATTTACTGAATCGTATATTCATAAAGCTAAATGTAAAACACCAACAACAGCAACTATCATCAACTCCTTCTATGGGTAAAATTCCGTGGATATGTAATCTAATATGTATGACTGAAGTAAGATTGGATGGAATTAGCTTAGAAAGTATATAAGTGAAGTAATGCAAGAGCAAAACATCTATACTCATTAAAATATACATGTATTTATATTGACTTTTGTGATTATTATGTATTTATTATTTTAAAGATTCAGGATCAACAAACATTGAATAATTTATACTTGCATAAAGCATACATGGTTCACACTACATATTGAAAACTAATTCATGTGAACTAATCTGATAATTTATACCAGAACACCAGAATATCGGTAGTAACGAGTTATAGGTACTGGTAATCTAAGAGTTATAGGTACTGGTAATCTAAGAGTTATAGGTACTGGTAATCTAAGAGTTATAGGTACTGGTAATCTAAGAGTTATAGGTACTGGTAATCTAAGAGTTATAGGTACTGGTAATCTAAGAGTTATAGGTACTGGTAATCTAAGAGTTATAGGTACTGGTAATCTAAGAGTTATAGGTACTGGTAATCTAAGGTGAAGCGAAGGAAGCAAGGGGAAGAGAACTGTGTGCCTTGACTGTGTACAATCAGTGTGACTGAACTATGTACCGGCAGTGTAACCGGAAGTACATAAAGAAGTGTAAAGTGTAGACCTCCCACGATATATAAACTGCCTTTTGACTTACCCTATGTACCGGCAGTGTAACTAGGAAGTACATAAAGAAGTGTAAAGTGTAGACCTCCCACGATATATAAACTGCCTTTTGACTTACCCTATGTACCGTCAGTGTGGCTAGGAAGTACATAAAGAAGTGTAGACCTCCAGCGATATGTAAAGTGTCTACATATGTCACTGATGGGGTTGTTGTGTGTGGTGTAAGCTTATGTTCCCCCGGGGAGTCCTGGCAGTGTCCCGGCTGTGGCACCCCCAGGACCAGAGCCAGACCCGGGGCCCACACAACACCAACCAGTCATGAGATTAACAGCCCGTGTCTTTGCCATGTGTTAAGGGACTTGTTTTCACCACATCAAACACAGACCAAGAAAATGAGTGTTGATTTGTGATGTTGTCGAGAGCAAACCGTACTAAGACTAGGGAACTGGATATTGACTTGTTGACTTGTGATACAGAACTTGAAAACCACCTAGTTTCTCAAAAGATTGGATATTATTTCTACTGATTTCGTAGACCCATGTGGAGGGGTTCACTATGATAAGGTTTAAGACTATGGGTAAGAGAAGCTACGAGGGGGTGAGAACTGTGTGGTGGCGGCCGCGGTAGTAGCTCAGGATGCAGGCTGCGGGTTTGCTCAAGGGGAAGACAGTCACCCAAGGTGGTGAAAATGCCCGGGGGGTCAAGCCTCACCGGCCTATGGCCAAGCCAGTCCTGGTGGCCTCCATCACCCAGGAAGGCTCTGACCAGGCCACCATCATCAGGGAAGACAAAGATGGCATGAACTGGATCACCACCAAGGTCAAGGTAGGTCAACATTTACCATTGTCTAGGGAAGAGTGAGGAGTCAAGTGTGTATCCTGTTTGTATCCTGTCACCGGCTTTTTTTTTTTTTTTAGCTTTCTCTCCTTTTTTCTCTTTTCCTGGCTTGTATTCATTTGGCCCCATTCAGCCAACTGTTTTAAGACGTTTATCCCCATCCAGGTGTCGATTTCTTCCTGGCGAGCGATAGCAAGCCAGCATTGTATGGAGAAATCAGGCTTCGCCGGAGACATTTTTCTATCGAAAAATGTACAAATTTAGCTTGCTGTCAAAAGAAAATTATATATATGCTGGCTCGCTACCGCTCGCCAGGAAAATATCGACACCTGGATGAGGGTAACCGTCGTAATACAGTTGGCTGAATGGGGCCGAATGGATAAAAGTCAAAGAGAGAGGGAGAGAAAGAGAAAAGAAAGCGAGGTGGGCCCCCTTAATGGTAGGTCATGATTCACGTTTTACAGAGGGAAGAGTAAAGTGTGAGGTCAGTTATCAAACCATACTCCTCTCAAGGTACGTCATTATTCATGTTGTGAAACGGAGGCTTGAAAAGTCATGTCAGTTGCCATACTCAACTCGTCTTTAGGGTATAGGTCAAACTTTAACTTGTAGGAGGCAAATATTAAATCAGTGCCTTGCTCTTCTTTAGGTCATGATTAATTTTGAAGGTCAGGTTTGTACCTTCTTATATGGTAGGTCCATAATCATAATTTATAAGAAAGGCGTCAAGGGTCAAATCAATTGAAGTATCCCCGACTCCTATGTAGGTAGGTAGGTTATAATGTAATAATTATGAGTGTTCAATATAATTGTTCTGACACAGTTGACATTTTCAAAAATGACTCTACCTAACGTCAACATACTATTATGTGTTGAGTGGTACTTGAACATGACTCTACCTAACGTCAATATACTATTATGTGTTGAGTGGTACTTGAAAATGACTCTACCTAACGTCAACATACTATTATGTGTTGAGTGGTACTTGAACATGACTCTACCTAACGTCAACATACTATTATGTGTTGAGTGGTACTTGAACATGACTCTACCTAACGTCAATATACTATTATGTGTTGAGTGGTACTTGAAAATGACTCTACCTAACGTCAACATACTATTATGTGTTGAGTGGTACTTGAACATGACTCTACCTAACGTCAACATACTATTATGTGTTGAGTGGTACTTGAACATGGATCTACCTAACGTCAACATACTATTATGTGTTGAGTGGTACTTGAACATGACTCTACCTAACGTCAACATACTATTATGTGTTGAGTGGTACTTGAACATGGATCTACCTAACGTCAACATACTATTATGTGTTGAGTGGTACTTGAAAAGTAGACAGAATGGATAAAAAACACCATCTGAGGAAGAGCACTTTATTGACAACGTTTCGCAGATAGCTTCATCAGGTGACCTGATGAAGCTATCTGCGAAAACTTGTCAATAAAGTGGCCTTCCTCAGATGGTGTTTTTTATCCATACTATTATATCTCGACTATATATATATTGCTACTTATTCTATCCAAATATTAATCATATATGACAAGAAACATTGACCCTGCTAACTGCAACCTTAAGGGGAGGTTTTTAGTTGATTCCCTAGACTTCCATCAAGCTTAAAATTACTCCCCCTAGACCCCCTTTCAAGATAAATTTGTACATTTTTCGGTAGAAAAATGTCCCGGCCGAAGGCAGGTTCCCCTTAAATTACAGGCTCGCTATCGCTCGCCAGGAAAAAATCGCACCTATATGGCACGAATGGTCTTAAAATTGACAGAAATGGGGCGAGGGTTCTTAAAATCGCCAAACTAATGGGGCGAACGTCTTAAAATCTCAAAAGCAATGGGGCTAAACATGAGGGAGAAAGGGGTCCAGAAAAAAATCCTCCAGGTGGAAATCTCCCCTTAAAATAATATAACACCGAGTGCGTATTTCACTGTGTAACTAGTCATAGAGACGAATACTGTTATGACCAGAAACATATCAGAAGCAATACATTTATGAATACTCTATTTCTCTTATAAACAATGACGTTTTAGAACGATGAGACTAGCTAACCTCCTCCAACAACGATTGCATTCGTATCATGCAATTATACACTAATCCGTGAATGAGTGTCGCTGTGAACGAAACACAAGACCGGGTGTAAACTGAAAGAAGTGCTTTCAAAACTCCTGCACTCCTATAATAACTGGGCAAACACCAAGTTACCCGGAAGACAAGACTTATGTATGTTTCAAGGAAATCCACTTACCTAACAACTTGACTCAGGCAAAATGTATTCCCAAACTCGAGTTTTCTACCTAGCGCAACTTATGTGCAGGTAATCACTTAGGTCATTCAGTTTAGATGTCATTAACCCCTTCTGAACCGCAGACGTCTTTTGGTGTTTTTTCTAGCTATATTTAGACGATTTTGTGCAGTTTAAGAAGGGTTTGTGGTAGTAAAAATGGTTAAGTGAGATAGTTCGAAACCTGTTAATTGCTACAGGCCCTTTTTAAACTAAATACTATCGTCTAATAGTAGCCAGAATAAAGTTAAAAGAACGGCGCCGGTACAGAAGGGGTTAATTTAAACTTGAGTAATGTCCATGTGTCAGTTGCATTATCTAAAGTTGGGATAACTACATTGTTAATGAACATGCCACTATCTAATCGTTTCTCATTTCTTAAGTGCACCTGCACCTTAAAGGGAGATGGCTCATGTTTCGGGTTCCCCTTCTTCCTCATGTTTAGCCCCATTAGTTTTCAGATTTTCAGACGTTCGCCCCTTAGTTTGTCGATTTTAATGCCTTTCGTCCCTTTTCTATATCAATATCAAGACTTCTTGTGCCATTTAGTGTCGATGTGTTCATGGGTAGCGATAGCGAGCCTGTAATTTTAATAGAAATTGGCCTTTGGCCCGCCTTTGGCCGGGACATTTTTTCTATTGAAAATTGAATAAATTAATCTTGAAGGGGTTCTAGGGAGTGTTTTTAAAAGCTTGATGAAAGGTCTAGCGAGGAAACTTAAAATAAATGAATGTATATATATATAGACCCCCAAAACTAACCAGTGTCCCCTTAAGGGGAGGTATTTAGTTTGTTCCCTAAACCTCCATCAAGCTTAAAATTACACCCCCTTGAGTCCCTTTCAAGATAAATTTGTACATTTTTCGGTAGAAAAATGTCCCGGCCGAAGGCCGGTTCCTCTTAAATTACAGGCTCGCTATCGCTCGCCAGGATAAAATCGACACATGAATTGCACGAAAGGTCTTAATATGGGGTGAAAGTTCTTAAAATCGCTAAACTAATGGGGCAAACGTTTTATAATATCAAAAGCAATGGGGCTAAACATGAGGGAGAAAGGGGTCAAGAAAAAAATCCCTCAAGTGGAGATCTCCCCTTAACCCAATCTACTCTACTTCCTCACAGCCTAAAACCACAAACATAATTTTACTCGGACAGATGAAAAGTTGAATAAAATCAGCAGGACACTGAGATTAACGTCATCTGATGGAAAGGCTTGGTGTTCACATAAGTCCATCATTCACTCTTACGTTAAGGGCAGATATCCACTTGAGGGATTTTTTTTCTGGACCCCTTTCTCCCTCATGTTTAGCCCCATTGCTTTTTGAGATTTTAAGACAGTCGCCCCATTAGTTTGGCGATTGTAAGAACTTTCGCCCCATTTCCGTCAATTTTAAGACCTTTCGTGGCATTTAGGTGTCGATTTTATCCTGGCGAGCGATAGCGAGCCTGTAATTTAAGAGGAACCGGCTTTCAGCCGGGACATTTTTCTACCGAAAAATGTACAAATTTATCTTGAAAAGGGCTCAAGGGGGTGTAATCTTAAGCTTGATGGATATCTAGAGACCAAACTAAAAACCTCCCCTTAAAGATGTGGTTTTAGGAATATAACGGAAACAATACGGAACCCAGCATAATTGTATTATTAATATGAGGCAACAACACGGAGACATCGAGAAACACATCAGATCCTAAGATAAAGCACACATTCCTAACACCCATGTAATTACTGGGATCCACAAATTATAAGCATTTATCTATAATACGTTAATCTACGGGTTTATATTTCAGGTAAATGCTTACAATGTGTATATCCTGTGTTTATTAGGATATATTTTAGGATCTGATATGCTTTCCGATGGCTCCGTGAGGTTGCCGACAAATAGGAAAATATAGAGGATGGTCCAGATTTTGCATTTCAATTACATTCTTGCTCCTATGAAATTACAGTGCCCAGGTCATGTACTGATATTATGACCTGTATATATATATATATATATATATATATATATATATATATATATATATATATATTATATTCTATCCAACAACCAACTCTACTCCTAAAATCGATTAATGAAATATTATTTTATATTATATATAAAACAGCTTGTAGCGTTTTCTCTTGTCCACCTACATTCCTGAGATATACCCCGGAAACTCTGCTGTGGTAGTATGTGTGTCTGTGTGTGTGTGTGTGTGGTCTGTATGTGAATGTGAGTATCTGTGTGTGAGTATGTGTGTGTGTGTGTCTATATATGTGTGTGTGTATGTGCCTGTATGTGTATGTGTATGTGAGTGTGTGTGTGTATGTGAGTGTGTGTGTGTGTGTTATTATTCCAAAGAGTGTGTAGTGAGGTCAAGAGGGTTGGGTGTCAATATTAGGAGCTCCCTGCACTCCTTCTAAAATACAAGGAATTTCGGGACACACACACACACACACGCACACACATATTCACTCACACACACAGAGTCAAACTGGCAAGTAGACAGACATACAGAGAGAGAGAGAGAGAGAGAGAGAGAGAGAGAGAGAGAGAGAGAGAGAGAGAGAGAGAGAGAGAGAGAGAGAGAGAGAGAGAGAGAGAGTTAGTTAGAGTAGGCGGAAGTAATGAGTTCCTAACAGTGCAGTGTTTGGGGTCAAGGAAGGGCGAGGCCAGAACTGGGACGATAATAAAGTGTGGAATACAATTTTATGCTGGCTATTATTATTATTAAACGATTTGTTAAGGGAGCCCACCTCGCTTTTTTATCTTGCTATCCATTTCTCTTTGGCTTGTATCCATTCGGCCCCATTCAGCCTACTGTTTAAGACGTTTGCCCCCATTCAGGTGTCAATATTTTCCTGGCGAGCGGTAGCGAGCCAGCATATATATATATTTATGTTTTAACAACAAGCCAAATTTGTACATTTTTCGATAGAAAAATTTCTCCGGCGAAGCCGGATTTCTCCATACAATGAAGGCTCGCTATCGCTCGCCAGGAAGATATCGATACCTGGATGGGGATAAACGTCTTAAAACAGTAGGCTGAATGGGGCCGAATGGATACAAGCCAGGGAAAGAGAAACCAAGGAGATGAAAAAAGCAGGTGACCCCCCTTAACGGAAATAGAAGCAGGCAGATACAGGTAAAAATAGACAGGTGAGCACAAATCACCCTACAAAGTGGCTTGGCCGAGTTTACCTGCCAGCCCCAATTACCTGACATACCTGGCAGAGTAATTTACTAGGGCAGTCACTCCCTTAGGTCATACCAAGAATGTCATGCGCTACTCCAGAACCAAGGAGGCAGCTAGCCAGTCACACGGGTCAGCTACAGGTGTTGGGACAGGTGTGGTGGTTGTTGTGCAGCTGGTGTAAAGTGCATTAAGGGAGCCCGCCTCGCTTTTTGTTTTCCTTCTCTCCCTTTCTCTTTGGCTTGTATCCATTCGGACCCATTCAGCCTACTGTTTTAAGATGTTTACCCCCATCCAGGTGTCAATATTTTCCTGGCGAGCGGTAGCGAGCCAGCATATATATATTTGTATTTTGACAGCAAGCTAAATTTGTACATTTTCCGATAGAAAAATTTCTCCGGCGAAGCCGGATTTCTCCATACAATGCTGGCTCGCTTTCGCTCGCCAGGAAGAAATCGACACCTGGATGGAGATAGACGTCTTAAAACAGTTGGCTGAATGGGGCCGAATGGATACAAGCCAGGGAAGGAGAGAAAAGCAAAGAAAGATAAAAACAAAACAAAAAATGTGACCCCCATTAACTTAAGAGTGCAGCTGCGTAGGTGCCACGCGTTCATTTATTGTTTTCCTTGTGCCGGAAAATAAGGCATATTTTGACCAAACGATTTTGGCTAGTGACTATCAGCTAGACCAAAACAAAGCATAGAACGCACACACAAACGCACTCATTATACCCCGCCCTCCACACACACACACACACACACACACACACACACACACGCAATCATTACACCCCGCCCCACACACACACACACACACACACACACACACACACACACACACACGCAATCATTACACCCCGCCCCACACACACACACACACACACAAACGCAATCATTACACCCCGCCACACACACACACACACACACACCAACCCACACACGCACACACCAACCCACACACGCACACACCAACCCACACACACACACACACACACAAACGCAATCATTACACCCCGCCCCACACACACACACACACACACACACAAACGCAATCATTACACCCCGCCACACACACTCACACACACACACACACGCAATCATTACACCCCGCCACACACACACACACACACCAACCCACAACACACACACACACAAACGCAATCATTACACCCCGCCACACACACACACACACACAGACACACCAACCCACACACACAAAGACACACACCAACCCACACACACACACACCAACCCACACACACACACACACACACACACACACACACCCCACACACACACACACACTTTGAAATAATGCTCGCAAACTATGCACATTATTGACGTTGTTGCGTAAATCCAACAACCGCAAAGTCAAACTTGGTGACAAATGACGGTCATTATCGAACGAATCTATCAATCATGACGATAAAAGTGTCCGTATGACGCAGGTGCCTTAAGGGGGCAGTACTCGCTTTTTATGGGCCCCCTTCTCTCTCATGTTTAGCATAATACTGTAGTTTTGAGGTTTTAAGATTTTTGTACCGTTAGTTTGTCGATTTTGAGACCTTTCGCCCCATTTCTTCGTCAATGTTAAGACCTTTCGTGCCATATAGGTGTCTATTTTTTTCCTGGCGAGCGATAGCGAACCGATACGATAGGAACCGGCCTTCGGCCGGGAAATTTTTCTACCGAAAAATTTACAAATTTATCTTGGAAGGGTGTCTAGGGGGTGCTATTTTTCCAAAAAAAAAAAAAAAAAAAAAAAAAAATATATATATATATATATATATGCTGGCGGCTCGCTACCACTCGCCAGGAAAATATTGAGACCTGGATGGAGGTAAACGTCTTAAAATAGTAGGCTGAATGGGGCCGAATGGATACAAGCCAAATAGAGAGGGAGAGCAAGAGAGAAGAAGAAAATAACGAGGTGGATTCCCTTAATGTTTATGCCATTTTTCACCAAATACAGCAATACAGTAGCTTTCTGCGTATTGTAGCCTAAGAGCATTAGGTGTACTTAAGGGGAGGTTTTTAGTTAGTTCTCTAAACCTCCATCAAACTTAAAATTACACCCCTTAGACACCCTTTCAAGATAAATATGTACATTTTTCGGTAGAAAAATGTACAGTACATAAATTACAGGCTCGCTATCGCTCGCCAGGACAAAATCGACATCTACTGTAGATGGCACGAAAGGTCTTAAAATTGACAGAAATGGGGCGAATGTTCTTAAAATCGCCAAACTAATGGCACGAACGTCTTAAAATATCAAAAGCAATGGGGTTAAACATGAGGGAGAAATGGGTCCAGAAAATAATCCCTAAGTGGAAATCTCCCCTTAAGTGATAGTTTACTGATCCTGAGTGAACTATGAGACCTCAAGTAGCTCAAGACTGGGTGTGGGACGAGTCTTTAGTGGGGGCCCAGGCCATAGATGTTACCCAGGTGCTGAGATCAGGACCTATCAAACACAAGTACCTCTATCAATCGGACCAGGAACCGGAGGTGAGTTATCTATTAACCCTCTCCGATATATGACGCGATTTGGAGCCGATTAGGGATACTTTAAAGCCTTTGTTACCATCAGGGGTATTTAGAAACCTTTAGTTTAGTTACTTCAACCTCTGAAGTTGTCTTTGAGTTAGCTGTGGGCAGAAAACTAATTTTGGAGAGGTAATTATAAAAGTGAGAGAACTCTATTTCTTATTTCTAATCTGGCAACCTCTGCATCATATGAGTCTGAAGGGGTTAATAAACGTCCACTATATTTATGTGTAGAAGTCCATGGGCCTAAATGAATATCAGTATCAGCCGAGAGTGCTAATAATTATAAATATAATCAACATGACATTATAAGTAGAATACACACAATTCCGTGAATATAAGACAGTGTAATAAAATCCACGCATTGGATACAGTGTTTATTATAATTGTCCGACAGTTTCGGTTCACATTGAGCCTCTTCACGGTGCTCAAAGGGAAGGGTCAAGGAAAATCTAAATTGCCGTTTCTTATTTACGTATGTAGGGTTATTTCTCTAACACATCTTTTGTCGTATGGTTGCAAAGATAATATACCTTGATACTAAGCTTTATCAATGAGTATCAGTAATATTGTTAATCCATTTATCGAAGCATGGGCGTTAACAGTTGTCCCTAGTACCTCGGAGAAAGTTGTGAAAAAGTGGCACATTTGAAGCAAATTCATGTGAACAATTACCTTCAAAGTATATATAAAATACCTTAAGGGGAGATATCCACTTGAGGGATTTTTTTCTAGACCCCTTTCTCCCTCATGTTTAGCCCCATTGTTTTTGAGATTTTAAGACGTTCACCCCATTAGTTTGGCGATTTTAAGAACTTTCACCCAATTTCTGTCAATTTTAAGACATTTCGTGCCATTTAGGTGTCTATTTTTTCCTGGCGAGAGATAGCGAGCCTGTAATTTAAGAATAACCGGCCTTCGGCCCGGACATTTTTCTACCGAAAAATGTACACATTCATCTTGAGAGGGGGTCAAGGGGGTGTAATTTTAAGTTTGATGGAGGTTAAGGGAATAAACTAAAAACCTCCCCTTAAGGGATGCAACATATCTTCGTATGTGTAATGGAGGACATCAATGTGTGATTACATGGTTATTGATAATTCGCATTGCTCTATTTTGAATTTTGTCCAATTACCTTGAAGCCACCTCTCCATAACCAGTCCATACATACGAGAAGTAATCCACCATAGAACGCTCATGACTGTCATATATTGCAGCCACCTACTCGCCATAGAAAGCTTCACAACACCAGTAAAACAAGTCCCAGTTAAACTATGTGATTACTTAGCATAATATCAATATACCTTGCCGATAGTAGACGTGTGGTAGCGATGGGTCTGTAGTTGGATGGATCTTACTGTAGGTGCTACCTTTTTAGGGGAGCCCACCTCGCTTTTTTTTGTTTTCTCTCCCTCTCTCTTTGGCTTGTCTCCATTCGGCCCCATTCAGCCTACTGTTTTAAGACGTTTACCCCCATCCATTTCCTGGCGAGCGGTAGCGAGCCAGCATATTTATATTTTTGTTGTTGACAGCAAGCTAAATTTGTACATTTTTCGATAGAAAAATGTCTCCGCGAAGCCAGATTTCTCCATACAGTGCTGGCTCGCTATCGCTCGCCAGGAAGATATCGACACCTGGATGGGGATAAACGTCTTAAAACAGTTGGCTGAATGGGGCCGAATGGATACAAGCCAGGGAAAAAGAGAAAAGGAAAGACAGATAAAAAAAAAGCCGATGACCCCCCTTAAAGACCTGGGTGGATGTTCGCCTCTTACCTGTAATTAGGAAAAAAGGTTGTCAGAGTGCATAAGGTTGTCAGAGTGCATAAGGTTGTCAGAGTGCATAAGCGGTAGAGTTTAGACAGAATGGGAACAAGTACCAAAGATTTTTTTTTTTTTAAGACGGGGAGGGATCTCATCAAGACGAGTTTTACTATATTTATAATTATACAGTATATATATATATATATATATATATATATATATATATATATATATATATATATATATATATATATATATATATATATATTAGTCAAAACAAAATTGTATATGATGATGGGGTGACGATGTTGAGGACAAAGTAATGTAGGAGTCTAGGAACTGGGAGTATGATTGTAGGTTAATATACTCTCTCTCTCTCTCTCTCTCTCTCTCTCTCTCGTCTCTCTCTCTCTCTCTCTCTCTCTCTCTCTCTCTCTCTCTCTCTCTCTCTCTCTCTCTCTCTCTCTCTCTCTCTCTCTCTCTCACACACACACGCACAAACGAAAAAAGACAAGCACAATTAATCACCAATACAAATAATCACACACACAAACACACACACACACGGATAATACAAAAATAAAGAAATACGTAAAAGAAATTCAAATTGCCCAACATAAATTAACACACTTCAGAATACAGATAAGAAGCCTGCTAACATGCAACACAATTTCATGCTTGCCAGACTTTTATTCGTATTAAGAGTGGTGTATTTCGGGTTTTGCAGTGTCATGCATGGGAACACCTCATGACTGTACTCTAGCGTGTCGGAAGAGCTTATAGTGTACAGTCGCGCTAATAAGTGATGTCTGGGCACCAAGTATGTTTTGATCAATAATTGGTAACAGCAACGTCTATGCTTGATTTCTTCATATCGAGTGTGAGATATACACACGATGGTCCTACACTTACCCACCCTATTCAACATCTGACAGACATTAATACAGCACAGAGCGAGCCAAACGTAATGACAGCTGGGCCATGACTTTTTAGCGCGACCTTACCTGACTGTTTAGGAGCCGTGTTGTCCTGTGATCTAGTGCCATGGTCTCCGGCTATGACACAGATAATTAACCCCTTCAGACTCATATGACGCAGAGGTTGCCAGATTAGCAATAAGAAATCTAGTGCCATGGTCTCCGGCTATGACACAGATAATTTATAACGGGGGTAGCTAGCGGGGGGGGGGGGGGGGGGGAATTACACCGCTGGTTTTAACCCCCTTGAGGAACATGTCGCGTTTTAGCAGTTTATTCAGGCAATCATCAGACGCTTATATATTGCTTAGGAAGGATCTGTGAGAATCAAAAGGATAAAGACTGCCTCAATTAACCCTCTCACTTCCATATAGCCTTCCTATTCTGAATACAATCGTCTAATGATAGCCAGAAAATAGTGTCAAAATGCGTCATAATCCTCAAAGGGTTAACTAACGAGCTTAGTACCAAGTGGAGGTTAAGGGAAGGTTTTTAGTTTGTTTTCTACTCCTCCAGCAATCTTAAAATTTCACCCCCTTGACCCTCTTTCAAGATAAATGTGTACATTTTTCGGTAGAAAAATTTCCCGGCTGAAAGCCGGTTCCTCTTATATTACAGGCTCGCTATCGCTCGCCAGGATAAAATCGACACCTAAATGGCACGAAAGGTCTTAAAATTGACAGAAATGGGTCGAAAGTTCTTATAATCGTCAAAATAATGGGGCGAACGTCTTCAAATTAGAAAAGCAATGGGGCTAAACATGAGGGAGAAAGAAGTCAAGAAAAAAATCCCTCATGTGGAAATCTCCCCTTAACACTATCAAGTGCGACAATATTATGATGTTTTGTCTAATAATTACCATCTGGTGCGAGGTGGATAATATTTACCCTGCCTGTTACCTTTAGTATGGACATTTTAAGACGTTTCACCTTATTAGTATGGCAATTATAAGACACTTCACCCCATTCATGTATCGATATCGTCGGGAACAATTTCGGAGAATGTACATATTTAGCTTTGGGGGGATCTGAGGGTGCGGGGCCATCATTGAAAGGGGATCTGAGGAGGCGCTATTTTTAGTTTATCGGAGAAACTACAATGCATTGCTCGAACTGGGAAAAACAACAATCATTATTTCCCATTGTCGATCAATGCACTGTAGTTTCTCCGCTAGACTAACACATAACGCCTCCTCAGACCTCCTCCAGACCCCCCAAAAGTTATATATGTACAGTCGCGCTAATAAGTTATGTCTGGGCACCAAGTATGTTTTCATCAATAATTGGTATCAGCAATGTCTAAAACTTGATTTATTCGTTTTGAGTGAAATATATACATGTTCCTACACCTACCCCACCCTATCCAACATCTGACAGACATTAATACAGCACAGAACAAGCCAAACGTAATGACAGCTGGGACATGACTTATTAGCGATCTCCGAAAATGTGGGCGACGATATCGATACATGAATGGGGTGAAGTGTCTTATAATTGCCATACTAATGAGGTGAAACGTATTCAAATTTCCCCAAAACAAGGTGGGTCCAAAATACCCACGTCACACCATATATAGTTAAGGGAGCCCACCTCGCTTTGTTTTTTCTCTTTCTCTCCCTCTCTCTTTGGCTTGTATCCATTCGGCCCCATTCAGCCTACTGTTTAAAGACGCTTACCCCCATCCAAGTGTCAATATTTTCCTGGCGAGCGGTAGTGAGTCAGCATATATAAATATATATATTTGTTTTGACAGCAAGCTAAACTTGTTAATTTTTGATAGAATAATGTCTCCGGCGAAGCCGGATTTCTCCATACAATGCTGGCTCGCTATCGCTCGCCAGGAAGAAATAAACAACTGGATGGGGATAAACGTCTTAAAACAGTTGGCTGAATGGGGCCGAATGGATACAATCCAGGGAAAGAGAGAAAAGGAGATAAAACAAAAAAAAAACGGTGACCCTCCTTAAGGTATGAAGGAAAGGGAATGCCAGTTGTGTGATGAATATATTAGGTTTGTGTTTATATTTCTAGGAACAGAGCAACAATAGAGAAACTGATTATCGTTTCACTTTTATTTCTTCAAAAATATTCACCTCTATGGACATGAGGTAGATCTCAGGAAATAATGATCTATCTATCTATTCCCATTTTTGTTTTAAATAATATTGGTTTATAATTATAGCGAATACAAAGTTGAGACATTATGAATACATCTATCTATCTATCAATGTAGCAATTAATCTGTCCCCCTTCTCTCTCTCTCTCTCTCTCTCTCCTACACACACACACACACACACACTTCCTGTCCTACTCAAGTTACAAATATAGGTCACCCCAATTCTCCAGAGGAACAGGCCACGTTACGCCACTCTCATTTATCACTTTCAATACCATCGACATATTTTTTTATGTGGTGGGTATCATTAGCAGATGTTGTTTACTATGAAGCTTAACTTTAGTATGGAGCCAACTAATGATACGTTGACAGTTCTATTATTACCCAAATGAAAGCGTGTTTACCAGGATTGCAAAGTTTCGTATAATTTATATATTTGTTTATCTTGTATTTTCTCTTCTGTACAAGCCCCAACAGTAAGGGGAACGTTGTTGCCGAAAGGGTGTGTGTATGTGGATAATTATATGCATGCGAGTATAGTGCGCATGAATCACATACGGTGTCTCAATAGCTTTTGTTCTTTATCTGTATTCACCTTCAGTATAAGCCCAGGCACTCTGGAGTACGTACAGTAGTATTACTATGGTCTACGTTACAAACACTCGTTTTCTTCAACGTAAGCTATCCATGCTCATTTTCTGTAATACGCATTTTTGGGTATACTAAAATAACCATGGGATCCCACACAACTTTCCACACAATTTAGCTTTAGCTAAAGATAAAGATAAATGATGAGGCAAATTTAATCTAATTAGTCATTATCATCCAATGCTAATATAGTATTATTATATTTTATATATGAAGGGCTATGCATACTCTTCTCTTTTGATTCAAGTCCAGACGCTAAACTTATAAATGCTACACATAAATTAATTACATATGTATAACATTGTCAATATAATTATATTACGTTTATTGTAGAGAGACACGTTTCTGATTTTTTTAAATGTGAATATAACTATCCATAGACTTTCATCAACCTTGAAGTACAAACAATATTTGATAAAGCTAAATTTGTGTATATCCAGCAACTTTCAAATTAATGTATTAACCATAGCCTAAGCATTACCTCTAGAAAACAAATTGTTCTTATGAATTAAACATTACACTTCTTTCCGTAGTCTGGAAGAAGCTCGATTGTATATTATAAAAATTTATGGATTTGGACCAAGAATGTATGAAAAATGTAATTATAATGTCCCCAATTGATACCCTTTGCAGTAGTGATAAACCTACTGAATATAAAGTGAAAATTAAAAATATATATACAGTATATAATATACACTGTTTATACACACTGTATATATCAAATCCGAGGCTGTTCGTTCGTTTTTCTTTGCTTAGATATTTTTTCCGGGTGGGGGTCGCAAGCCCACCGACCCAACCTCTTTAGTCGCCTCTTACGACACGCAGAAGGCACGTGGGGCATATTCTATTCCCTAACCCCCAGGGGGGGGGGGGGGGGTAATCCCGACACTGACTTACGGAAGCGAAGCATGGACGTTGGTTGAGAGACTCAGACCAAGAGTGAGAGCAGTGGAAATTAATTACTTAAGGAGTGCGTGCGGAGTTACATGGAGGGATAGACAGACTAATGAGGAAGTAAAAAGGAGGTGTGGTGTGGAGGTAGATGTGCTGGAAAGTGTGAAAAGGAACAACTTGAGATGGTTCGGCCATATGGAACGTATGGAAAGCGAGAGAATGACTAAGAGGGTGTACGAGAGCGAGGTGGAGGGACAGAGAGGGAGAGGTAGACCGAATGAGAGGTGGAAGGATGGAGTGAGGAAGTACATGAACGAAGGCGGTGCTGGTTGGGGGGAGGGGCGTCGACTGACTGGGGACAGAGGTGCATGGGGGCGGTTCGTTCGTGGCCACCCCTTCGGGGATCACGGCGTCAGGCAATAGATAGATAGATATATCAAATAATGAAAGATAAATAAATAACACTATACTCAGCTTAAAAATATTTGCCTTTTTTATCATTTTGATTTATTACAGTGTAGGATGTTATTGGTGATAGAGAGTTAAGGGGAGGTTTTTAGTGTGTTTCCTAGACTTCCATCAAGCTTGAAATTACACCCCCATGACCCCCTTTCAAGATAAATTTGTACATTTTTCGGTAGAAAAAATTTCCCGGCCGAAGGCCGGTTCCTCTTAAATTACAGGCTCGCTGTCGCTCGCCAGGAAAAAATCGACACCTAAATGGGACGAAAGGTCTTAAAAGTGACATAAATGGGGTGAAAGTTCTTAAAATCGACAAACTAATGGGGCGAACTTCTTAAAATCTCAAAAGCAATGGGGCTAAACATGAGGAAGAAAGGGGTAAAGAAAAAAATCCCTCAAGTGGAATTCTCCCCTTAAATACTTGAATACTCTCAGGAGTAAACTATGATAGGTATTTTGTTGATGATGAGACACGATGGTTACATAGGGACACCTACACAAACAGACTGTACAAACATACACACACGGAACAGCACAAGTACTGTACACACAATGGTAATCACATACACCTACACAAACAGACTGTACAAACATACACACGGAACAGCACAAGTACTGTACACACAATGGCAATCACATACACCTACACAAACAGACTGTACAAACATACACACACGGAACAGCACAAGTACTGTACACACAATGGCAATCACATACACTTACACAAACAGACTGTACAAACATACACACACGGAACAGCAAAAGTACGGTACACACAATGGCAATCACATACACATACACAAACATTACCTATATATAGACGTACATGGATTAACGCACACGCCACGACAAACGAAGACAGAAGTTGCGTTATTGATTCCACACCCACACCCAGCACTACGTAAAATGAAGGATTGTAGACTTACGAAATATCTGCATTATGATGTATGGACAAAACAACACTTAACTAAATGGTGAAATAAGTTAGAAAAGTTGGCAGAATGAATATAAACACCATTTGAGGAGGAGCACTTTATTGACAACGTTTCGCAGATAGCTTCTTCAGGTCACTAACAAACGTTGTCAATAAATTGCTCCTCTTCATATGGTGTTTATATTAACTTATTAACACTTTACTATTTTCCTTTATAACCACCTTGAGCACATAATAAATATTCCATTGCCTATCATTGTTATTCGAATGTATATATTTGTTCAAATCCATATCTCGTTTGGTTTGAAAATGTGCAAAATTGTGCATACCTCTTTAATTCTAATGTATAAATCTCTTTACGGCAGATTTGGCATATGCAGTATTTCATAAGGATTCGTTTGAGCTCAAGGCATCATATTACAATTTATCATAGTACACTTCTTAGGGTAACGACATAAATAACATTAAGTTCATTTTTGTTTGGTTTCGTTTTGTTTTGTTTTTTCCCCAGGTGGTTAAGGGGAGATTTCCACCTGGAGGATTTTTTTCTGAACCTCTTTCTCCCTCATGTTTAGCCCCATTGCTTGTGAGATTTAAAGACGTTTGCCCCATTACTTTGGCGATTTTAAGAACCCTCGCCCCATTTCTGTAAATTTTAAGACCATTCGTGCCATTTAGGTGTCGATTTTTTCCTGGCGAGCGACAGCGAGCCTGTAATTTAAGGGGAACCGGCCTTCGGCCGGGGAATTTTTCTACCGAAAAATTTACAAATTTATCTTGAAAGGGGGTCAAGGGGGAGTAATTTTAAGCTTGATGGAAGTCTAGGGAATCAACTAAAAACCTCCCCTTAATTAAATTTTGACCAGAGCCAAAAAAAAACCTGGAGTCTCCCGTTGCGGTATATCATGGTAGCTTGTTATGTAGGGAACTGTTACCTTGATATGTAGGGAACTGTTACCTTGATATGTAGGGATCTGTTACCTTGATATGCAGGGAACTGTTACCTTGATATGTAGGGAACTGTTACCTTGATATGTAGGGAACTGTTACCTTGATATGTAGGGAACTGTTACCTTGATATGTAGGGAACTGTTACCTTGATATGTAGAGAACTGTTACCTTGATATGTAGGGATCTGTTACCTTGATATGTAGGGAACTGTTACCTTGATATGTAGGAAACTGTTACTATGTAGGGAACTGTTACCTTGATATGTAGGGAACTGTTACCTTGATATGTAGGGAACTGTTACCTTGATATGTAGGGAACTGTTACCTTGATATGTAGGGAACTGTTACCTTGATATGTAGGGAACTGTTACCTTGATATGTAGGGAACTGTTACCTTGATATGTAGGGAACTGTTACCTTGATATGTAGGGAACTGTTACCTTGATATGTAGGGAACTGTTACCTTGATATGTAGGGAACTGTTACCTTGATATGTAGGGAACTGTTACCTTGATATGTAGGGAACTGTTACCTTGATATGTAGGGAACTGTTACCTTGATATGTAGGGAACTGTTACCTTGATATGTAGGGAACTGTTACCTTGATATGTAGGGAACTGTTACCTTGATATGTAGGGAACTGTTACCTTGATATGTAGGGAACTGTTACCTTGATATGTAGGGAACTGTTACCTTGATATGTAGGGAGCTGTTACCTTGATATGTAGGGAACTGTTACCTTGATATGTAGGGAACTGTTACCTTGATATGTAGGGAGCTGTTACCTTGATATGTAGGGAACTGTTACCTTGATATGTAGGGAACTGTTACCTTGATATGTAGGGAGCTGTTACCTTTATATGTAGGGAACTGTTACCTTGATATGTAGGGAACTGTTACCTTGATATGTAGGGAACTGTTACCTTGATATGTAGGGAACTGTTACCTTGATATGTAGGAAACTGTTACCTTGATATGTAGGGAACTGTTACCTTGATATGTAGGGAACTGTTACCTTGATATGTAGGGAACTGTTACCTTGATATGTAGGGAACTGTTACTTTGTGTTTAATTTAAGTATTACTGTAAATTATAGGCAAAAGTCATGTACAATTGTTATTATTATTTCTTAAGAATCTTTTAATAGACAAATTTTAGCAGGATAAACCTTTTGAAAGATAGGTTAAAGGGGGGGGGGTGACCTGTTTTTGTTCTGTCCTTTTCTATCTTCCTCTGGCTTGTATCCATTTGGCCCCATTCAGCCTACTGTTTTAAGACGTTTATCCCCATCCAGGTGTCAATTTTTTACTGGTGAGCGGTAGCGAGCCAGCAACCTTTTTATTTTTGTTAGACAGCAGGCTAAATTTGTACATTTTTCGATAGAAAAA
Organism: Paralithodes platypus; assembly: GCA_032716605.1. NCBI lineage: Eukaryota > Metazoa > Arthropoda > Malacostraca > Decapoda > Lithodidae > Paralithodes > Paralithodes platypus. The sequence goes on along the minus strand of CM064496.1, from coordinate 39,112,405 downwards.
TGTCTCCGGCGAAGCCGGATTTCTTCATATAACGCTGGCTCGCTATCGCTCGCCAGGAAGAAATCGACACCTAGATGGGGATAAACGTCTTAAAATAGTAGGCTGAATGGGGCCGAATGGATACAAGCCAGAGAAAGAGAGAAAAAGGACAGAAATAACAAAAAGCAGGTCACCCCCCTTAAAGTCCTGCAATTAATAGATGCGTGTTATTATCATTAAAATATCCACTTCTGAAAACCAATCAAAATATTGAAAAACTAAAATGCACTACACCATCACATTCACCTAAGAAACACAATACAATACTATGCACAACACAATTCACAACAATAATAGATAACACAACACAATACAATACTATACACAACACAATTCACAACAATAATAGATAACACAATACAATACAATACTATGCACAACACAATTCACAACAATAATAGATAACACAACACAATACAATACTATGCACAACACAATTCACAACAATAATAGATAACACAATACAATACTATACACGATACAATACTATGCACAACACAATTCACAACAATATTTAAAACAATAAATAAATACAAAACCTTCACGGAAGACAGTAGTTAAGGGAGCCCTCCTCGTTTTTTTGTTCTCTTTCTCTCCCTCTCTCTTTGGCTTGTATTCATTCGGCCCCATTCAGCCTACTGTTTTAAGACGTTTATCCCCATTCAGGTGTCAATAGATTCATGGCGAGCGGTAGCGAGCCAGCATATATATATATTTTTGTTTTGACAGCAAGCTAAATTTGTAAATTTTTCGATAGAAAAATGTCTCTGGTGAAGCCATATTTCTCCATACAATGCTGGCTCGCTATCGCTCGCCAGGAAGAAATCGACACCTGGATGGGAATAAACGTCTTAAAACAGTTGGCTGAATGGGGCCAAATGGATACAAGCCAGCTAAAGAGAGAAAATGAGAGCAAGATAAAACAAAACTGGTGACCCCCCCAAGCAGTTTACATACCTGGAAAACTCAAAGCAGTCATTATAAGGACATGCGAATAAAACAACTTCAAATGTGCAGTAATTCACCATTATAAACGCGTAAAGCCACCTCGCGAGATTACACCCACTCCTACACACCCACGCAAGAACACCCACACACATACATATTTATACGGACACACCCACACATACTTATTCATACACACATATACATATCCATACACATACACCTAGACATACCTACTCATACAGACACACACACCCACATACATATTCGTACATACACACACACACACATACAATATATTTATATATTTATATATATATATATATATATATATATATATAATAATGTTAATAATATATATAATAATAACAGACTCTCTCTATCTCTCTTAACTCCCCCCCCCCCCCAACCTAATAAACATTGACACGTAAAAAAGCCATAAATTTCCTTCTCTATTACTTCACCAGACCCAATATACTAGAGGGAGTGGTGACACACACACACACACACACACGTAAGCACATATACACACACCCACACATATACACACACCCACCCACACACATACACCCCCACCCTCTCTCTCTCTCTCTGTCTCTCACCCAACATGACACAAGAGAAGGGAAGTATGAGGGTGATGACCTCTCTCTAACCCTCTTATATTCACACTCTTATAAAGGGGGTAGTACTCGCTTTTTCTGGACCCCCTTCTCACTCATGTTTAGCATATTAGTTATGAGATTTTAAGACGTTCGTTCCGTTAGTTTGGCGATTTTAAGACCTTTCGTCCCATTTCTTTGTCAATATCAAGAACTTCCGTGCCATTTAGGTGTTGATTATTTCCTGGCGAGCGATAGCGAGCTTTTACTTTTAGAAGGAATCGGCCTTCGGCCGGGATTTTTTTTTTCTACCGAAAAAAATACAAATTCATCTTGAAAGGGGGTCTAGGGGGTGTTTTTCAAAGCGTTATGAATGTCTAGCGAGAAAACTAAAAAAAAAAAAAAAAAAAAATTAATAAATCAATATAGGCCGAAAACCAAGCACTACCCCCTTAATAACTTGTAATAAGTGTTATACATAGTGTTATACATAGTGTTATACATAGTGTTATACATAGCGTTATACATAGTGTTATACATAGTGTTATACATAGCGTTATACATAGTGTTATACATAGTGTTATACATAGTGTTATACATAGTGTTATACATAGTGTTATACATAGCGTTATACATAGCGTTATACATAGTGTTATACATAGTGTTATACATAGCGTTATACATAGCGTTATACATAGTGTTATACATAGCGTTATACATAGCGTTATACATAGCGTTATACATAGTGTTATACATAGTGTTATACAGAGTGTTATACATAGCGTTATACAGTGTTATACATAGTGTTATACATAGTGCTATACATAGCGTTATACATAGTGTTATACATAGCGTTATACATAGTGTTATACATAGTGTTATACATAGTGTTATACATAGCGTTATACATAGCGTTATACATAGTATTATACATAGTGTTATACATAGCGTTATACATAGTGTTATACATAGTGTTATACATAGCGTTATACATAGTGTTATACATAGCGTTATACATAGTGTTATACATAGCGTTATACATAGTGTTATACATAGTGTTATACATAGTGTAATACATAGCGTTATACATAGCGTTATACAGTGTTATACATAGTGTTATACATAGTGTTATACATAGCGTTATACATAGTGTTATACATAGCATTATACATAGCGTTATACATAGCGTTATACATAGTGTTATACATAGCGTTATACATAGTGTTATACATAGTGTTATACATAGTGTTATACATAGCGTTATACAGTGTTATACATAGTGTCATACATAGCGTTATACATAGCGTTATACATAGCATTATACAGTGTTATACATAGTGTTATACATAGTGTTATACATAGTGTTATACATAGTGTTATACATAGTGTTATACATAGTGTTATACATAGTGTTATACATAGCGTTATACATAGTGTTATACATAGTGTTATACATAGTGTTATACATAGCGTTATACAGTGTTATACATAGTGTTATACATAGCGTTATACATAGCGTTATACATAGCATTATACAGTGTTATACATAGTGTTATACATAGCATTATACATAGTGTTATACATAGCGTTATACATAGTGTTATACATAGTGTTATACATAGTGTTATACATAGCGTTATACAGTGTTATACATAGTGTTATACATAGCATTATACATAGTGTTATACATAGCGTTATACATAGTGTTATACATAGCGTTATACAGTGTTATACATAGTGTTATACATAGCGTTATACATAGTGTTATACATAGTGTTATACATAGTGTTATACATAGCGTTATACATAGTGTTATACATAGCGTTATACATAGTGTTATACATAGTGTTATACATAGCGTTATACAGTGTTATACATAGTGTTATACATAGCGTTATACATAGCGTTATACATAGCGTTATACATAGCGTTATACATAGCGTTATACATAGTGTTATACATAGTGTTATACATAGCGTTATACATAGTTATACATAGCGTTATACATAGAGTTATACATAGTGTTATACATAGTGTTATACATAGCGTTATACATAGCGTTATACATAGCGTTATACATAGCGTTATACATAGCGTTATACATAGTTATACATACAGTATACATAGTGTTAACATAGCATGTTATACATAGTGTATACATAGTGTTATACATAGTGTTATACATAGTGTTATACATAGTGTTTATACATAGGTTATGTTATACATAGTGTTTACATAGCGTTATACATATACATAGCGGTTATACATAGCGTTATACATAGCGTATAGCGTTATACATAGTGTTATACATAGCGTTATACATAGTGTTATACATAGTATACATAGTGTTATACAGTGTTATACATAGTGTTATACATAGCGTTATACATAGCGTTATACATAGCGTTATACATAGCGTTATACATAGCGTTATACATAGTGTTATACATAGCGTTATACATAGCGTTATACATAGCGTTATACATAGTGTTATACATAGTGTTATACATAGTGTTATATATAGTGTTATACATAGTGTTATACATAGCGTTATACATAGCGTTATACATAGCGTTATACATAGTGTTATACATAGTGTTATACATAGCGTTATACATAGCGTTATACATAGCGTTATACATAGTGTTATACATAGCGTTATACATAGTGTTATACATAGCGTTATACATAGTGTTATACATAGTGTTATACATAGCGTTATACATAGCGTTATACATAGCGTTATACATAGTGTTATACATAGTGTTATACATAGCGTTATACATAGTAGCATTCTTATCCTCCTGCTGTTTGCTGACGCATTTGTATTCGTTATATCCTGGCTAACGTTAGGCGATATTATGCAACTTGGAATTTATATCTAGGAATCAAAAGGAATTTACGATATCTAAAATAATAACCAAATTAACATTGTGACTCTTACATAGCTTATGGGTTAAGGAGGGTCACCTGCTATTGTTTTTATTTCTCTCCTTTTCTCTCTTTCCCTGGCTTGTATCCATTCGGCCCCATTCAGCCAACTGTTTTAAGACGTTTATCCCCATCCAGGTGTCGATTTCTTCCTGGCGAGCGATAGCAAGCCAGCGTTGTATGGAGAAATCCGGCTTCGCCGGAGAAATTTTTCTATCGAAAAATGTACAAATTTAGTTTGCTGTCAAAACAAAAATACATATATGCGGGCTCGCTACCGCTCGCCAGGAAAATATTGACACCTGGATGGGGGCAAATGTCTTAAAACAGTAGGCTGAATGGGGCCGATTGGATACAAGCCAAAGAGAGAGAGGGAGAGAAAGAGAAAACAAAATAATGATGCAACACATACAGTAGCCTACAGTATGTATCCAACATCTACCACAATACCCCCTTAATACAAGTATCTAATATTAATGAAAGAATACGACATGGTAGACTAATATAACTGAATACACGTTTTTTTTTTTTTTTTTCATTAACCCTCTCTGACATATGACGCGATTTTGAGCCTATTTGGGGATACTTTAAAGCCTTTGTTACCACCAGGGGTATTTAGAAACCTTTAGTTTAGTTACTTCAACCTCTGTAGCTGTCTTTGAGTTAGCTGTGGGCAGAAAACTAATTTTGGAGAGGTAATTATATGAGTGAGAAAACTCTATTTCTTATTGCTAATCTGGGAACCTCTGCGTCATAAATGCGTGAGAGGGTTAAACTAGTGAGACCCAAAACATAATGTGTGCTTGACATGCCACGGGTGCGGTGGCATGGTCGGAAGAGCGTCTAACTGCTGATCGAAGGGTCTATCTAGAGTTCGATCCCTCACCATGCCATTAGTAGACAGCCTGAGTTTGGGCAGCTCTGTCTAACGATTCGCGGTAAATGTCCAGTTAAGGGGAGATTTCCACTCGAGGGATTTTTTTACTGAACTCCTTTCTCATTCAGGTTTAGCCCCATTGATTTTGAGATTTTAAGACGTTCGCCCCATTAGTTTGGCGACTTTAGGAACTTTCGCCCCATTTCTGTCAATTTTAAGATCTTTCGTGTCATTTAGGGGTCAATTTTTTCCTGGCGAGCGGTAGCGAGCCTGTAATTTAAGAGGAACCGGCTTTCGGCCAGGATATTTTTCTACCGAAAAATTTACAAATTTAGCATGAAAGAGGGTCTAGAGGGTGTAATTTTAAGTTTGATGGAGGTCTAGGGAACAAACTAGAAACCTCCCCTTAATAAATAAATATATAATAATAAAGTTATATTTTATCTGTTATCGCTCTCTCTCTTTCGCAATTGTTTTATATATGTATTATTCATATCATTGTGAATTGGGTATGCGGAGTTCTTAAATGCATACTGTACATTCCATAGCATATATATTTTGCTTATAACCAAACTCAAGACTTTGACTCTGAGGTTGAGGTTTGTGAACAGTAATATAATATCTTTATAAATTATTTCCCAATCATTTTCTTTTCAATTCTTGTCAAACACTAGACCTACAGTTTATAAAGGACCAATACCAACCGCAAGAGTACATTTAATTCCCAATTAACCCTTTCACTCTCACAAATACATAATAACTCTAATAAAGTAGTCTAATAAAAGCCAGATTAATATTAAGGGAGCCCACCTCGCTTGTTATTCTCTTTCTCTCCCTCTCTCTTTGGCTTGTATCCATTCGGCCCCATTCAGCCTACTATTTTAAGACGTTTACCCCAATCCAGGTGTCAATATTTTCTTGGCGAGCGGCAGCGAGCCAGCATATATATAATTTTGTTTTGACAGCAAGCTAAATTTGTAAATTTTTCGATAGAAAAATGTTTCCTGCGAAGCCGGATTTCTCCATACAATGCTGGCTCGCTATCGCTCGCTAGGAAGAAATCGACACCTGGACGGGGATAAACGTCTTAAAACAGTTGGCCGAATGGGGCCGAATGGATACAAACCAGGGAAAGAGAGAAAATGAGAGAAAGAGAAAAAAAAGCCGGTGACCCCCCCTTAATATATATAAAAGCACAAAGGTCATATTATCTTTAGTCAGCTCAGGATTCCCAGAACAAAGTGATACCATTATGTTGACGAACGAAGCCTGCATGCACTATATTGCCGTATGCAATTATATTAATGACATTCTAAAATTAGTAAAACACAAATATGGGCTTATCAATTTATATCATCATATAAAAAACACACTCAATTTACAATTAAAATGCCTATTGTTTACTTTGAACATAGGTTTTCAATAGGTTCAGCTAGGATATATTTGACTTTGAACATAGGTTTTCAATAGGTTCAGCTAGGATATATTTGACTTTGAACATAGGTTTTCAATAGGTTCAGCTAGGATATATTTGACTTTGAACATAGGTTTTCAATAGGTTCAGCTAGGATATATTTGACTTTGAACATAGGTTTTCAATAGGTTCAGCTAGGATATATTTTACTCGGTAATATGTAATATGTATAATGACTTTATTATTAAATTAAATCATTCAAATTAGCCATTTCCATTTCACGCCCTTACCTTTGGCATTGCCCGCACCCATTTGTATTATTATCAGCTTAATAACTTTTTGGGCGATGGTTGCATGTATTCATTATTTTCTAGTGTCCTCCCTAGATCTCCATCAAATTTAAAGAAAACATGCATTAGATCCCCCTTCTAGATTAATTTGTAAATTTTTCGGTAGAAAAATGTCGGTTCTTCCAACATTACAGGCTCACTATCGTTCGCCAGGGAAAAAATCGACACCTAAATAGCACGAAAGGTCTAAATATTGACGAAGAAAATGGGGCGAAAGGTCTTAAAATCGACTAACTAGTGGGGCAAACATCTTAACATCTGAAAACTAATGAGGCTAAACATGAGGGAGAAAGTAGTCCAGAAAACCGGCCCATCCCTCCTTAAGTCGATAGTAGCACTGTGAATTTGTTGCAGTTTTCTTTGTATTGTCGTTATAAGTACTATTTGTTGCAGTTTTCTTTGTATTGTCGTTATAAGTACTATTTGTTGCAGTTTTCTTTGTATTGTCGTTATAAGTACTATTTGTTGCAGTTTTCTTTGTATTGTCGTTATAAGTACTATTTGTTGCAGTTTTCTTTGTATTGTCGTTATAAGTACTATTTGTTGCAGTTTTCTTTGTATTGCCGTTATAAGTACTATTTGTTGCAGTATTCTTTGTATTGCCGTTATAAGTACTATTTGTTGCAGTTTTCTTTGTATTGTCGTTATAAGTACTATTTGTTGCAGTATTCTTTGTATTGTCGTTATAAGTACTATTTGTTGCAGTATTCTTTGTATTGTCGTTATAAGTACTATTTGTTGCAGTATTCTTTGTATTGTCGTTATAAGTACTATTTGTTGCAGTATTCTTTGTATTGTCGTTATAAGTACTATTTGTTGCAGTATTCTTTGTATTGCCGTTATAAGTACTATTTGTTGCAGTATTCTTTGTATTGCCGTTATAAGTACTATTTGTTGCAGTATTCTTTGTATTGCCGTTATAAGTACTATTTGTTGCAGTATTCTTTGTATTGCCGTTATAAGTACTATTTGTTGCAGTATTCTTTGTATTGCCGTTATAAGTACTATTTGTTGCAGTATTCTTTGTATTGCCGTTATAAGTACTATTTGTTGCAGTATTCTTTGTATTGTCGTTATAAGTACTATTTGTTGCAGTATTCTTTGTATTGTCGTTATAAGTACTATTTGTTGCAGTATTCTTTGTATTGTCGTTATAAGTACTATTTGTTGCAGTATTCTTTGTATTGTCGTTATAAGTACTATTTGTTGCAGTATTCTTTGTATTGCCGTTATAAGTACTATTTGTTGCAGTATTCTTTGTATTGCCGTTATAAGTACTATTTGTTGCAGTATTCTTTGTATTGTCGTTATAAGTACTATTTGTTGCAGTATTCTTTGTATTGTCGTTATAAGTACTATTTGTTGCAGTATTCTTTGTATTGTCGTTATAAGTACTATTTCAATAATGCAAAGCAACCTAATACAATGTGCAGAAGCAACCGTTACTCATGTAGACTTATACACACGGAGTACGGTTGAGGTTAAGGGGAGGTTTTTAGTTTGTTCCCTAGTCCTCCATCAAGCTTAAAATTACCCCCCCTAGGCTCCCTTTCTAGATAAATTTATACATTTTTCGGTAGAAAAATGTCCCGGCCAAAGGCCGGTTCCTCTTAAATTACAGGCTCGCTATCGCTCGCCAGGGAAACATTGACACCTAAATGGGACGAAAGGTCTTAAAATGGGGCAAAAGTTACTAAAATCGCCAAACTAATGGGGCGAACATCTTTAAATTTCAAAAAGCAATGGGGCTAAACATGAGGGAGAAAGGGGTCCAGAAAAAAATCCCTCAAGTGGAGATCTCCCCTTAATAAGTGTTGTCAGATATTTCACAAAGTTTCGGACACTGACTAATACTCTGAGGGATAAGCACACTCTTCCCAGTAACTATAAAGACACCACTAACACTTGTTGAGCGATAACCCCCTGGAATCTACGACAACACTTACTACCCCCGCTTGTACATTCCATGGAATAGTTAAAACATATTTTCTACTTATGAAAGCCAAGTTATAGTTTTTCTGTGCATCTCTGATTCATAAACCTATTAAGGGGAGGTATTTACTTTCTTCCCTAGACCTCCATCAAGCTTAAAATTATACACCCTTGAGTCCTTTTCAAGATAAATGTGTACATTTTTCGGTAGAAAAATTTCCCGGCCGAAGGCCGGTTCCTCTTAAATTACAGGCTCGCTATCGCTCGTCAGGATAAAATCGACACCTGAATGGCACGAAAGGTCTTAATATGGGGTGAAAGTTCTTAAAATCGCTAAAATAATGGGGCGAACGTTTTATAATATCAAAAGTAATGGGGCTAAACAATAAGGGAGAAAGGGGTCAAGAAAAAAATCCCTCAAGTGGAGATCTCCCCTTAATTCAGTCAGTTTGTTATTACATATATATTTTCTTGTGTGTGTATTTTTTGGCATCGTATGTAATGAGGATTTTTTTTTTCTTCGACAACGACTCTGTGCAAAACCTCCTTGATTAGCCTCATTAAGGGAGCCCACCTCTCTTCTTTTCTCTTTCTCTCCCTCTCTCTTTGGCTTGTATCTATTTGGCCTCATTCAGCCTACTGTTTTAAGACGTTTACCCTCATCCAGGAGTCAATATTTTTCTGGCGAGCGGTAGCGAGCCAGCATATATATATTTTTGTTTTACAGCAAGCTAAATTTGTAAATTTTTCGATAGAAAAATGTCTCCGGCGAAGCTGGATTTCTCCATACATTGCTGGCTCGCTATCGCTCGCCAGGAAAAAATCTACACCTGGATGGGGATAAACGTCTTAAAACAGTTGGCTGAATGGGGCTGAATGGATACAAGTCAGAGAAAGAGAGAAAAGGAGAGAAAGATAAAAACAAAAAAAAACGGTGACCCCCCTTAAGGGAGATCGATCGGAGAGAATTGGTCCCTGGGGAGTGAGTGAGTGAGTCTGTCTTAGTTATCCCCAGTGAGTGAGTGAGTGAGTGAGTGAGTCTGTCTTAGTTATCCCCAGTGATTAATTAGCCTTACACCATTCCTATACGGATTCGGTTGTACTCGTCCTTCTCTCTGGCATATTTATACATTAAAACTCGCAGGAAGAAATTAAACCACGGAGCACCAAAACACTTTCCTCTATGCTCTCAAGACATCGTCAGGGCTATAGTAGAAAACAGGAGAAGACGGGGGCTTAAGGGGAGATTTCCACTTGAGGGACTTTGTTCTTTGCCCCCTTTTCCCTCATGTCCAGCCCTGAGATTTTAAGACGTTTGCCCCATTAGTTTGGTGATTTTAAGAATTTCCGCCACATTCTGTCAATTTTAAGACCTTTCGTGCCATTTAGGCGTCGATTTTATCCTGGCGAGCGATAGCGAGCCTGTAATTTAAGAGTAACCGGCCTTTGGCCGGAAATTTTTTCTACCGAAAAATGTACAAATTTATCTTGAAAGGTGTTCGAGGGGGTGAAATTTTAAGATTGCTGGAGGAGTAGGAAACAAACTAAAAACCTCCCCTTAAATACCCCTACTATATCATTTGTGAGATGGTAACTAGCATATACATGCACAAAGTGTTGCCATCTTACTGAAAAGGCAATAAGATGGCAACACTGTTGCTTTTATATGCTAGTTAGCATCTCACAGATGATTATAGGAGGGGTATTTAAACATCAGTTTTCCCATGTGATCTTGTATTACCTTGAAAAATGTCTTGAGAGAATGGATGAAAGCTTGGTGTGTCAATGTTTATTATTTCCTGCGAGTATATATATACATTATATATATATATATATATATATATATATATATATATATATTTATTATGTTCTCTCCACTAACCAACTTTACTCCTAAACTCGATTAATGAAATTAAAAAACACATGTGGCAGTCCGGGGATTCGAACCCAGGACGCTCACACCGAAAATCAACACACTTATGCATTGCACCACGAAGACATAGATGCAAAAAACAGTTGGCGGTAAAGTACTCGTGTAAATCATGTATAAGCTAAGTAAGCCAGTCTACAATAAAACTACCAGGACACTTTGGTACTAAATGTAGTTAACTTATATATATATATATATATATATATATATATATATATATATATATATATATATATATATATATATATATATATATATACAGTATATATATAAAGTAAATCACTAGATAAATATGACCAATAATGTTATGTACGTGCTTTATAGTGGCATAGAAGGTTGTTGTGAAAGTATGAATAGTTTCTAGACATATTTCTCACCGCGCCGACACCATCAATATGTTAAATGTTTTATAATGAAGTATCAGAAAATGTTATATATGTTAAAAATAAATATCAATCATTAATTATATGCAAGGCATGTGTATGCATGTGTGTGTGTGTGTTGGAGAGAAGAAAAAGAAAAAGAAAAAGAAAAAGAAGAAGAAGAAGAAGAAGAAGAAAGAGAGAAAGAAAGAGAAAGAGAGAGAGAGAGAGAGAGAGAGAGAGAGAGAGAAGAAGAAAAAGAGAGAGAGAGAGAATCGTGTGTATAATAACTCCCAGGCACCCACAGACCCCCCGGCCCCTCGCAGCAGGTCACGTTCAGCCTGCATTAAGTATTCCAGAGGGGTTAATGAGAGGCCTGCAGCTCCCCCTTACCCCCCTCTCCCTCTCCTCTTATTTTTAGAGTTGCTATATTTCGTTTTTCTTTAGTTTCCCCTTTCATTTTTTAGGAGGGCTGGTTGTAGAGTCACGATCGAAAGTCTAGGCCTACCTCCATAATGGGTGACACTGGTCTAACCCTTCTTTCTCTCTTCTGGCTATTATTTATTAGACGATTTTTACATATTAGGAAGGGATTTCATTCTAGTAGAGGTAACTAAACCCCGCGTGAGGGAGATTGAAAGCATAGGATAACACAGAAGGAGACGCTTTCATCACCATCCAGATCCCTCGGTAATGTACCATACTTGAAGAAAACTGATACTGGAAAAACAAATGCAGGAACCTTGCATAACCCGAGGGAATTTTTCAGAACAGTTAGAGATGGAAACAAATTTCCATGCCCAGTTTCTCCTTTCTTCCCCTATTATTGATACTTTAATAACCCTTTTCATACCCATACATTTCTGCAATATACATTGATTGATTACTATCGGTGTACAGACACTCGTAAACATTCTTAAACTTTTAACATATTTCATTATGCAATATACTGTATATATGCAAAGAGAGAGAGAGAGAGAGAGAGAGAGAGAGAGAGAGAGAGAGAGAGAGAGAGATCAATTGTTATATTGCAAAGTTCATGTGTATATCAATCCCGATGGTTCTATTAACTTAAAATGAATATCTATAAATGTTCATAAGTTAGAAATTGGGTTGCAATATATAATAACGCACTCGGCCACCCTCTTTGCTTGCCATCTACAGGTGGAATATTAAGAATCACCTTACAGTACCGCCATGTTGTTCACTCCGCCTCATTAGACATAATCGGTAAAACTGCCTGCAGGGAAAGATGGCACACAATTTGTTGAACACTTCTGACAGACTGATAAAATATATTGAAATATTCCCTTAAAACACATAACCAAATGAGTGTTTTCTCTCATTCAACGCTCACCGCCTGAAGTTTATCATATAATAGTGTACTGTACTACCTACTTGTGCAGGTGAGTGTACAGTCACGCTGGAAAATCGTGTCCTACCTTTGCAACATCACTTTACTCTCCCTTCCTAATATACGAATATACCATTTGTAGTTCTTGCAGTATACCAAGACGTGTTCTTTTATTTTATTCTGCGTTTCATATGACGATTTAAATATACTTAGGAAGGATTTGTGGGTGTCAAAGGGTTAATGGGGATCTAGTTTGCCCTTTCGATTGTTGTAGGTCCTTCATAAATTATATATATACGTCTATTCTTGTGGATAGTATAGTTAATAAAAGCTCCATAGCCAAATTAAATGGTTAGCAAGACCAATTAAAAAAACTTGATTAAGACTATATGTACACACAGTAAACAATGGTTCTATCTCCTGTTAGAGAGATATACATAGGGAGGACAAGACAACATTGACTGGACAGTCCTAGAAAGAAAAAAAAAATATATATACAGGTATACTGTATATATATATATATATATATATATAAACAAATAGTTTTGATTTATTCTAGGCAGGTACTGAGTTAAGATGCAATGTGTTATATTGTACTTGGTTAATTATTAAGCTCACCTACCTGCCTGGTGATTGAATAAAAACAAAGTGAACGCAGGGTGATGGTGGCAGAGTGGTAAGGTCGGTGGCAGGGTGGTAAGATAGGTAGTAGGGTGATGGTGGCATGGTGGTAAGGTCGGTAGCAGGGCATAGCGTGTAGAAAATGGCTCTAGTGGTGCTAAAAGAGTCAATACTACTACCACTACTACAGGCGTGAGCACTACCACACTACCACCAGTAACACCACCTGCAGAGCCAGTGCCCTTGTATAGTACTTACCACACTACCACACTACCACACTACTATGTCACCTTACTCCTACAGTCTATTCGATGTAAGTAGGCGAGAAATCATGAACACTAACCTCTGTAACTAAACAACGACTAGAGTAATCGAGCTAATATTTCTACCATTTGGAAAGTGTTAGTCAAGGAAGAGATGTGGAAATTTGCAGCCAATTTGCTCTAACCCTTTTTGAGTTACACAGGAGCTAAAGGTAATTATTTTGCGCCTATTTACAGCGAATAGACTTTAGTACCAACATATGTTTGTGACCTTGTATAATGCCCACCAACTACCATACTACCACCAATACCACCTTGTATCATGCCCACCAACTACCATACTACCACCAATACCACCTTGTATCATGCCCACCAAACTACCATACTACCACCAATACCACCTTGTATCATGCCCACCAAACTACCATACTACCACCAATACCACCTTACGTATGTGGCCATGTATAGTACCTACCACTCTACTGTACAACACTACCATCAGTACTACCATATATCTGTAGCTTTGTGTAGTACCTACTAGTACACTAGTGTACCATATTACTACATTACCATCAGTCCCATCTTAATTATATATGGCCTTGTATAGTACCTACCACACTACCACACTATTATACCATATTACCACTCTACCACCAGCTCCACCTCTCTTATGTGGTTGTGTATAGTACCTACCACACTACCATACTACTATATCCTATTACCACTCTACCACCAGCTCCACCTCTCTTATGTGGTTGTGTATAGTACCTACCACACTACCATACTACTATATCCTATTACCACTCTACCACCAGCTCCACCTCTCTTATGTGGTTGTGTATAGTACCAACCACACTACCATACTACTATATCCTATTACCACTCTACCACCAGCTCCACCTCTCTTATGTGGTTGTGTATAGTACCTACCACACTACCATACTACTATATCCTATTACCACTCTACCACCAGCTCCACCTCTCTTATGTGGTTGTGTATAGTACCTACCACACTACCATACTACTATATCCTATTACCACTCTACCACCAGCTCCACCTCTCTTATGTGGTTGTGTATAGTACCTACCACACTACCATACTACTATATCCTATTACCACTCTACCACCAGCTCCACCTCTCTTATGTGGTTGTGTATAGTACCTACCACACTACCATACTACTATATCCTATTACCACTCTACCACCAGCTCCACCTCTCTTATGTGGTTGTGTATAGTACCTACCACACTACCATACTACTATATCCTATTACCACTCTACCACCAGCTCCACCTCTCTTATGTGGTTGTGTATAGTACCTACCACACTACCATACTACTATATCCTATTACCACTCTACCACCAGCTCCACCTCTCTTATGTGGTTGTGTATAGTACCTACCACACTACCATACTACTATATCCTATTACCACTCTACCACCAGCTCCACCTCTCTTATGTGGTTGTGTATAGTACCTACCACACTACCATACTACTATATCCTATTACCACTCTACCACCAGCTCCACCTTACTTCTGTGGTTGTGTATAGTACCTACCACACTACCATACTACTATATCCTATTACCACTCTACCACCAGCTCCACCTTACTGCTGTGGTTGTGTATAGTACCTACCACACTACCATACCACTATATCCTATTACCACACTACCACCAGCTCCACCTTACTTATGTGGCCTTGTGTATAGTACCTACCACACTACCATACTACTATATCCTATTACCACACTACCACCAGCTCCACCTTACTTCTGTGGTTGTGTATAGTACCTACCACACTACCATACTACTATATCCTATTACCACACTACCACCAGCTCCACCTTACTGCTGTGGTTGTGTATAGTACCTACCACACTACCATACCACTATATCCTATTACCACACTACCACCAGCTCCACCTTACTTCTGTGGTTGTGTATAGTACCTACCACACTACCATACTACTATATCCTATTACCACACTACCACCAGCTCCACCTTACTGCTGTGGCCTTGTGTATAGTACCTACCACACTACCATACCACTATATCCTATTACCACACTACCATCAGTGGCGTCACATTCCTGTCACCTTGTAAAGTACCTACCTAACAATAATACTTATGTACCACACTACAAGGCTATACCACTTGAACAATAATACTTATGTACCACACTACGAGGGTACATCACTTGAACATGACCATATTAAAAACATTACCACAATTTCTTAACACCACATAAAACACTGACACAGTACCAGGTTAAGGGGAGGTTTTTAGTTTGGTCCCTAGATATCCATCAAGCTTAAGATTACACCCCCTTGAGCACCTTTCAAGATAAATTTGTACATTTATCGGTAGAAAAATGTCCCGGCTGAAAGCCGGTTCCTCTTAAATTACAGGCTCGCTATCGCTCGCCAGGATAAAATCGACACCTAAATTGCACGAAAGGTCTTAAAATTGACGGAAATGGAGCGAAAGTTCTTAAAATCGCCATACTAATGGGGCGACTGTCTTAAATTCTCAAAAGCAAAGGGGCTAAACATGAGGGAGAAAGGGGTCCAGAAAAAAAAATCCCTCCAGTCGCTATCTCCCCTTGAGTCAACACCCTAATAGTACAGTAAGTACCACACTACCACACAACCATATACTACCACACTACCACACAACCATTTACTACCACACTAAAACACTGTTAAGGGGAGATTTCCACTTGAGGGATTTTTGTCTTG
Organism: Paralithodes platypus; assembly: GCA_032716605.1. Classification (NCBI taxonomy): domain Eukaryota; kingdom Metazoa; phylum Arthropoda; class Malacostraca; order Decapoda; family Lithodidae; genus Paralithodes; species Paralithodes platypus. The sequence continues at coordinate 39,096,043 of CM064496.1, read as the reverse complement.
ACTCCTTTCTCCCTCATGTTTAGCCTCATTGTTTTTTCTAATTGTAAGACGTATGCCCCATTATTTTGACGATTTTAAGAACTTTCAACTCATTTTTGTCAATTTTAAGACCTTTCGTGCCATTTAGGCGTCGATGTTATCCTGGCGAGCGCTGGCAATCCTGTAATTTAAGAGGAACCGGCTTTCAGCCGGGACATTTTTCTACCGAAAAATGTACAAATTTATCTTAAAACGGGCTCAAGGGGGTGTAATCTTAAGCTTTAAGGATATCTAGGGACCAAACTAAAAACCTCCCCTTAAACTATCATAATACTACACTAGCACACTACCACACAGCCGTAATACCACACTCTCACACTACCACACAGCCGTAATACCGCACTCTCACACTACCACACAGCCGTAATACCGCACTCTCACACTACCACACAGCCGTAATACCACACTCTCACACTACCACACAGCCGTAATACCACACTCTCACACTACCACACAGCCGTAATACCACACTCTCACACTACCACACAGCCGTAATACCACACTCTCACACTACCACACAGCCGTAATACCACACTCTCACACTACCACACAGCCGTAATACCACACTCTCACACTACCACACAGCCGTAATACCACACTCACACTACCACACAGTCGTAATACCACACTCTCACACTACCAAACAGCCGTAATACCACACTCACACTACCACACAGCCGTAATACCACACTCACACTACCACACAGCCGTAATACCGCACTCTCACACTACCACACAGCCGTAATACCACACTCTCACACTACCACACAGCCGTAATACCACACTCTCACACTACCACACAGCCGTAATACCACACTCTCACACTACCCCACAGCCGTAATACCACACTCTCACACTACCACACAGCCGTAATACCACACTCACACTACCACACAGCCGTAATACCGCACTCTCACACTACCACACAGCCGTAATACCACACTCTCACACTACCACACAGCCGTAATACCACATTCACACTACCACACAGCCGTAATACCACACTCTCACACTACCACACAGCCGTAATACCACACTCTCACACTACCACACAGCCGTAATACCACACTCTCACACTACCACACGGCCGTAATACCACACTCTCACACTACCACACAGCCGTAATACCACACTCTCACACTACCACACAGCCGTAATACCACACTCACACTACCACACAGCCGTAGTACCACACTCTCACACTACCACACAGCCGTAATACCGCACTCTCACACTACCACACAGCCGTAATACCACACTCTCATACTACCACACAGCCGTAATACCACACTCTCACACTACCACACAGCCGTAATACCACACTCTCACACTACCACACAGCCGTAATACCACACTCTCACACTACCACACAGCCGTAATACCAAACTACGCCACTATTGGGAATGTATTGCATATTATTTGGTTTGATTTGCTATTTCTACATTAAGGGAAGGTTTTTAGTTTGGTCTCTAGATATCCATCAAGCTTAAGATTACACCCCCTTGACCCCCTTTCAAGATAAATGTGTACATTTTTCGGTAGAAAAATGTCACGGCTGAAAGCCGGTTCCTCTTAAATAGCAGGCTCGCTATCTCTCGCCAGGATAAAATCGACACCTAAATGGCACGAAAGGTCTTAAAATTGACAGAAATGGGTCGAAAGTTCTTAAAATCGTCAAAATAATGGGGCGGACGTCTTAAAATTAGAAAAGCAATGGGGCTAAACATGAGGGAGAAAGGAGTCAAGAAAAAAATCCCTCTTTTTGTTTTATCTGTGTTTTTCCTTCCTCCGTTCATTGTCTCTTAAAAAAAAAAAAAAAAAAAAAAAAAAAAAAGTGGAAATCCCACCTTAATATTCAACTCGATTTGTAATCATATATATATTTGTTTTCCTGCTTTAAGGGGAGATTTCCACCTGGAGGATTTTCTTTCTGGACCCCTGTCTCCCTCATGTTTAGCCCCATTGTTTTTGAGATTTTAAGACGTTCGCCCAATTAGTTTGGCGATTTTAAGAACACTCGCCCCATTTCTGTCAATCTTAAGACCATTCGTGCCATTTAGGTGTCGATTTTTTCTTGGCGAGCGATAGCGAGCCTGTAATTTAAGGGGAATCGGCCTTCGGCCGGGACATTTTTCTACCGAAAAATGTACAAATTGATCTTGAAAGGGAGTCTAGGGGTAGTAATCTTAAGCTTGATGGAAGTCTAGGGAATCAACTAAAAACGTCCCCTTAAAGTGCATATTATACTCGTTTAGAATGTCACGACGAAAAAGTGATATGCTTTGCAGAGTTATTGTAAAGCTATTTATGTCTTATACTGTATGCACAGTACTCTGTAATATGTTTACATTAAGGGGGAATGGTTCACTTTTTGGGCGCTTTTTGCATGTATTCATTAGTTTTCTAGTTTCCTCCCTAGACCTCCATCCAATTTAAAAAAAAAAAAAAAAACATCCATTAGATCCCCCTTCTAGAATAATTTGTAAATTTTTCGGTAGAAAAATTTCCGTGCCGAAGGCCGGTTCTTCCAACATTACAGGCTCACTATCGTTCGCCAGGGAAAAAATCGACACCTAAATAGCACGAAAGGTCTAAATATTGACGAAGAAATGGGGCGAAAGGTCTTAAAATCGACTAACTAATGGGGCAAACATCTTAACATCTGAAAACTAATGGGGCTAAACATGAGGGAGAAAGTGGTCCAGAAAACCGGTCCATGTTCCCTTAAGACTCCGCTCAAGCATTGTACAAATATGGTCTTCATTTATTTCTAAGTGGTTCTAGTCGTCTAGCAACTCACGGTGAATACATTATACATGTTCCTTTTCTGTTCCCTGCCTGTACCGCCCTGAGGGAAGGTTGGTTTACTTTGTGACCATTACCTAAATTGGCCCTCCCTCTGAAAATAGACTGTTAGCTGAGACTGTTTGACAAGGGGTCTGGTGAGGTTAAGGGGAGGTTTTTAGTTTGGTCCCTAGATATCCTTCAAGCTTAAGATTACACCCCCTTGAGCCCGTTTCAAGATAAATTTGTACATTTTTCGGTAGAAAAATGTCCCGGCTGAAAGCCGGTTCCTCTTAAATTACAGGCTCGCTGTCGCTCGCCAGGATAAAATCGACACCTAAATGGCACGAAAGGTCTTAAAATTGACAGAAATGGGTTGAAAGTTCTTAAAATCGTCAAAATAATGGGGCAAACGTCTTACAATTAGAAAAACAATGAGGCTAAACATGAGGGAGAAAGGAGTCAAGAAAAAAATCCCTCAAGTGGAAATCTCCCCTTAATAAAGACCCAATCTAGGTCACAAAGGAAACTGCGTTAGTCCTACCGCTAAACTGTATATACGCAATATTCACCTTCGTGCTTTTTTTAAGGAGAGGTATTTAGTTTGTTCCCTAGACTTCCATCAAGCTTAAAATTACACCCCCTTGAGTCCCTTTCAAGATAAATTTGTAAATTTTTCGTTAGAAAAATGTCCCGGCTGAAAGCCGGTTCCTCTTAAATTACAGGCTCGCTATCGCTCGCCAGGATAAAATCGACACCTGAATTGCACGAAAGGTCTTAATATGGAGTGAAAGTTCTTAAAATCGCTAAACTAATTGGGCAAACGTTTTATAATATCAAAAGCAATGGGGCTAAACATGAGGGAGAAAGGGGTAAAGAAAAAAATCCCTCAAGTGGAAATCTCCCCTTAATACTATGAAAGGCGACTCTTTATATAAGGTATGTCAATAAATTAACTCCAAATAATATATAGATAATATACATAGATAGGTAGATAGATAATATACATAGATAGGTAGATAGATAATATACATAGATAGGTAGATAGATAATATACATAGATAGGTAGATAGATAATATACATAGATAGGTAGATAGATAATATACATAGATAGGTAGATAGATAATATACATAGATAGGTAGATAGATAATATACATAGATAGGTAGATAGATAATATACATAGATAGGTAGATAGATAATATACATAGATAGGTAGATAGATAATATACATAGATAGGTAGATAGATAATATACATAGATAGGTAGATAGATAATATACATAGATAGGTAGATAGATAATATACATAGATAGGTAGATAGATAATATACATAGATAGGTAGATAGATAATATACATAGATAGGTAGATAGATAATATACATAGCTAGGTAGATAGACAGAGGGATAGGATAGGTATATGCATGCATGGTATACATTGGTAAAGCAAATATTGATATTTGTTGCAACTACTAAATCAACTCGCACATTAATAACCAGTGTGTGTGTGTGTGTGTGTGTGTGTGTGTGTGTGTGTGTGTGTGTGTGATGAAGCTTATGTATAATAATATATTTTTTAGTTTATTACCGTAATACCTGAATATTTCTAATGTCGAATAAGTGATAATATATACTCAAAAGAACACACAGAGTATTAATTTCCCGGCCGAAGGCCGGTTCCTCTTAAATTACAGGCTCGCTATCGCTCGCCAGGAAAAAATCGACACTTAAATGGCACAAAAAGTCTTAAAATTGACAGAAATGGAGCGAAAGTTCTTAAAATCGCCAAACTAATGGGGCGAACGTCTTATAATATCAAAAGCAATGGGGCTAACCATGAGGGAGAAAGGGGTCAAGAAAAAAAAGTCCCTCAAGTGGAAATCTCCCCTTAATGTGAGTAATGTGTACTGTACATAAGTATGGAATGTACTATATGTAACGGAATATATAATAATTGTTGTATAATTGATGCGAATTATTCCGTACAACTGCCAACACATTTAGGCTATATTACCCTTGGCATGAATAAGAGATCCTTCAGATTAACCCCTTCAGTATTAGAGGAGGCATTGCTTCCTTCTATGCGCTGGCTGTAGGTAGACGATTTATGTTATGTTAAGGGGGTGACCTGCTTTTTTCTCTCCTTTTCTCTCTTTCTCTGGCTTGTATCCATTCGGCCCCATTCAGCCAACTGTTTTAAGACGTTTATCCCCATCCAGATGTCGATTTCTTACTGTCGAGCGATAGCGAGCCAGCATTGTATGGAGAAATCCGGCTTTGCCGGAGACATTTTTCTATCGAAAAATGTACAAATTTAGATTGTTGTCAAAACAAAAATATATATATGCTGGCTCGCTACCGCTCGCCAGGAAAATATTGATACCTGGATGGGGGTAAACGTCTTAAAACAGTAGGTTGAAGGGGGCCGAATGGATACAAGCCAAAGAGGGAGGGAGGGAGAGAAAGAGAAAAAAGCGAGGTGGGCTCCCTTAATGTGAGTAAAGTATACCTCCTTCTATGCTGGCTATAGGTGGACGATATGTGTTGTATAGGTGGACGATATGTGTTGTATAGGTGGACGATATGTGTTGTATAGGTGGACGATATGTGTTGTATAGGTGGACGATATGTGTTGTATAGGTGGACGATATGTGTTGTATAGGTGGACGATATGTGTTGTATAGGTGGACGATATGTGTTGTATAGGTGGACGATATGTGTTGTATAGGTGGACGATATGTGTTGTATAGGTGGACGATATGTGTTGTATAGTAAGAGTATACTATATGTAGCGTGTAGTTTCTGTAGTTAACCCTTTCACGCACATATGACGCAGTGGTTGCCAGATTAGCAATAAGAAATAGAGTTCTCTCACTCTTATAATTACCTCTCCAAAATTAGTTTTCTGCCCACAGCTAACTCAAAGACAACTGCAGAGGTTGAAGTAACTAAACTAAAGGTTTCTAAATACCCCTGATGGTAACAAAGACTTTATAGTATCCCTAATAGGCTCAAAATCGCGTTATATGTCGGAGAGGGTTAACCCATATGATCATGTAATGCTCATATAACAAATTAATCATCTAAGTTAAGGGGGTAGTGGTCTATTTATATATATATATATATATATATATATATATATATATATATATATATATATATATATATATATATATATATATATATATGTATATATATATATATATATATATATATATATATATATATATATTATTTATTTATATATCTATTTTATAGTAACCTCGTTAGACCTCCATCAAGCTTAAAAAAAACATCTACCTAGACCCCCTTCAAGATTAATTTGTAAATTTTTCAGTAGAAAAATGTCCCGGCCTTCTCCTAGAATTACAGGCTAGCTATCGCTCGCCAGGAAACAATCGACACCTAATGGCATAAAAGGACTTTACATTGACAAAAGAAAAATGAGGCTAAAGGTCTTAATATCGCCAAACTAATGGAACAAACGTATTACAATCTAAAAGGTAATAGGACTAAACGTGATAACGAAAATGCAACTACCTCCCCCTTCATCCTAAAAAATGCAACTACCTCCCCCTTCATCCTAAAAAATGCAACTACCTCCCCCTTCATCCTAAAAAATGCAACTACCTCCCCCTTCATCCTAAAAATGCAACTACCTCCCCCTTCATCCTAAAAAATGCAACTACCTCCCCCTTCATCCTAAAAAATGCAACTACCTCCCCCTTCATCCTAAAAAATGCAACTACCTCCCCCTTCATCCTAAAAAATGCAACTACCTCCCCCTTCATCCTACCTCCCCCTTCATCCTAAAAATGCAACTACCTCCCCCTTCAGCCTAAAAAATGCAACTACCTCCCCCTTCATCCTAAAAAATGCAACTACCTCCCCCTTAATCCTAAAAAATGCAACTACCTCCCCCTTAATCCTAAAAAATGCAACTACCTCCCCCTTAATCCTAAAAATGCAACTACCTCCCCCTTAATCCTAAAAAATGCAACTACCTCCCCCTTAATCCTAAAAAATGCAACTACCTCCCCCTTAATCCTAAAAAATGCAACTACCTCCCCCTTCATCCTAAAAAATGCAACTACCTCCCCCTTCATCCTAAAAAATGCAACTACCTCCCCCTTCATCCTAAAAAATGCAACTACCTCCCCCTTAATCCTAAAAAATGCAACTACCTCCCCCTTAATCCTAAAAAATTGACTTCCATTCCCAAAACCAGGCAGTGGATACAATTTACTGTAACCAACTGTGCATGTGGCACATACCGCGCTCATCTGACGGACTCCCTACAGCCGAACATACCACCACATGTCTGTTAAGGGGGTCACCGTTTTTTTTTTTTTTTATCTTTCTCTCCTTTTCTCTCTTTCCCTGGCTTGTATCCATTCGGCCCCATTCAGCCAACTGTTTTAAGACGTTTATCCCCATCCAGTTGTTGATTTCTTCCTGGCGAGCGATAGCGAGCCAGCATTCTATAGGAGAAATCCGGCTTCGCCGGAAACATTTTTCTATCGAAAAAATTACAAATTTAGATTGCTGTCAAAACAAAAATATATATATGCTGGCTCGCTACCGCTCGCCAGGAAAATATTGACACCTGGTTGGTTGTAAACGTCTAAAAACAGTAGGCTGAATGGGGCCGAATGGATACAAGCCAAAGAGAGCGGGAGAGAAAGAGAAAAAAAAGCGAGGTGGGCTCCCTTAACTGTGTTGTTGGTGTAATGGCTTAAATATTCACGTTCTGGGTGTGGTGTCCCGAGTTAGAATTCCGGGAGGACCATAATTATGCTTTCATTAGTGTATTCAAGTACATTGGGGTTTGTAATTGATGATTAAGGGGAGGTCTTTAGTTTATTACCTTAACCTCCATCAAACTTAAAATTAAACCCCACTTGACCCCCTTTCAAGATAAATGCGTAAATTTTTCGGTAGAAAAATGTCCAGGCCGAAGGCCGATTCCTCTTAAATTTCAGGCTCGCTATCGCTCGCCAGGATAAAATCGACACCTGAACTGCAGGAAAGGTCTTAATATGGGGTGAAAGTTCTTAAAATCGCTAAACTAATGGGGCAAACGTTTTATAATATCAAAAGCAATGGGGCTAAACATGAGGGAGAAAGGGGTCAAGGAAAAAAATCCCTCAAGTGGAGATCTCCCCTTAAGCACGGGGTGTTACTTATGCGTTTGATTGGTGGAGTTGACGGAGATGTGGAAGTAGTTAGCTTAATTAAGGGGGGGGGGGGTCATCTCCACTTGAGGGGATTTTTTTTCTGGACTCCTTTCTCCCTCATGTTTAGCCCCATTGCTTTTTCTAATTTTAAGACGTCCGCCCCATTATGTTGACGATTTTAGGAACTTTCGACCCATTTCTGTCAATTTTAAGACCTTTCGTGCCATTTAGGTGTCGATTTTACCCTGGCGAGCGATAGCGAGCCTGTAATTTAACAGGAACCGGCTTTCAGCCGGGACATTTTTCTACCGAAAAATGTACAAATTTATCTTGAAAGGGGCTCAAGGGGGTGTAATCTTAAGCTTGATGGATATCTAGAGACCAAACTAAAAAACCTCCCCTTAAATAACACTACGCTCTAAAAAATATGGCTCCAGAGACCATTTCAACCAGTAGCTCTCAACCAGTGCCAAATCAACCCAGACCAACCAAACCAGTGCCAAAATATAGTACAGTACTAACCTAACCTAACCTAACCTAACCTAACCTAACCTAACCTAACCTAACCTAACCTAACCTAACCGTATTGGTTGAATTGGTACTGGTTGAGAGCTACTGGTTGAAATGGTCTACTGGTTGAAGAGACCGGTCACCCTCCAGAACAGAAGATATAGACTGCACCAAAACTTAGGCACAATGTACGAGTTTGAATTTGAACTTATTATAGAAGAAAACTAACTTATTTTGAATCTATATAATATTTTCGATTGTCTGTGTGTGTGTGTGTGTGTGTGTGTGTGTGTGTGTGTGTGTGTCTGTTCTTCATAGGCGGCCGCAGTTTTGGACCTGGGGAGCTGAAACTTTGCATGTGGGTGTCAATTGACCTGGGTCAGGTCATAGAGGGGGCGAGGCCACGATCGGAGGTTGTTTCGAGGCCGAAATTGAAAACAAAAATGCAAAAATTGCCGTTTGGGACAGGAGGCGGCCTCCGATCAAAAAGGTGTATGGAACGAAAGTTGTTCGCAGCCCCCCAAAATGGGGGTACGGATGAGGTCAGATCCAAAATCGGAGGTCATTTAGCGGCCGAAATCGAGGTCGCCGTTTAATGAGGCACAGGGAGGTCGAGGCCGGTGATTATGGTAGTAGTATATTGTGGTAGTAGTGATTGATGATGGTGATTATGGTAGTAGTAGTGGTGGTGGTAGTAGTGATGGTGATTATGGTGATTACCCGGGTAACGCCGGGTACCCCTGCTAGTTTATTATAAAACACTTTAAAATGGGTACACCTTATGCCATAACATTCCTAAAAATATATTGTTATGCAAAAACGATATGCACCCACTGATTATGTATGGCACACACGGATTGTACAGTGTATTATTATTGTATTATTATTGTATTATTATTTATTATTATTGTATTATTATTGTATTATTATTGTATTATTATTGTGTTATTATTGTATTATTATTGTATTTGTTTTATTTTTATTTTTTTTTCAATTTCCTTTACCATTCTTCTCTTGGAAATTTTACTTAGATTATTATTCACTATTGTATGCACCTGTTACTTCATTTTACTTAGATTATTATTCACTATTGTATGCACCTGTTACTTCATTTTACTTAGATTATTATTCACTATTGTATGCACCTGTTACTTCATTTTACTTAGATTATTATTCACTATTGTATGCACCTGTTACTTAATTTTACTTAGATTATTATTCACTATTGTATGCACCTGTTACTTAATTTTACTTAGATTATTATTCACTATTGTATGCACCTGTTACTTCATTTTACTTAGATTATTATTCACTATTGTATGCACCTGTTACTTCATTTTACTTAGATTATTATTCACTATTGTATGCACCTGTTACTTTATTTTACTTAGATTATTATTCACTATTGTATGCATCTGTTACTTCATTTTCATCCTGACTTGCTTCGCTAGTTTTTCTTCCTGGTTATTATGCTCCCCTTTCGCTTTATAATGTGAAATAGAAAATATGATTTACTTTACATCTGCTAACTTAAAGCTCCTGGGTTCGAATCCTGGTGTGTCCATGGGAAGATATTATTACGATGGAATTTGTGCTGTAGCCTACTTAGTTTCAGTGCATTACTACAAAGCCCACCGACCAGCCATAAAAAATACCCTCGTTGTGTCCAATAAATTAGCATTGTATAACTATTTCCATATTCAAAACAATTATATGGGGGAAGTGTGTTTAGTGAGCAAACAGGTCAATAGGTGGCGTTTGAGAGAGAGAGAGAGAGAGAGAGAGAGAGAGAGAGAGAGAGAGAGAGAGAGAGAGAGAGAGAGAGTGAGAGTGAGAGAGTGAGAGAGAGAGACCGAGGCTGTGCGATACAGGCTTAAGGGGAGGCAGACCGTTTTTCTGGACCCCCTTCTCCCTAATGTTTAGCCCCACTAGTTTTGAGATTATAAGACGTTCGGCCCATTAGTTTGGCGATGTTAACACCTCTGGCCCCATTTCGTTGTCAGTTTTAAGATCTTTCGTACCATTTAGGTGTCGATTTTTTCCTGGCGAGCGATAGCTAGCCCGCAATTTTAAGGGGAACCGTCCTTCGGCCGGGACATTTTTCTACCGAAAAAATTTCAAATTTATCTTGAAGGGGGGTCTAGGGGGTGTTTTTCTAAACTTAATGGAGGTCTAGGGAGGAAACTAAAAAACATATATGAATAAATGAATTAATAGACCAAACAAACGGTCAGTCTCCCCTTAAAAGCCTATGTCAGGAGGTGGAAGTTGGAATGTAGAACACACTGTAAATCGTGAACAGTGGGTTGTATTTTATCAACTCTTTTCCTGGGTGAACCCGTGCAGCTCAATATGGCCTTTAATTTGGCCTTTCCTGCCTTCCAGCACTCTCCCCTCCATCACCACCTCCAGCCAACTCGGAAATTACCTTACACACACATACATGCACACACACACACACACATATATATACAGTATATAATTTTATATATATGTTTCTAATCTCTCAGTGGGGTTCGAACCCCACTGAGAGATTAGAAACATTTAGTGGCTCACGTGTATTAGTGATATATATATACTCAATATATATATACATTAACGTACACATTCATGTACACGAACAAACGCGATCATTCAAAAATATGAAAATGCACATACTTACTCTCTTCCTCTCACTGTAATGTTCATACTCACACACATAACAATACACACACACACACACACACACACACACACACACACACACACACACACACACACACACACCTCTTAAGTCTCCTTCATCCCCCCTCTCTATACACCTAATTACTCTTGGCCATTAAGGGGAGGTTTTTAGTTGATTCCCTAGACTTCCATCAAGCTTAAAATTACTCCCCCTTGACCCCCTCTCAAGATAAATGTGTACATTTTTCGGTAGAAAAATGTCCCGGCCGAAGGTCGGTTCCCCTTAAATTACAGGCTCGCTATCGCTCGCCAGGAAAAAATCGACACCTAAATGGCACGAATGGTCTTAAAATTGACAGAAATGGGGCGAGGTTCTTAAAACCGCCAAACTAATGGGACAAGCGTCTTTAAATCTCACAAGCAATGGGGCTAAACATGAGGGAGAAAGAGGTTCAGAAAAAAATCCTCCAGGTGGAAATCTCCCCTTAACCTTACCAATTTCTTGTCTTCATATTTTACCTTATATTTTCTTCAGCGAATTTGACTTTCGCCATCATTCATATATACATATATATATATATAAAATTATATACTCCCTTTTCGCCTTATATTTATATTATCACACCCACCCGCCAATTAACTTATAGGTAAACCTCATTAATGAATTGATAAACCATGTGGTACTCACACCGAAATTCCGCGCACTATTATTATTATGATTTGCTCTCTCTCTCTCTCTCTCTCTCTCTCTCTCTCTCTCTCTCTCTCTCTCTCTCTCTCTCTCTCTCTCTCCCTGTGTATATGTGCATTGTGTACATATGATTACGTGTTGTGTGGTGTGTGTGTGTGTGTGTCAGTGTCCGTGTGTGTGTGTGTGTGTGGGAGTGAGCGTGTTCGTGTGTGTGTGTGTCAGTGTCCATGTGTGTGTGTGTGGGAGTGAGCGTGTTCGTGTGTGTGTGTGTCAGTGTCCATGTGTGTGTGTGTGGGAGTGAGCGTGTTCGTGTGTGTGTATAATTTATGCTTTCACTCCACTTCCTCTTATTTCCCTGCACACTCTCCCACTAATACGCCCTTTCAGCACTTATTCGTCTCTCTCTCTCTCTCTCTCTCTCACTCACTATCGGTCTCTCTCTCACTCTCTTACTCTCTCTCTCTCTCTCTCTCTCTCTCTCTCTCTCTCTCTCTCTCTCTCTCTCTCTCTCTCTCTCTCTCTCTCTCTCTCTCTCTCTCTCTACCGGTCACTCTCACTCTTACTCTCTATCTCTCTCTCTCTCTCTCACTCAATATCGGTCTCTCTCACTCTCTTACTCTCTCTCTCTCTCTCTCACTATCGGTCTCTCTCTCACTCTCTTACTCTCTCTCTCTCTCACTATCGGTCTCTCTCTCACTCTCTCACTCTCTCTCTCTCACTCACTATCGGTCTCTCTCTCACTCTCTTACTCTCTCTCTCTCTCTCTCTCACTCACTATCGGTCTCTCTCTCTCTCTTTCACTCACTATCGGTGTCTCTCTCACTCTCTCACTCACTATCGGTCTCTCTCTCTCACTCTCTCTAATGTAGTCCTATTAGCTGGCCCCTGTTGCAACCCATTCTCCCCCCGCCTCACTAACTCCCAGCGCCCTCCCCCTCCCCCCCCCCCCTTCTCCCCATTCCTCTTAAGGGAGCCCACCTCGCTTTTTTTCTCTCTCTCTCCCTCTCTCTTTGGCATGTATCCATTCGGCCCCATTCAGCCTACTGCTTCAACACGTTTACCCCATCCAGGTGTCAACATTTTCCTAGCGAGTGGTAGCGAGCCAGCATATATATATTTTTGTTTTGACAGCAAGTTAAATTTGTAAATTTTTTGATAAAAAAATAAAATCTCCGGCGAAGCCGGATTTCTTCATATAATGCTGGTGGGCGATAGGAAGATGTCGACACCTGGATGGGGATAAACGTCTTAAAACAGTTAGCTGAATGGGGCCGAATGGATATAAGCCAAGGAAAGAGAGAAAAGGAGAGAGAGTACAAGCCGGTGACCCCCCTTCAATTATACATTATAGATCTTACAATGGTCAGACCATCTCTGAGACAAACTGGTTCACTTTTCTGAGACACCTTTTGTTTGTATGATTTACATAAAGTTTGATCATCTAAAAATCAAATTGGTAGGACTATCGATTCCTGTGAGAAGACTGCCTTAAATGCTCCGCTCCGATTATGCGACAGATAAGTAAAATTCATAAGTCTATTGATTCATCTGGCGGAAACTGCAATTGCTTAGCACATGATATTTGTCGATACTCAATTGAAAAATATAAAGCTATCTTGTCTCTGAAACATATTTAAGTTTTCATAATATCATATTTCGTTACAAAATCTTCGTAATAACGAAGTTATCAAAATGGGGATATGGCAAATTACAGTGATAAGCACGCACGCGCACGCACACACACACACACACAGTAACTAACAAAACTAACCTGAATCAAGCACTCAAATGACTTACGACGTTGCGTCTCTCCATTATCGTCATAATTTTGGCGACATTTGGTAATTCTCATGTCAAGGAAATCTCGAAGCACCTTAACTGGATATAATACTTGTTGGCTGCTGATTTATTGAAAATGTGAACAATATATAAATTACGAGAAAATAAAACGTTGACACGGCTTTAGTCTTTTAGGAGTCTCAACACGCTGCTGTAACTTAAGGGGAGGTATTTAGTTTCTTCCCTAGAACTCCATCAAGCTTAAAATTACACCCCCCTAGACCCCCTTTCAAGATAAATTTGTACATTTTTCGGTAGAAAAATGTCCCGGCCGAAGGCCGATTCCTCTCAAATTACAGGCTCGCTATCGCTCGCCAGGAAAAATCGACACCTAAATGGCACGAAAGTTCTTAAAATTGACAGAAATGGGGCGAAAGTTCTTAAAATCGCCAAACTAAAGGGGGCGAGCGTCTTAAAATCTAAAAAAGCAATGGGGCTAAACATGAGAGAGAAAGGGGTCCAGAAAAAAAAAAATCCCTCAAGTGGAATAATCTCGCCCCTTAAAATTACTCTGAGTTTCCTGGCTCTGGGCTGAGGTGTTTACGACCGCCCGACGTGTAGCTCAGTAGTTCAGTTTAATTTCTTGGGGGGACCTCTATAAAAAAAAAAAAAAAAAAAAAAAAAAAAATATATTTATATATATATATATATATATATATATAATTATACTGTATATATATTCTCAAGATTCAGAAACACACTTGAAAACGAAAATTCGAGTTACTCTTCCTTTATGATCCGGCCAAAACAGTAGTTGGTTATATACTCGGGTTTTTTGTTTTCTCCAGCTGATGGTAAATTGCCATATCGTAATCCTTAATTACTTAAAAGGGGAGGTTTCCACTGGAGGGATTTTTTTTTCGAACTTTCTTCTCCCTCATGTTTAGCCCCATTGCTTTTGAGATTTTAAGACATTTGCCCCATTAGTTTGACGATTTTCATAACTTTTGACCCATTTCTGTCAATTTTAAGACCTTTCGTGCCATTTAGGTGTCGATTTTTTCCTGGCGAGCGATAGCGAGCCTGTATCTTAAGAGGAATCGGCCTTCGGCCGGGACATTTTTCTACCGAAAAATGTACATATTTATCTTGAAAGGGGGTCTAGGGGATGTAATGTTAAGCTTGATGGAGGTCTAAGCAACACACTAGAAACCTCCCCTTAACTGTCATGATCTTTTTGTGGGGAAATATGTTGCTAATTATGAGAACTTGGCAATACCATGTTGGAGACCACGTAGTTTCATAGTGTTGTCCATTGGGTATCAAGAAATCAGCTACCACTACCGGATTCAATTTGCCATCAGCTGGAAATAAACCAACTATAGGAGCGATACATATGCTGAATAAACCAACTATAGGAGCGATACATATGCTGAATAAACCAACTATAGGAGCGATACATATGCTGAATAAACCAACTATAGGAGCGATACATATGCTGAATAAACCAACTATAGGAGCGATACATATGCTGAATAAACCAACTATAGGAGCGATACATAATATGCTGAATACAACCGGGTTACAGTTAGAATTCCAGAGAGCCGTGTGTGGAGCTTACAGAATTGTAATACTTAAGGGGAGGCTTTTAGTTTGGTCTCTGGATATTCATCAAGCTTAAGATTACACCCCCTTGAGCCCCTTTCAAGATAAATTTGTACATTTTTCGGTAGAAAAATGTCCCGGCTGAAAGCCGGTTCCTCTTAAATAACAGGCTCGCTATCGCTCGCCAGGATAAAATCGACACCTAAATGGCACGCAAGGTCTTAAAATTGACAGAAATGGGTCGAAAGTTCTTAAAATCGTCAAAATAATGGGGCGGACGTCATCAAATTAGAAAAGCAATGGGGCTAATAAACACGAGGGAGAAAGGAGTCAAGAAAAAAATCCCTCAAGTGGAGATGATGATTCCCTCTCCTTAACATAATTACTTCTCATGAAACTATAACTAATTCCAGGTCCTACCTATACCAGGGCCAGCGCTGTAGTGTCTCACCATATGACCACTGGCGAGTGTCAGCCTATAAGGAAGTTGGCTATAGGCATTGATCTAGCTATCTATCTATCTATCTATATTCGCAGACACATACCATTTTTTTCTTTTTTCTTTTTTAGCTGAGGGTGGCATCGATATGTAACAGAGTAACTAACTTAAAAATAGTGCATCTATAAATTTACAGCTCCAGCTTCCCTATAGCCTGAAACTCGCAAGTGGTCAATTCATAACACTCAGAAGCATATCTATCACGAATCAAACGAATCACAATACCTCATCTGCACTTAAGGGGAGGTTTTTAGTTGATTCCCTAGACTTCCATCCAACTTAAAATTACTCCCCCTAGACCCCCTTTCAAGATAAATTTGTACATTTTTCGGTAGAAAAATGTCCCGGCCGAAGGCCGATTCCTCTTAAATTACAGGCTCGCTATCGCTCGCCAGGAAAAAATCGACACCTAAATGGCACGAATGGTCTTAAAATTGACAGAAATGGGGCGAGGGTTCTTAAAATCGCCAAACTAATGGGGCGAACGTCTTAAAATCTCAAAAGCAATGGGGCTAAAGATGAGGGAGAAAGGGGTCCAGACAAAAATCCTCCAGGTGGAAATCTCCCCTAATCCTGAGCTCTAACTTTCGCGATGTCGAGCCATTTATCTACCAATTAAAGCATAGCCTTCCTGATCACCAGTCAGAAGAACAATAATTACAGTACACCACTTCCTAATATTATACCTAATCCAGAACCCTATAATTATACCTATGATCACCAGTCGGAGCTTTTATATATTATATATACCGTACCTGTGGTCCTATAGCTAACCCAGAACCTTACCTCTCACAAGCCACGGTTACTGTACCTCCCCTGGACTTTTAACTAATGAAGCGTCTTCCTATCACGAGTCGAACCCTAATGCTGCAACTAGTTATAGTACCTTAAGGGGAGATTTCTACTTGAGGAATTATTTTTTGGACCCCTTTCTCCCTCATGTTTAGCCCCATTGCTTTTGAGATTTTAAGATGTTCGCCCCATTAGTTTGGCGATTTTAAGAACTTTTGCCCCATTTTAAGACCTTTCGTCTTTAGGTGTCAAATTTTTTCCTGGGGAGCGATAGCGAGCCTGTAATTTAAGAGGAACCGGCCTTTGGCCGGGACATTTTTCTACCGAAAAATGTACAAATTTATCTAGAAAGGGAGCCTAGGGGTGTAATTTTAACCTTAATGGAGGACTAGGGAACAAACTAAAAACCTCCCCTTAATGGCACAACTCAGAGCTGGTGTACGGTACCTGTCCTACACTTTAAACTAAACAAGATCCCTACGTATCACGAATCAGAACTATTATTTGTAGCACTGTTAAGGCTGGTGTGGTTGCAGGTACTGCAGGTGCAAGTGCTGCAGGGGGGGACTGTTGAGTCTTGCTGAGGCACGGTTTAGCACTATACCATCAGCTACAGTGATGCCTTGGTGGGGCAGTGCTGTGGCGTGACTTTATTGTACTACTGTACACTCCAAATACTGAAAGGCAACCTCGTCTGAGCCGTTACAATGCATGTAATGGAAAAATTACGCTAAACCATTGTATGCATATATGTATACCTCAATTACCTCTACAACTACCTACCTACCTACCTACCTACAACTACCTACCTACCTACCTACCTACAACTACCTCTACCTATTATGAGCCATACACTTTTAACTTATAAAGAACCCTAGCTATCTCCAGTCAGAGCTATAATACCTCCCTGGACTCCATAGCTAACCCCGTATAATGAGAATTCCAGGAAAGGCGTCGTACAGAGTTAGCGGTGACGTCAGAGTGTCAGAGGGAGTGGTGTCATGCCCGCCCCTCCTTACCACTGCTTCATCATGAGAAGCAGGTAGCGAGTGGCCACAGTTTTTTAAGGGACCCCACCTCGGTTTTTTTCTCTTTCTCTCCCTCTCTCTCTCTCTTTGGCTATATATCCATTCGGACCCATTCAGCCTACTGTTTTAAGACGTTTACCCCCATCCAGGTGTCAATATTTTCCTGGCGAGCGGTAGCGAGCCATCATATATATATTTTTATTTTGACAGCAAGCTAAATTTGTACATTTTTCGATAGAAAAATTTCTCCGGCGAAGCCGGATTTCTCCATACAATGCTGGCTCGCTATCGCTCGCCAGGAAGAAATCGACCTTGGATGGGGATAAACGTCTTAAAACAGTTGGCTGAATGGGGCCGAATGGATAAAAGCCAGGGAAAGAGAGAAAAGGAGAGAAAGATAAAAAAAAAAAAACGGTAACCCCCTTTAATATTATTCAAGCGATAAAAGGGTGTTTGTGCATTTTTAATACCAATACAATGTGGCGGATCGTATTTATGCCCATAATTTATCGTATTAATGCCCATAAGCCGGATTTATCCATACAATGCTGGCTCGCTATCGCTCGCCAGAAGAAATAGACACCTGGATGGGGATAAACTTCTTAAAACAGTTGGCTGAATGGGGCCGAATGGATACAAACCAGAGAAAGAGAGAAAAAGAGTCAAAAAGCGAGGTGGGCTCCCTTAAGTAGAGTATAGCCCTGGTATTGAGTGTTGCGCGTGTCATAGCCCCTCAAAGGTCATTATAGTGTGTGTGTGTGTGTGTGTGTGTGTGGGGCTGATCATTATATATATATATATAGTATAAGAAGTGTGTATAGCGTGACTCCCACTTTACCACTAGGGAGGACACTGAAAACATATATGAATTAATAGACCAAACAAACAGCCACTAACTACCCCCTAGGGATTTTTTTCTTGACCCCTTTCTCCCTCATGTCTAGCCCCATTGCTTTTGATATTATAAAATGTTTGCCCCATTAGTTTAGCGATTTTAAGAACTTTCACCCCCTATTAAGACCTTTCGTACAATTCAGGTGTCAATGTTATCCTGGCGAGCGATAGCGAGCCTGTAATTTAAGAGGAACCGGCCTTCGGCCGGGACATTTTTCTACCGAAAAATGTACAAATTTATCTTGAAAGGGACTCAAGGGGGTGTAATTTTAAGGTTGATGGAGGTCTAGGGAACAAACTAAATACCTCCCCTTAAGTAGTGTAGCCCTGGTATAGAGTGTTGCGCGTGTCGCCCCTCAAAGGTCATTATAGTGTGTTATATATGGTCATAGTGTGGGGGCTGATATTAATTATATATAGTATAAGAAGTGTAGCGTGACTCCCACTTTACCACTACCGGTCACAGGGAACCAGGTACAGTCGTCGATGGAAATACTGGGACGTCTCTTAAGGGGAGGTATTTAGTTTGTTCCTTAGACCTCCATCAACCTTAAAATTACACCCCCTTGAGTCCCTTTCAAGATAAATTTGTACATTTTTCGGTAGAAAAAATGTCCCGGCCAAAGGCCGGTTCCTCTTAAATTACAGGCTCGCTATCGCTCGCCAGGATAAAATCGACACCTAAATGGCACGAAAGGTCTTAATATGGGGTGAAAGTTCTTAAAATCGCTAAACTAATGGGGCAAACATTTTATAATATCAAAAGCAATGGGGCTAAACATGAGGGAGAAAGGGGTCAAGAAAAAAATCCCTCAAGTGGAGATCTCCCCTTAATGATATTTACAACACCGTGAACAATGACCAGGAAAAAACCCAGTTATTTAGTGATACGTTTACCATACTTCTTCCTTCTAGTAGTGTACATACATATATATATACACATACATATATATATACACACACATATATATATACACATATATTCCTGCCCATGACTGTATAATCATGGACAGGAATTTCTGGCCGGTAATTGGAGGAACACTTATGCTATTATCTGCGATCTGTTTACATAACTTCATACACACAACATCGGCCATATAAACCTACTAAGGTACACTCGGACACCGTAGTCACTAGCCCACTCATCAATATCCCGCGGACTTCACCGATTTCTAACTATGGAAGTCTATCTCTGGAAACCAACTTATCAATATGGTTTTCTATAAATCAACTACCAAACTATATATACTGTTTATTGAAGAGAATGTTCTATCAAAAAATCAACCGATATAGTTATAATTGCATAAAGAAAATCATAGGCGGTCCACGATTTCTTATGAGTGGTGACTATGGTATCTGACTGTACCTTAATTAATATTCAGTGTTGCTTTTAGGTCATTAGGAAGTGTTCAAGTGTCCATGACGACAATTGTACGCTCACCTTCAAAAGTCACGTCCCACCTTCACAACTTCTACTTTATTGTCATCTCTTGATATAATACAAATAACTCCCCAAATAAAACGTACCATGTCTTAAGGGGGTCACCTTTTTTTCTCTCTTTCTGTGGCTTGTATCCATTCGGCCCCATTCAGCCAACTGTTTTAAGACGTTTATCCCCATCCAGGTGTCGATTTCTTCCTGGCGAGCGATAGCGAGCCAGCATTGTATGGAGAAATCCGGCTTCGCCGGAGACATTTTTCTATCGAAAAATGTACACATTTAGCTTGCTGTCAAAACAAAAAAATATATATGCTAGCTCGCTACCGCTCGCCAGGAAAATATTGACACCTGGATGGGGGTAAACGTCTTAAAACAGTAGGCTGAATGGGGCTAAATGGATACAAGCCAAAGAGAGAGGGAGAGAAAGAGAGAACAAAACGAGGTGGGCTCCCTTAAATTAAATGGCTTGGTTCGTGCGAGATAAGGAATATATTTGTAACGCTTAAGATCAACCACTACTACTCGAAATAATGGGACGCGATTGTACACTGCAAAAACTTCTATGTTCAACCCTTACACAACTTGGTACATATACAGGATAAATCATCGATGCTCAAGATATTACTTGTAGCCTAAAACTGAACCCCTAATGTTTATACTTTTGCTACATTTGAGCAAATGAGATTAAATTTAAAAACAAAAACAAAATAGTTTTATGAGGTCAGTCGAGGCATGACCTGTTGCTGACGTCGTTAGAGAGGCACGAAGGTCTTTGCTGAAGTCTGGGATATATATATATTTTTGTTTTGACAGCAAGCTAAATTTGTAAATTTTTCGAGAGAAAAATTTCTCCGGCGAAGCCTGATTTCTCCATACAATGCTGGCTCGCTATCGCTCGCCAGGAAGATATCGACACCTGGAGGGGGATAAACGTCTTAAAACAGCTACACCAAGTGAGAACCCAGCAAATTTAATGTAGTGAGGTATTACCACAAAATAGTCAACAGCCATGCATATAACTATCCTAATCTATGCTATATACGCAGGCCCAATATAACTATCCTATTCTAAGCTAAATAAGGCCCAATCCCCACTTTTCTTATTTATTTCCCTCTTCTCCTTTTTTTGGGGGTGGGGGGTGGGGGGTGGGGGGTGGCCGACTCAAGACAGAGCCAGACTAGGGACTTAACACAGCAGAAAACAATGCACACACACAAACAAAATACAAATTCGCAGACATCTATACCGACTATCTAATAATAAAAGGTTCGGTGTATATAATGACCATGATCCACAGCCTAGTCAAACTAAATGAAATGTGGTCAATAGGTAGTCGGCGGGCAAGCGTGACAAACCAAAATATAGTCAGCCAGACGAATTACTATCATTACCTGAATTATTACGCTGGGGTCACCTTGTGAGTCATGACCTGTTAGTGACGTCATTAGAGAGGCAGGAAGGTCACCCGGGAGGTCTGGGAATGTACAGTTACCAACTAATAAACCTAGTACAATCGGGGGTATTAAGGGGAGATCTCCACGTGAGGGATTTTTTTCTTGACCCCTTTCTCCCTCATGTTTAGCCCCATTGCTTTTGATATTATAAAACGTTTGCCCTATTAGTTTAGCGATTTTAAGAACTTTCACCCCCTATTAAGACCTTTCGTGCAATTCAGGTGTCAATGTTATCCTGGCGAGCGATAGCGAGCCTGTAATTTAAGAGGAACCGGCCTTCGGCCGGGAAATTTTTCTACCGAAAAATGTACAAATTTATCTTGAAAGGGACTCAAGGGGGTGTAATTTTAAGCTTGATGGAGGTCTAGGGAACAAACTAAATACCTCCCCTTAAGTATTGTCATAGATTCCAGTGGTTATCGCTCAAAAAGTATTATTGGTATCTTTATAGTTACTGGGAAAAGTGCTTATCCCTCAGAGTATTAGTCAGTGTCCGAAACTTTGTGAACTATCGGACAACACTTATTATTAACCTCGACTGTACCTGTTCATGTATGCCTATATTGTTGCATTCTTGCATTATTGCATTCACCAACCAACTTCACTTCGAAACTCAATTAATGAAATCAACAAATACCTGTGGCACTCCAAGGACTCGAACCAAATAACGTAAATTAAGGGGAGGTATTTAGTTTGTTCCCTAGACCTCCATCAAGCTTAAAATTACACCCCCTGGAGTCCCTTTCAAGATAAATTTGTACATTTTTCGGTAGAAAAATGTCTCGGCCGAAGGCCGGTTCCTCTTAAATTACAGGCTCGCTATCGCTCGCCAGGATAAAATTGCCACCTGAATGGCACGAAAGGTCTTAATATGGGGTGAAAGTTCTTAAAATCGCTAAACTAATGGAGCTAACGTTTTATAATATCAAAAGCAATGGGGCTAAACATGAGGGAGAAATGGGTCCAGAAAAAAATCCCTCGAGTGGAGATCTCCCCTTAATACAGCTATGTATTAATTGTATGTATGGTTTCTGCGGTTTTTGTAGTATCAGTAGGCTACTGTAGTTAGATTATCTAGTGTGTGTAATTAATTGAGGGGAGGTCTACCCACTTGAGGGATTTTTTTCTGGACCCCTTTCTCCCTCATGGTTAGCCCCATTGTTTTTGAGATTTTAAGACGTTTGCCCACATAAGTTTGGCGATTTTAAGAATCTCCGCCCATTCTGTCAATTTTAAGACCTTTCGTGCAATTTAGGTGTCGATTTTAACCTGGCGAGCGATAGCGAGCCTGTAATTTAAGAGTAACCGGCCTTCGGCCGGGAAATTTTTCTACCGAAAAATGTACAAATTTATCTTGAAAGGGGGTCAAGGGGGTGACATTTTAAGATTGCTGGAGGAGTAGGAAACAAACTAGAAACCTCCCCTTAAGTCTAATGTATGAGTATTTATTTGGTATTTTTGTATTTATTTATTTTTGATTTTGGTCCATGGATTTATTGTATATGAAGAAAAGTTGATGTTGTAGTTAAGAAACCATCTATCTATCGATCTCTAATATAGTCCACAATCCTTTATGTTTTGGCGAGTTGTTGTTGTTGTTGTTCCCCAAACTGCCTGGCCGAACAGCCCCAAGGCCCCGAGCAAGGCCAAGGCCATAACCGAGCGCCCCCACAGAACCCTCCCTGCCGACCCCAATAAAGCCTGGGTGACCGAAGCCAGTCCATGGCGGGGAGCTGAGGAGGGTGCGGAATCGTCCGGGAAACCAAAGCCCCACCCAGGGCCCTTTGCCCCTCAGCAATTATGAAGAGAAAGTTGAGGGGCAAAGGAAAAATGTGACGCTTTGGCTTCCAATCTTGGTAGATTGGGAGATCAATCCACGGAAGAGACGCCGTCACTTGAGATCTAGAAAATATATAAGTAAAAGGAACAGTCAGAGTGAGCTATGGGTATGGCAGAGATCGCTCAATTCTCACTCTGATAGACCAGCGAGTAATATGAATATACCGTTATATTCTTAAAGCTACACAAGTTAACCCTTTCAAAATACGAGGACGCTCTTATAAATGTATATGATGGTCATTATTAGACGATGGTACAGCTTAGGAAGGATCTGTGAGAGTTAAGAGGGTTATTAGAGGTGAATTATTGTAACGTTCCGATGGCTCGAGAGATCTTTCCCAAAGCTGCATAAACATCGCCTATAAACTGCTATAACGCGTCATAAACATCGCCTATAAACAAACTGCTATAACGCTTCATCATATACGAATTATAAACTAACCCGGATGTATTGTTCATTATGCCTAGTCTGTGTGTGGGTGTGTGGGTTCGTTGTTTTGTGTTTTTCCCTGTGCTTGCTCTGTCTTGAGTCTCCCCCCCCAAAAAAAAACAAAAAAAAACAAAAACAAACAAACAAACAAACAAACAAACAAACAAACAAACAAACAAACAAACAAACAAACAAACAAACAGAAGCAAAAAGGAAAAGAAAAACAAAATAGGAAAAGTAGGTTTAAGGGGAGGTATTTAGTTTGTTCCCTAGACCTCCAGCAAGCTTAAAATTACACCCCCTTGAGTCCCTTTCAAGATTAATTTGTACATTTTTCGGTAGAAAAATGTCCCGGCCGAAGGCCGTTTCCTCTTAAGTTACAGGCTCGCTATCGCTCGCCAGGATAAAATTGACACCTGAATGGCACGAAACGTCTTAAAATGGGGTGAAAGTTCTTAAAATCGCCAAACTAACGGGGCGAACGTTTTATAGTATCAAAAGCAATGGGGCTAAACATGAGGGAGAAAGGGGTCAAGAAAAAAAAATCCCTCAAGTGGAGATCTCCCCTTTAACTGTTCCCATAGTATCAATATCACACTAACTCCACTGTCAATAATGCTAGTCGCTAATATTCACAATGTCCATGGATTTATTATGGTCATGCCTACCTTCCTAACAATAATTGTCCGTAGGCTATGGAGGATCCCAGGCCCTTTCACATAACAAACATTACCTTTGCATAACAGTCCCATTAAGGGGAGATGTCCACTCGAGGGATTTTTGTTTTCTGGACTCCTTTCTCCCTCATGCTTAGCCCCCATTGTTTTTCTAATTTTAAGACGTTTGCCCCTTTATTTTGACTATTTTAAGAACTTTCAACCCATTTCTGTCAATTTTAAAACCTTTCGTGCCTTTTAGGTGTCGATATTATCCTGGCGAGCGATACCGAGCCTGTAATTTAAGAGGAACCGGCTTTCAGCCGGGACATTTTTCTACCGAAAAATGTACAAATTTATCTTGAAAGGGGCTCAAGGGAGTGTAATCTCAAGCTTGAAGGATATCTAGGGACCAAACTAAAAACCTCCCCTTAATAGACTAATATTCGGTATTTCAGCACAACTACGACTGTCATAACACGAAGCACCATCATTATCTGCATCATTATCTGCATCATTATCTGCATCATTATCTGCATCATTATCTGCATCATTACATTGTACTCGCTGTCATTATCATAAACGTTAATGTCCACCATTAAAAATATATTCTGCCATTCGTCATCACATACCTTACACACACCACTACCGTCTCTTCTAGCATCATTATCATCACAATCATCACCACCATTAGCATTACCGATAGAGCAAATATCATCAGCAAACCTTTCATCACTCGCATCACTACCGACATCCTCGCCACAACCTATACCATCACCACAATCTTCATCACCATCACCAATATTTTAACCACATCACCATCCCCACCATCACCACGCTACAAACACCCATTTTATTACACCACCCTCCATCACCGCAGCAATCATGGCCTCACCACTTTATAACCGTGGTATTGCCGAGTATCACCATAAAGCCCGGTATCACCTTGTTTGACACCAAGACAGTTCCTCTCACTAAATACATTATTACACCACCATCAACACCATCACTTTCACCATCATTACCACCAAATTTCGACCCACTGAGCCAGGAAATACAAGATGCTTCGAAATCCTATTTATGCATGAATTTTAAGGGGAGGTATTTAGTGTATTCCCTAGACCTCCATCAAACTTAAAATTACACCCCCTTGACCTCCTTTGAAAATAAATTTGTACATTTTTCGGTAGAAAAATGTCCCGGCCGAAGGCCGATTCCTCTTAAATTACAGGCTCGCTATCGCTCGCCAGGAAAAAATCGACACCTAAATGGCACGAAAGCTCTTAAAATTGACAGAAATGGGGCGAAATGTTTTAAAATAGCCAAACTAATCGGGCAAACGTCTTAAAATCTCAAAAGCAAGGGGGCTAGACATGAGGGAGAAAGGAGTCAAGAAAAAAGTCCCTCAAGTGGAAATCTCCCCCTCTCCGACATATGACGCAATTTTGAGCCTATTAGGGATACTTTGAAGCCTTTGTTACCATCAGGGGTATTTAGAAACCTTTAGTTTAGTTACTTCAACCTCTGCAGTTGTCTTTGAGTTAGCTGTAGGCAGAAAACTTATTTTGGAGAGGTAATTATAAGTGTGAGAGAACTCTATTTCTTATTGCTAATCTGGCAACCTCTGCGTCATAAATGCGTGAAAGGGTTAAGCCGCTTTCCTACGTTAGACAGCTCTCGTAGTTTGTACTTAGTTTCGTAAAGGTGTATCCCCGTAGCAGGCGGGTAACTCCGGATTACAAGCACCCTACCTGTCGCCAATTAATATATCTCTCTCTCTCTCTCTCTCTCTCTCTCTCTCTCTCTCTCTCTCTCTCTCTCTCTCTCTCTCTCTCTCTCTCTCTCTCTCTCTCTCTCTCTCTCTCTCTCTCTCTCTCTCTCTCTCTCTCTCTCTCTCTCTCTCTCTCTCTCTCTCTCTCTCTCTCTCTCTCTCTCTCTCTCTCTCTCTCTCTCTCACACCAATTGGCTATAAAGACCAGCACTATTTGTCACCACCCGGGATGTCTTGTTTGCAACACCTTCCATGATTACCGAACCGTGGAGTCTGGTGGGCTTTATTGTCGCTGTCTCTGGCGCCAGTATATCTCTCTTTATCTCTCTCTCTCTCTCACACTCACTCTCTCTCACTCTCTCTCTCTCTCTCTATTACATTACTTACAGACATTTCCTATAGCTTAATGTCTGTTTATTTAAATACTTCAACAATAAAACATTATACATGCATTATATATGTACTGTCGTGGTGTATTACAAATTGGAGTCATTCAATGCTTACAAAAATATATTGCGCATAAATGTTGGTGTGCTGCGCGTCTCTTGGTTATATTAATATGTCAGCAGTCACAATATGTCAGCAGTCACAATATGTCAGCAGTCACAATATGTCAGCAGTCACAATATGTCAGCAGTCACAATATGTCAGCAGTCACAATATGTCAGCAGTCACAATATGTCAGCAGTCACAATATGTCAGCAGTCACAATATCAATAATACATGCATGATATTTGTTGGTCGAGCAGTGAACACATTTCCTGAATATATAATAAGTAAAACCCCGTGGTCGGCGGGAAGGGTTCTGTGGGGGCGCTCGGTTATGGCCTTGGCCTTGCTCGGGGCCTTGGGGCTGTTCGGCCAGGCAGCTTGGGGAACAACAACAACAACAACAACAACCCCGTTCTTAACATTAATCATCCATTACAGACCCCAGTGTTCTTGACTAAAGACACGAATATGAACATTATGCACAACACTTGAGATCATTTTGCATTTGATCAGCCAGCATATATCATTGGTCTAACTAGTAAATAGTGAGGTAGGTCAAAATTCCACATATGTTTGTGTGGCGGGGTAAAGCTGGTATCACACGATTTTGTTCCTGGCGAGCGATAGCGAGCCTGTAATTTAAGAGGAATCGGCCTTCGGCCAGGACATTTTTCTACCGAAAAATATACAAATTTATCTTGAAAGGGGGTCTAGGGGGCTTCATTTTAAGCTTGATGGAGGTCTAGTGAGGAAACTAGAAAAATAATTAATAAATAGTTGTTTTTACAAAAAGTGAAGGATCTCCCCTTAAGCCGGTTATCACACGAGAACTTTTATAGTCAACATTCGATGATCAACATTTTGCTGGCAACATTTCTGGAATATTTTGCACTGGTATCGGAAACTAGACTGTTGATAGATACATTTAGGCAACCAACATATTTCATATGTTGACCTCATAAGCTGGCAGATCAGTGTTGAGTGAAAAAGCGCTCGTGTGATAGCGCAATACACCACAAGGCGAGATAGCTAAACCCGGCATCACACCGCACCTTTTTCCTTTCAACTTTTCCCTCACTGATCTGCCAGCTTAGGGGTTAAACTTTAAAGAGGCCCACCTCGCTTTTTTTCTCTTCCTCTCCCTCTCTGTTTGACTTGTATCGATTCGGCCCCACTCAGCCTACTGTTTTAAGACGTTTACCCCCATCCAGGTGTCAATATTTTCCTGGCGAGCGGTAGCGAGCCAGCATATATATATTTTTGTTTTGACAGGAAGCTCAATTTCTACATTTTTCGATAGAAAAATGTCTCCGGCGAAGCCGGATTTCTCCATACAATGCTGGCTCGCTATCGCTCGCCAGGAATAGATTGACACCTGCATGGGGATAAACGTCTTAAACAGTTGGCTGAATGGGACCGAATGGACACAAGCCAGCGAAAGAGAGAAAAGGAGAGAAAGAAAAAAAAAACAGCTGACCCCCCTTAACATTAATGCCGTCACTTAAGCCGTCTTCCATGCATTTTCCGATATCACGGCATAAGATTCTAGGATTGTTGCCGAATTTTGTTTTGACCATGGTAAGTGGGCGATAAAAACTCTCGTGTGATACCCCATTTGACCTAATTGCAGCAGTTACATTATCTGGAGAATAATGATGAATATTCGGTCGTAAGTAGCCGCAGACACGAAGCATTGGGACTCTGCTTAATTACTGTATATTGTATATATATATATATATATATATATATATATATAAACAAATAAATATAGATAGTCAGACGAACAGAGAGAGAGAGAGAGAGAGAGAGAGAGAGAGAGAGAGAGAGAGAGAGAGAGAGAGAGAGAGAGAGAGAGAGAGAGAAAGAAACAAACAAAAGGAAGAGAAAGAGAGAGATAGCGAGAGGGAGAGGGAGGGAAGGAAGGGGGGAGAAATCATGCATACCTAATTGCCGTGAAATAGAAAAGGTTCGGAGGCTCGAAATGAAAAAGATTGCTTGCCAAAAAAGGAATGAAATATATGTGTAGAATGTAACATGTGGAGGATGGTATGTGAGAAGCACGAACACATGATTGCCACACATAATTGAAGGTACAGTCGGCAATGTGTCCAGCTGGCTCAGGGCTATATATATATGTATTATATTACGCTATCTAGAAATAAGAATTGAGAATTATATATATTTGTGGTGTTATGATGTGTGAATTTGTATTTTGTGTTTGTGTGTTCATTGTGTTGTGTTGTGTTGTCCCT
>CM064496.1:38914747-39064747 GCA_032716605.1 Paralithodes platypus | reverse complement strand
TTTTTTTAGTATCGACATTTAGGATGAACTCAGATTAATCTATGTGGTTGAATTATTTGTCATTTCTCAGCACCTTTGCATTGGTATCGGCAAACAGGCTTAAGGGGAGATTTCCACTCGAGATATTTTTGTCTGGATCTCTTTCTCTCCCTCATGTTTAGCCCCATTGATTTTGAGATTTTAAAGATTTTAAAACGCTGGCCCCATTTATTTAGAACTTTCGGGCCATTTCTGTCAATTTTAAGACCTTTCGTGCCATTTAGGTGTCGATTTTGTCCTGGCGAGCGATAGCGATCCTGTAATTTAAGAAGAATCGGCCTTCGGCCGGGACATTTTTCTACCGAAAAATTTACAAATTTATCTTGAAAGGGGGTCTAGAGGGTGTAATTTTAAGCTTGATGGAGGTCTAGGGAACTAACTAAAAACCTCCCCTTAATGATAATAGTAATACACTAATATTGTTATACTTCTTCCAATATATTCCACACAACTCTACGGTATTTGGTCGCCGCATTTCACTACCTCGTCCTCTCTTATTGTATATCGATTATGTGACAATATTCTAAGCATGTATTACTTGGGTTTCACGATTTCTCTAAAACAAAATCTAAAAATTGTGGTACTCATGTCATACTTTACGTGTTTGCGATATTTTGTTGTGTATCCTTTTTTTGCGATATTTTGCGATATTTTGCGATAGTTTGCGATATTTTGCGATATTTTGTTGCGTATCCTCTTTTATAATACTTTACGGGCCTCGCCATCCGGGTTTCATGATCTCTTATCTGCATCTATGACTACAGCTCACACGAGCACTTTTTCCCTCAACCTTTATGCTCAACACTGGTCTGGCAGCTTATGAGGTCAACCTTTTACATATTTCGGTTACGGAAATTCATCTATCGTCAGTTCTAGTGTCCGATACCAGTGCATAACATTGCAGAAATGTTGCCAGAAATGTTTTGATTATCGAATGTTGACTAAAAAAGCTCTCGTGTAATACCTGTAATACCGGGTTAATTAAGGGGAGGTATTTAGTTTCTTCTCTAGAACTCCATCAATCTTAAAATTGCAACCCCTAGACCCCCTTTCAAGATAAATGTGTACATTTTTCGGTAGAAAACTGTCCAGGCCGAAGGCCGATTCCTTTTAAATTACAGGCTCGCTATCGCTCGCATGGAAAAAATCGACACCTGAATGGAACGAAAGGTCTTAAAATTGACAGAAATGGGGCAAAAGTTCTTAAAATAAGCCAACTAATGGGGCGAACGTCTTAAAATTTCAAAAAAAAAATGGGGCTAAACATGAGGGAGAAAGGGGTAAAGAAAAAAAAATCCCTCAAATGGAAATCTCCCCCTTAACTCCTTACATAATTGTTCTTCTCATGCCTATAATTCTTGCTGGTATTTCCACTTCCTCGTTTGCTTTTAACTACCATCCACACCGATACACCGATACACCGATACACCGATACACCCTACGCAGGGGCCTTTGCTACCCGCATATCACTACCCGCATCTCTCGTTGGTTTGTGTGTGTGTGTGCCCTATGCTTCAATACGCTATAACGGAATATACTACACGTTTTATTATAGCCTCGCTTTAGTATGCTATATATACCGTATATATATATATATATATATATATATATATATATATATGTATCCATTTGCTTATAATACTACACGTCTTTTTGGCGTATCCCCTTAGGTACTTTAAGGGGAGATTTCCACTCGAGGGATTTTTTTCTTGACCCCTTTCTCCCTCATGTTTAGCCCCATTGTTTTTCTAATTTTAAGACGTTTGCCCCATTATTTTGACGATTTTAAGAACTTTCAACCCATTTCTGTCAATTTTAAGACCTTTCGTGCCATTTAGGTGTCGATTTTATCCTGGCGAGCGATAGCGAGCCTGTAATTTAAGAGGAACCGGCTTTCAGCCGGGAGATTTTCCTATCGAAAAATGTACAAATTTATCTTGAAAGGGGCTCAAGGGGGTGTAATCTTAAGCTTGAAGGATATCTAAGGACCCAAACTAGAAACCTCCCCTTAAACTATATGGACTGTGTTACCCGGGCTTCACTATCTCGTCCCTGCTGCGCTCAATCATGGTAATCCTTGGTAATCCTTGGTAATCCTACTTATCCATTACTGTGTCCACCCCCTTCTTCCCTCGTGTGTGTACACATCTCAAGGTAGAATATTCCTCCTCATCTAGCTAAACCCTTAAGGGTGACCTGCTTTTTGTTATATTTCTCTCCTTTTCTCTCTTTCTCTGGCTTGTATCCATTCGGCCCCATTCAGCCAACTATTTTAAGACGTTTATCCCCATCTAGGTGTCGATTTTTTCCTGGCGAGCGTTAGCGAGCCAACATTATATGAAGAAATCCGGCTTCGCCGGAGAATTTTTTCTATCGAAAACGGTACAAATTTAGCCTGCTGTCAAACAAAAATAAAAAATATGCTGGCTCGCTACCGCTCACCAGTAAAAAATTGACATCTGGATGGGGATAAACGTCTTAAAACAGTAGGCTGAATGGGGCCGAATGGATACAAGCCAGAGAAAGATAGAAAAGGACAGAACAAAAACAGGTCACCTCCCTTAATACTCAGGGATGGAAGTGCCTCTTTACATTATTGGTTTTACCGTTATGATTAAAGTGCTTCTGTCGTGTTCTGTTAAAGTGCTTCTGTCGTGTTCTGTTAAAGTGCTTCTGTCGTGTTCTGTTAAAGTGCTTCTGTCGTGTTCTGTTAAAGTGCTTCTGTCGTGTTCTGCTAAAGTGCTTCTGTCGTGTTCTGCTAAAGTGCTTCTGTCGTGTTCTATTAAAGTGCTTCTGTCGTGTTCTATTAAAGTGCTTCTGTCGTGTTCTATTAAAGTGCTTCTGTCGTGTTCTATTAAAGTGCTTCTGTCGTGTTCTGCTAAAGTGCTTCTGTCGTGTTCTGCTAAAGTGCTTCTGTCGTGTTCTATTAAAGTGCTTCTGTCGTGTTCTGCTAAAGTGCTTCTGTCGTGTTCTGCTAAAGTGCTTCTGTCGTGTTCTATTAAAGTGCTTCTGTCGTGTTCTGCTAAAGTGCTTCTGTCGTGTTCTGCTAAAGTGCTTCTGTCGTGTTCTATTAAAGTGCTTCTGTCGTGTTCTGCTAAAGTGCTTCTGTCGTGTTCTGCTAAAGTGCTTCTGTCGTGTTCTATTTAAACTGATATATTTAAGTTGGTTAAATTGATATATTTGAGTTAGTTAAATTGATATATTTAAGTTAGTTAAATTGATATATTTAAGTTAAGATACCTAATTCATAGAGACAAAGACTTATACGTTGTCCTCAAGACACTTAGCTATATATATCAGCAATTAATCTCAACCAAATTGAATATAAATTGAATGTAAATGTTCTGTCCATACGTGTTAGTGAATTTATTTTTATTTGATTAGATACTTACACAAACTTAGAAATGAATAACTAAATATATTATTATTAAACCTCTAATACAGTACAGTACATGGACAAGTATAATTATGAACTAGCTCACAAACTATCAATTGACCACTTGCGAGTTTCAGGCTATAAGGAAGTCGAAGCTTTAGACATCGATATATATAACATAATAACCAAGTGCAAATATAAATACATACAGTGAAATTCAACAGACTTTCTAGCCATCAACAACTCGTATAATTTGTGTATTTCTGCTAAATATTGATGTTTACGGCTCCAACTTCCTTATAGCCCAAAACTGGTCAATTTTTATTCCTACATCAAT
Source organism: Paralithodes platypus (assembly GCA_032716605.1). Lineage (NCBI taxonomy): Eukaryota > Metazoa > Arthropoda > Malacostraca > Decapoda > Lithodidae > Paralithodes > Paralithodes platypus. The sequence continues at coordinate 39,060,995 of CM064496.1, read as the reverse complement.
GCGCACCTCGCAACAAGGCCCACCACCGCCAATGTTGCTCCATAAGGTCAGGTGAAGGAGGAACTAAATAAATAACGATTTAATCTAAAAATAAAGATAATTACCCTTAGGGCTGGGCAGGCGGTGGTGTCCGTTAAGGGGGGGGTCACTGTTTTTTTGTTTTTATCTTTCTCTCCTTTTCTCTCTTTCCCTGGCTTGTATCCATTCGGCCCCATTCAGCCAACTGTTTTAAGACGTGTGTCCCCATCCAGGTGTCGATTTCTTCCTGGCGAGCGATAGCGAGCCAGCATTGTACAGAGAAATCCAGCTTTGCCCATTTTGCTATCGAAAAATGTACAAATTTAGCTTGCTGTCAAAACAAAAATATATATTGACACCTGGATGGGGGCCGAATGGATACAAGCCAGGGAAAGAGAGAAAAGGAGAGAAAGATAAACAAAAGCCGGTGACCCCCCTTAAGGGGAGATATCCACTTGAGGGACTTTTTTCTTGACCCCTTTCTCCCTCATGTTTAGCCCCATTGGTTTTGAGATTTTAAGACGTTTGCCCCATTAGTTTGGTGATTTTTAAGAATTTCCGCCCCATTCTGTCAATTTTAAGACCTTTCGTGCCATTTAGGTATCGATTTTATTCTGGCGAGCGATAGCGAGCCTGTAATTTAAGAGTAATCGACCTTCGGCCGGGACATTTTTCTACCGAAAAATGTACAAATTTATCTTTAAAGGGGGTCAAGGGGGTGAAATTTTAAGATTGCTGGAGGAGTAGGAAACAAACTAGAAACCTCCCCATAATGCTCTGACCCGCTACACCTTCAGTATCGGCACACTCTCACAGACAAAACATTAAGGGAGCCCACCTTGCTTTTTTTCTCTTTCGCTCCCTCTCTCTTTGGCTTGTATCCATTCGGCCCCATTAAGCCTACTGGTTTAAGATGTTTACCTCCATCCAGGTGTCAATATTTTCCTGGCGAGCGGTAGCGAGCCAGCATATCAGATTAGATGAAGTATTGAGGGATAAGCCTTTACAACGGCACCTCGTATTTACATTCTACTTTTCCTATTTTTCTGAAGCGTGTAGAGAGGGGAGAAGGGGTGTTGGAGAGAGAGGAAGCTGTTGGAGTGGCTTTGTTATGTGTGTTTAGTATGTATACGTCGTCAGGATGTTTCCTGACTGGGTGCGAGCATGTGAAACATGCTAGGACGTACTACCACACCCGCTAAATGTCCGCCGTGGCAGGGATTCGATCCCGGGTCTTGCAGATTCACACGTGAGCGTGCTCACCACTCGACCACCACAGTGATAGCGAGCCAGTATTGTATGGAGAAATCCGGCTTCACCAGAGACATTTTTTCTACCGAAAAATGTACAAATTTATCTTGAAAGGGGGTGTAATTTTAAGCTTGATGAAAAAGTAGGGAACAAACTAAATACCTCCCTTAAGCACCACCTATCGACTCCCGACATTGCTAAGTTATCTGAACTTCACAAATCTATAGACTATTTTTCCTAGTTTCTGTATGAAATTACTAACGCCACAGCTTCGCCTTAAGGGAGCCCACCTCGCTTGTTTTTTCGTTCTCTCTCTCTCTTTGGCTTGTATCCATTCGGCCCCATTCAGCCTACTGTTTTAAGACGATTACCCCTATCCAGGTTTCAATATTTTCCTGGCGAGCGGTAGCGAGCCAGCATATATATATATATATATTTGTTTTGACAGAAAGCTAAATTTGTACATTTTTCGATAGAAAAATTTCTCCGGCGAAGCCGGATTTCTCCATACAATGCTGGCTCGCTATCGCTCGCCAGGAAGAAATCGACACCTGGATGGGGATAAACGTCTTAAAACAGTTGGCTGAATGGGGCCGAATGGATACAAGCCAGGGTAAGAGAAAAAAGGTGAGAAAGATATAAAAAAAAAAAAAAAAAAAAAAAAAAAAAAAAAAAAAAAAAAACGGTGACCCCCCTTAACCCTGCTTCCTTCCCTCGCCCTGGCCTCCATCGACGGCCGACATTACACGCGCTACTCAGAAAACATCAACGTGTCCCGCTATTATGTATAAAGGAAATCCATACTGGCCTAGTGGACGCAGCACCAATACCGGACTCTCCTGACGCTTCTGGAGTACCCCGGCAGGAGTTCTTGCACTATTGTTAAAAGCTGAATTCGCTGGTTTTATTTTAACTTTATTCTTGCTGATACTACTGTAGACGATTTATACAACGAATTATAAAACACGGTTCAAGTATGTTCCGTTAGTTGGTGTAATTTTCATTTAAGGAGTAATGATATCGTGAGATCTGTGTGTGTGTGTGTGTGTGTGTGTGTTTTTTTTTTTTTTTTTTTTTAAGGTTCTATTCGTTAAGGTACCATTAACTGTATTCTGGCCCTCTGTAATTAATATGATTACAAATAACAACACATCTAGCGCCCACCATGTTCATTCCGATGATCCTTAGCTTATTGTCTTGGGTAACAAAATACCGCTCTTACGGGGAGATTTCCACCTGGATGATTTTTTTCTGGACCCCTTTCTCTCTCATGTTTAGCCCCATTGCTTTGGAGATTTTAAGACGTTCACCCCATTAGTTTGGCGATTTTAAGAACTTTCACCCAATTTATGTCACTTTTAAGACCTTTCGTCCCATTTAGGTGTCGATATTTTCCTGGCGAGCGATAGCGAGCCTGCATTTTAAGAGGAATCGGCCTACGGCCGGGAAATTTTTCTACCGAAAAATTTACAAATTTATCTTGAAAGGGGGTCAAGGGGGTGTAATTTCAAGCTTGATGGAAGTCTAGGAAACACACTAAAAACCTTCCCTTACGCGGTTGGGTGAAGCTTGGGGGTAGTGGAAGATGTACGAGATGATGATTGGGAGAGGTATATGTCTTGTTTGTTCCTTTAGCAGATGATGATTGGGAGAGGTATATGTCTTGATTGTTCCTTTAGCAGATGATGATTGGGAGAGGTATATGTCTTGTTTGTTCCTTTAGCAGATGATGATTGGGAGAGGTATATGTTTTGTTTGTTCCTTTAGCAGATGATGATTGGGAGAGGTATATGTCTTGTTTGTTCCTTTAGCAGATGATGATTGGGAGAGGTATATGTCTTGTTTGTTCCTTTAGCAGATGATGATTGGGAGAGGTATATGTCTTGTTTGTTCCTTTAGCAGATGATGATTGGGAGAGGTATATGTCTTGTTTGTTCTTTTAGCAGATGATGATTGGGAGAGGTATATGTCTTGTTTGTTCCTTTAGCAGATGATGATTGGGAGAGGTATATGTCTTGTTTGTTCCTTTAGCAGATGATGATTGGGAGAGGTATATGTCTTGTTTGTTCTTTTAGCAGATGATGATTGGGAGAGGTATATGTCTTGTTTGTTCCTTTAGCAGATGATGATTGGGAGAGGTATATGTCTTGTTTGTTCTTTTAGCAGATGATGATTGGGAGAGGTATATGTCTTGTTTGTTCTTTTAGCAGATCTAAATAATAGTGACTATCCTGAGTTAATAGCTACACCTTACCTGTTCATCTATTCTGTATCTCTTGACTACGATAAGTCCTTGCTAAACTATATTAAATCGCTTAGAGGTAATTGGAATGAAATTATAGTGGTCGCCATGGGATGGAGAGACTTAGTTGTTCAAAAATACCAAGGAGCACATGCATTAAGTCGTCATTAATTTGAGATTTTTAGAAGAAACCGTCTTTAACTGCAAAAGGTAAACTTGAAGCATGAATAACATCGTGTGGTCACAGCAAGAATACAAAAAAAAAGACAGTCAAGTGGCTAAAATTACTGTTAGCCTTTTGAGTACAAGAGACCATGATTGTATAGTCTGAAATAAATAGTTTGGTGGTATCTAAAATAAATTCAGAGCCTCACAAACACGTTTTACGCTCATTACAAATCGCAAAGTACTGGTTAGGCAGTATTTTGTGTCTTTTTAAATTATCAATGATTACCTTAAATTGTTAAATGTTTGTAAAATGCCAACAGAAGGTTATAGACCAAAATCGCTCATGTCACATTGCATTAACATAAAATGTATTTAGTATAATTTTATTAGTTAACATACCATGAAGTTCTGCAAAATATTTTCGATAACCTAAATAATTGATCTTTTGTTTTTGTTTTTAATTCTCATAATCAGTATTGACTACAAAAGATATCGAAGCAAATACATTTTTGTTTTACAAATATTGATCGTTCATACTGGTTATGAATGAAAAAGCATAACAATAGGCAGATCCTAATGGGTTGTTACCTATATTATATACTAATGGGTAGTTACCTATATTATATTCATTATGACGAGGGCATAGATTGCAAACGGGCTGTAAATATCCACAACTGTTTCCTGGCAGTCTCTTCCCAAATGGTATGTATTAAATATATAAATTCGATTACTTAAGGGGAGGTATTTAGTTTGTTCCCTAGACCTCCATCAAGCTTAAAATTACACCCCCTTGAGTCCCTTTCAAGATAAATTTGTACATTTTTCGGTAGAAAATGTCCCGGCCGAAGGCCGATTCCTCTTAAATTACAGGCTCGCTATCGCTCGCCAGGATAAAATCGACACCTGAATTGCACGAAAGGTCTTAATATGGGGTGAAAGTTCTTAAAATCGCTAAACTAATGGGGCAAACGTTTTATAATATCAAAAGCAATGGGGCTAAACATGAGGGAGAAAGGGGTCAAGAAAAAAATCCCTCAAGTGGAGATCTCCCCTTAAGTTCTATAGGAGTTATGATAAGTTGGAGCTCAGAATGTCTAAAGTGTATAGGCTATACTTCGCCTATCAACCTATGTCAACATGAACATCAAGGAAACACCACAACAATAAACTGACTTAATATATTATCACCGTATGAGATAATGAGAAGGAGAACTGTATTGACAAAGGTTCGCGTTGTATGTATTATAATATTGTTATTGGCATATGAAAAACTTATATATGTAAAAGGCTAGCCTCTATGCCTACAAAAAATTGCCTTATACTTTTGCATAAACATTTGATATTAATGTTATATGAAAAAATATAATGTGTGGATAATAATTTTATGAAGGCACAAATCTTAGAACCAAGACCTCTGCAGCTGGAGTCTTTCCTGGCAACAAGAAAATCAGGGACAGATTTTTTTTTCGTCGTCGGTTGAGGCATTTCGAAAATATCGTAACACCGATACTAGCCAAACTGAGCCTAACTATTATAAATATGAATTTGAGATTTTAAGCAGAAAAACAAAATGTGAGCAGTACTATTCATGTATGTTTGTGTATCGAGTCGATCATACGAATATCTGAGTAGACACGAAATACGATCTTCCCTAACCAAAGACCATTCAATTTATCACTAAATATGACTGATTGTATTTGCATGTAATTATAAACCACTAACACAGCACTATTTAAGTGCCACAGATATATGTAAATTTAGTGATTAATACTAATGATGTACATTATGAAACTCATAATCACTATATCATTATAATTATATATAATAATTTGTCAAGCAAAATTAGAAGAAAAAAATCAATTGTATTAATTCACATTACAGCCGGTTTGAACGAGAACTTTTTCGAGCTACTATGTTAATAAATTCTGGTCTGACAATGTCTAAATTAAAGTTGCACAAATATTCAGCTGCCTAATGTAATCTTCTTTCAATTAGTTTCTGATTTTAGACACAATATACCAGAAACGTTGCCAGAAATATCTTGGACATCGAAAATTGAAGATAAAAGATCTCGTGTGATACTCCCTCAAATCCCGCAAAAACGTTTACACAATGAAGATTTTTCCGTTCCCCTTTACTTCAAAGAAGCTTACGCCCCCACCGGTCAGAATAAAAACCTCCGCGGGCATAAGTAGGACCCCCAGCGGTCGGCCCAGACTTGGCGAATAACGCATAACTCATGGACCGGGCACTCAGGAAAATGAAACACAGGAGAGAGAAAGGAGTGTGGTGCTGGGTCTGGTGGGGTCCCTAGGGTGCCATGGCCTTCACGCTACCACACCACTACCACTGATATACTACTGATCCTATAGTCTATTCGCTGTAACTAGGCGATAAATCATGACCTCTATCCTCTGTAACTCAAAAAGGGCTAGAGCAAATTGGCTGTAAATATCCTCCACATCTATTCCTTGACTGACTCTTCCCAAATGGTAGAAATATTAGCTTGATTACTCTAGTCGTTTTTTTAGTTACAGAGGTTAGAGGTCATGATTTATCGCCTACTTACAGCGAATAGACTATAGTGTCACTACTAACTTCTCTACCACTGAACCTAACATACAAGAAACACAGGTGAGATTAAGGATTGAGGTTAATGGGGGTCACCGGCTTTTTTTATGTTTCTCTCCTTTCCTCTCTTTCCCTGGCTTGTATTCATTCGGCCACATTCAGCCAACTGTTTTAAGAAGTTTATCCCCATCCAGGTTGATTTCTTCCTGGCGAGCGAAAGCGAGCCAGCATTGTATGGAGAAATCCGGCTTCGCCGGAAATATTTTTCTATCGAAAAATGTACCCGGTACATATTTAGCATACTGTCAAAACAAATATATATATATGCTGGCTTACTACCCCTCGCCAGGAAAATATTGACACCTGGATAGGGGTAAACGTCTTAAAACAGTAGGTTGAATGGGGCCGAATGGATACAAGCCAAAGAGAGAGGGAGAGAATGAGAAAAAAAGCTAGGTGGGCTCCCTTAAAGGTGGGGGCTCATGGGTTGAGATAAACATGGAATTATAATCGCCAAGCTGTACATAATTATCTTGCAAAATGCAATGGCACTGAAATAATTATTAACAATGGTATAAAGGATTTTGTGGATCGTCTATACCGGGCCTGTGACGTCACAAGAGTGTAAGTCCACCATCCAGTCTAGGCTAAGGATACTGGTGTGACGTCACTATGACGTCACAGGCCCGGTATAGACGATCCGCAAAAATCCTTTATACCATTGTTAATAATTATTTCAGTGACATTGCATTTTACAAGATAATTATATGCAGGTTGGCGATTATTTTTCCATGTTTACCTCAACCCATGAGCCCCCACCTTTAAGGTTCTGGTGGGGTCCCTAGTGCGCCTACCACTAAAACTACCACCACTACCACTACTACTGATATCATACAACTGGCACCACTACTGTCACAACTACTTCCTCCTCCGCTACCACTAAGCCAACCAAAATAATGAAATAGAAGAGAACGAAATGTTGTGGTGGGATTCGCTGGGTCCCGAGGGTACCATGGCCTTATACGCTACCATGGTACTTCCACTACCACTCACATCCTTCCGCTACCATGGTACTTCCACTACCACTCACATCCTTCCGCTACCATGGTACTTCCACTACCACTCACATCCTTCCGCTACCATGGTACTTCCACTACCACTCACATCCTTCCGCTACCATGGTACTTCCACTACCACTCACATCCTTCCGCTACCATGGTACTTCCACTACCACTCACATCCTTCCGCTACCATGGTACTTCCACTACCACTCACATCCTTCCGCTACCATGGTACTTCCACTACCACTCACATCCTTCCGCTACCATGGTACTTCCACTACCACTCACATCCTTCCGCTACCATGGTACTTCCACTACCACTCACATCCTTCCGCTACCATGGTACTTCCACTACCACTCACATCCTTCCGCTACCATGGTACTTCCACTACCACTCACATCCTTCCGCTACCATGGTACTTCCACTACCACTCACATCCTTCCGCTACCATGGTACTTCCACTACCACTCACATCCTTCCGCTACCATGGTACTTCCACTACCACTCACATCCTTCCGCTACCATGGTACTTCCACTACCACTCACATCCTTCCGCTACCATGGTACTTCCACTACCACTCACATCCTTCCGCTACCATGGTACTTCCACTACCACTCACATCCTTCCGCTACCATGGTACTTCCACTACCACTCACATCCTTCCGCTACCATGGTACTTCCACTACCACTCACATCCTTCCGCTACCATGGTACTTCCACTACCACTCACATCCTTCCGCTACCATGGTACTTCCACTACCACTCACATCCTTCCGCTACCATTTATCCTACAATCCTTACTCCCTTTACCACGACCAATGCCTGTATACAGCCATTACAATCAATGATACCTCGGCAATGTTAAGGGGAGGTTTCCACTTGAGGGATTTTTTTCTTGACTCCTTTCTCCCTCATGTATAGCCCCATTGCTTTTCTATTTTTAAGACGTTCGCCCCATTATTTTGACGATTTTAAGAACTTTCGACCCATTTCTGTCAATTTTAAGACCTTTCGTGCCATTTAGGTGTCGATTTTATCCTGGCGAGCGATAGCGAGCCTGTAATTTAAGAGGAACCGGCCTTCAGCCGGGACATTTTTCTACCGAAAAATTTACATATTTATCTTGAAAGGGGCTCAAGGGGGTGTAATCTTAAGCTTGATGGATACCTAGAAACCAAACTAAAAACCTCCCCTTAAGACTGATCCATCTACCATAACTATATTGATCCTCATAACACCACTACCACTACCAACAACACCATCACTGCCACTGATATTTTACAAATATTATTACCGCTATCACATTTCCTACTATCACCTCTAACTAAGATACTATTAGATAAGTAATGCAGGAGAGAGAAAAGAGTTTGGTGGTATCCCTAAGCGTCCATGGTATAAACAATACCACCACCGCTACTACTGATATTCGGTGTGAGTGTCCTAGGTTCGAGTCCTTGGAGTGCCACATGTATTTGTTGATTTCATTAATTGAGTTTAGAAGTGAAGTTGGTTGGTGAAAACACAAATATATATATATATATATAATACTAACTTTGACACAACTGGTACTTTATCTACCACAGATACTACCAGGCAGGAAACACAAGCGAGTGTAAGGAGTATATGGTGCTGGGTGTGGTGCAGGGGTTCCTTGGGTGCCGTGCTCTTGACGCTACTACCATTCCCATATATTCCCCTCTATTTATTGTGACTTTTAGCTTACTTTTTGTGCTGGTGCAAGAGGATAAGAAACAAACAAAACTAACAAACAAAACTAATAAACAAAACTATAAACTGTCTACAGTCTATTTTTTCACCTCACTGAAAAGTTAATTCATCAGCAGCTAATTCCTCGATACTTAATGGAACAAACATGAAGCTATTAGGTATCTGCGTTATACTAGTGTTGCGTTACAGATTTATGCAGAAGGAATAAATCTGAACATTACTTGTTCGTGTATGTTTGTGTGTCGATTCTATTATACGAACATTTGCGTAGACACAAAATACGGTCTTCCCTCTCCAAAGACTGTGCGATTTTATCAGTAAATTTGTCTATGTACTATCTGAGAAACCAAGATGGGGTTAGGTCGATTTACAGTCAGCTAACAAACACAGATGTTAGTGATCATTGGCTAATTAACAATGGAGGATACGATGACTATTGAGGTAGTATCTGGCAAGGTAAATGCATAAGGTAGGAAACGAACGAAATGTATTAATATTTCACAACAATCCCAAGGAGTAAGAATCTATGAAAAATGACTAACAGGGGAGAGAGAGAGAGGGAGAGGGAGAGGGAGAGGGAGAGGGAGAGAGAGAGAGAGAGAGAGAGATAGAGAGAGAGAGAGAGAGAGAGATGGGGGTAGTGGTCTGGCACGGGTTAGTTCTGAACCTTGTTTAAAAGTTTGTGAGGTCCTCTGGTGCAGAGAAATGGTCCTCCTTAATTTCAGATTCTTGGCTAAGTGACGTGCTCTTTCCGTATAATGTGTGTATGTGTGTGTGTGTGTTTGTGTATGCATGTGTGTGTGTGCTAACCTTTAATCTTAGTAGGACCATAATATTTGTAAGCAATCAAAAGGCAGGCTTCCTGTAACGAGTGTCTCCCTTAAAGCCAAAAGAGTGACAGAGAGCCAAAGACAAGGGACGTTGGGATCAAAATGCCTGGACACCCGAAGTTTAAAGCAGTCTACGTCATAGGATGAAGACAATATTGATTGAGGGAGAGAGTTCCAGAGTTCACTTATTGACTAGAAGTAAAATTGAGAAAATTTGCTAATTCTTGGGTTGGAGAGCTGGACATAACATGATTGGGACAGTGTTGAAAGGCGGGTGCCTCGCACTCGCCGCAAGGGAGGGGGCATACACTGAGAGAGCTCTGAAGAACACTGATTGTTGTAATAGCGATAGAAGAGTGAAAGAGATGCAACATTGCGGTGTATAGAAAGAGATTGTAGGGAACTACTAAGAGGAAGCGAGTTGATGGGGCGAAAAGCCTTTGATTCTACTCATTCGAGAAGTGCGGTATGAGTGGAACCTCCCCACTCATGCGAACAATTCTTCAATACATGTCGCACTGTGAACCTATACAGAACAAGAAGCTGTGCAGGGATGAGAGAACACACGGAGACGGTTGAGCACACCTAACTTCTGGGAAGCCGTCTAATAAAGAGTGGTAATAAGATCTTGCCATGCCCCCTAAACGTCGTACCAAATAGTGTTAACAAAAAAAAATCATAATAGGCATATATGCATGTATATATATATATATATATATATATATATATACCAGTATATATATATATATTTTTTTATGTTTCATAATAGGCATATATATATATATATATATATATATATATATATATATATATATATATATATATATATATATTGATAGATAGATAGATACATATAGATATAGATATACAGTATAACCCCCCCCCTCATCTCCCACTCCTCTTCCACTTTGCCCGCTTGAGAATATTTCACTCTCAATCCTAATTACTTGGCTTAATTAGAACGAATTTCCACATGAATTCTAATAACCTCATTTCTGATAATATGTGGCCCAAGTTATAATAGGCAAGAAGAAAACGGCGTTCATATTCCATTTAGTAATTTACGCAAACATTGGTTAGTATTCTTCCCTATTGTAAATTACCGAAAGTTTTGAATATTGGACACATTTGCTATCTCATGATTATGTTCATCACTCCTGAACATTATAAATAAGGGTTTTGATTATCAGTGCTATATTCGTTTATGAACAAATATAACACTGGTATGGCTTTTATTGATGACTGAGACCTTAGTATAATTTGATGCTATAATTACATTGGTATTTGTAAGTATTCGAAACGTCTACTGCGTGTCTTGGAGGCTAAATTACTTATAGTATGTCCGTTTTGTTATCTTTAATCGACATTGACGTTTTAAATATGAGTATTTCACTACCACATGATATTCCGCCATCACCACCACCACCCCCATGGTACTCTACCCGCACCGCCAGCATCACCACCCCATGGTACTCCATCCTCACCACCACCACCACCACCACTTTCACCCCGTTGTAGTCCACACCCACCACCGCTAAAACCCCATGGTACTCCACCACCACCAACCCCCACAACCAACACCAACTCAACTACCACCAACACCACCACTAAACCCCCCTCCCCCCCACCACCACCACCGCCACTACCACCAGCACCCCCACCACTACTACTACCTCTACCACCACTACCACGCCCACCACTACCACCACCACGTCGCCTCACCTTTCCGCCAGGTGGATACACGACACGTTAAAGGAGAAAGAGTCGTTCCCATCATTCTCCATCTCTCTCTCATTCACCCACACTCACTCTCACTCTCTCACTCACTCTCTCTTTCTCTCTCTCTCTCTCTGGTATTATATTGTTCAACAGAGTAGTTTCGCAACCTCTCCATTCATTAACCGGCATTTAATTGTTCTCTTTGCCTCTCTCTGATATTATTTATCAACATAATTAACCCTCCCATACCCCATCGTATTATACTTCAAACACCGGACCCCCCCCCCCCTTCGTCCCATTGTATGTTCATCACCTTTGGTTTAGTTTCACCAGTTCTCTCTCTCTCTCTCTCTCTCATTTTAAAATGGCCACACTCCGAAACAGCTAGAACCTAAACGGCCAGAGTCTCCTAACCTAACCTTATAATTATAAGTTAACCTAAATATACCAAAGCTGACCTAATCAGATTTCAGCGACTTCAACCTAACTTAGTAATGTAAACTATCCTAACCTAACTAAATATCTACTAATTTAACCTAACTCAACTAACCTAACTTCATCTCAACTAACCGAGCCTACTCACAAATAACATAAACGTTATTAATCGACCCCATCTATAATATTTCTACCATTTAGGAAGAGTCAGCCAGGGAATAGGTGTGGGAATTTACGGCCCATTTGTTCTAGCCCTTTTTAATTTACAGAGGATTAGAAGTTAAGATCTCTCGCCTACTTATAATGAATGGACTCTGGTGCGTTTAGGGTTGTGTCCGATTAGGTTGTGGTTGTCTAGGAGTGTGGCCGTTTCGACACTCTCTCTCTCTTGTCTATTTCTGTGAGCATTGTCCTATTTTTCTGTCTTCTCGTCTCATTGTTAATATGTCTGTCAATTTCACTTCGATTCGGTTTTTTATTTCACTCATTCCCGTCTCTCTCCCCGTCTCTCTCCCCGTCTCTCTCTCTCTCTCTCTCTCTCTCTCTCTCTCTCTCTCTCTCTCTCTCTCTCTCTCTCCGACACACTGTTATGCCTTTTGTTTTACTCTTCCTGCCATACCCATAGCTTACTCTTCCTGCCATACCCATAGCTTACTCTTCCTGCCATACCCATAGCTTACTCTTCCTGCCATACCCATAGCTTACTCTGACTGTTCCTTTTACTTATATATTTTCTAGATCTCAAGTGACTGCGTCTCTTCCGTGGATTGACCTCCCAATCTGCCAACCTAGAGGTTGGCAGATTGGAAGCCAAAGCGTCACATTTTTCCTTTGCCCCTCATCTTTCTCTTCATAATTGCTGAGGGGCACAGTGCCCTGGGTGGGGCTTTGGTTTCCCGGGCGTTTCCGCACGCTCCTCAGATCCCCGCCATGGAGTGGCTTCGGTCACCCAGGCTTTATTGTGGTAGGCGGGAGGGTTCTGTGGGGGCTCTCGGTTATGGCCTTGGCCTTGCTCGGGGCCTTGGGGCTGTTCGGCCAGGCAGCCTGGGGAACAGCAAAAACAACAACAACTCTTCCTGCAGCACTGTACTTGATCTCTCCGCTTCTATTTGTCAATCTGGCTTTTCTCTCTTGTTTGGTATCGTTGTTCTTTAATGTATTTTCCCTCATGCTCAGCTTTAAAATTTAAATGTTCCTGTCTTCTAATATTGCATCTCTCTGTCCTTACATGTATGTGTAGTTATGTGATTAAATACATAAAGTGTATATATGTATCCTAAATATTGAAAAGTGTTTTCCACTGCAGGACCAGTCTATCAGAAAATTATTTCTCGAGTCATTCTCTGTATCTTGCATCAATGACTCAACTTTACCTATCTTGCATGAATAATAAGAAGCATGATTGCAAAACTACGCTGAACTGACATTTTTTGCGGGAAATATGTACAGCAAATAATTGACATTACAAATTAGGAACAATATTAAGATATATGGAAACTTTCTAAATTGTTGCTAACAGTATTGCTGCCAATTTGTTTCCAATACGACTAGGTTCGGTGTGCTCTAAATAAAATCCCTTCATTTCCAAACATGTATTTAGTGAGAAAACAAAAACAGTCTATTGATAACTACAAAAACAGTCTATTGATAACTACAAAAACAGTCTATTGATAACTACAAAAACAGTCTATTGATAACTACAAAAACAGTCTATTGATAACTACAAAAACAGTCTATTGATAACTACAAAAACAGTCTATTGATAACTACAGAAACAGTCTATTGATAACTACAAAAACAGTCTATTGATAACTACAAAAATAGTCTATTGATAACTACAAAAACAGTCTATTGATAACTACAAAAACGGTCTATTGATAACTACAAAAACAGTCTATTGATAACTACAAAAACAGTCTATTGATAACTACAAAAACAGTCTATTGATAACTACAAAAACAGTCTATTGATAACTACAAAAACAGTCTATTGATAACTACAAAAACAGTCTATTGATAACTACAAAAACATATAATGGCATTAGGTAACATTTGAGCATCATTAACTTATTATTGACACTAAAATGATCTTACCCTTTCCTGTATTAATGTAAGCACAGCGACACCTTTCTTTGTCATCTACTTTAGAAAAATAATTGGGGAGCCACATTAAAAAGGTGCTATTGTATAGACAGGTTTAAATTATGTTATCATACCGTTATACTACTTACCACAAAATATCATTCTACACACACACACACACACACACACACTCACCCACACACACACCCACACACACACTCACCCACACACACACATTTCACCATTTTAGATTCTCCGTGTTTCGCTCCATTAGAATGGATATTGTATGACGCTTCACCTCATTAGTTTAGCGGTTATAAGACACTTCTAGCCACTCAGATATCGATATTTTCTTTTCTGTGTGAGAGATAGTGAGCCTGTAATTTAGGAGAAACCGGTCTCCGGTAAAGTATTTTTTCTATCGAAAAAAACAAAAAAACATGTACATATTTAGCTTGAAGGGGTTCTGAGAGGCATTTCATTTATAGTTTAAAGGGGGTCAGACGAGGCGGGTTTTTTTTGGGGGGGGGGGGGGGGGGGGGGCATACAGGTACTTTAACACATTGCTCGATAATGACGGCAATAATCAAAACCATCAACAATTATATTTTTTCACCAACCAACTTCACTTCTAAACTCAATTAATGAAATCAACAAATACATGTGACACTCCAAGGACTCGAACCTAGGATACTCACACCAAAATTCCGCGCACTTCTGCACTACGCTATCAAGACATATAACACATATATAACACATATAACACATATAACACATATATAACACATATATAACACATATAACACATATATAACACATATAACACATATATAACACATATAGTAACCTAACCTAATAGTATACACCTTTGTTTGAGCTGCAGCTAGCCACAGTTGGTGAGGTCAAGTAGAGTCGGAGTCAGCAGGAAGGTCAAGCAGGAAGGTCAAGCAGAGTCGGAGTCAGCAGGAAGGTCAAGCAGGAAGGTCAAGCAGAGTCGGAGTCAGCAGGAAGGTCAAGCAGGAAGGTCAAGCAGAGTCGGAGTCAGCAGGAAGGTCAAGCATGAAGGTCAAGCAGAGTCGGAGTCAGCAGGAAGGTCAAGCAGGAAGGTCAAGCAGAGTCGGAGTCAGCAGGAAGGTCAAGCAGGAAGGTCAAGCAGAGTCGGAGTCAGCAGGAAGGTCAAGCAGGAAGGTCAAGCAGAGTCGGAGTCAGCAGGAAGGTCAAGCAGGAAGGTCAAGCAGAGTCGGAGTCAGCAGGAAGGTCAAGCAGGAAGGTCAAGCAGAGTCGGAGTCAGCAGGAAGGTATATAAAGCAGATAGAGTGTTCAAAGCAGACCATGAGTGCTTGTCGGAGGAAACAGTCACACTCACTAGTCACAATGGAATGGAAGGAGTTTACATGTAATGGATACATATGGAAATACTATGTCCCTGCCTCATATTAATTCAAGGATTCCATAATTAACGACACACATTGCTACATAATATTCGCAATAGCTGAGTTATCAAGTTAGGAAAATAGCATTTGACCATTAGCTGAATATAAATAGACTATAGTCGTACGTCAGAGAGAGTAATTATAGAGTATGCTTTAAGGGGAGGTATTTAGTTTGTTCCCTAGACCTCCATCAAGCTTAAAATTACACCCCCTTGAGTCCCTTTCAAGATATATTTGTACATTTTTCGGTAGAAAAATGTCCCGGCCGAAGGCCGGTTCCTCTTACAGGCTCGCTATCGCTCGCCAGGATAAAATTGACACCTGAATGGCACGAAAGGTCTTAATATGGGGTGAAAGTTCTTAAAATAGCTAAACTAATGGGGCAAACGTTTCATAATATCAAAAGCAATGGGGCTAAACATGAGGGAGAAAGGGGTCAAGAAAAAAATCCTTTAAGTGGAGATCTCCCCTTAACATAGGAGGAGGCAACATCCATATATAGGTTATATTATACTATTATTGCTAGACAAAGCAGCCTAGATCATCATTATGTGTTTCCTAATACATAACTTTAGGCTTGCTATTCACCCAGGTTCTACACGTAATGTTCACAACTGGTGTCGATGCAGTATATGCGAAGGTATTAGTACTTTGATGATATATAATACCTTACTGAAATGGTTTGATGTTAATATTAGTTGTTGAGATCAAATATGCCAAGTCTTATCACAAATTTGACTCTGATGACGTATGCATACACTTAAGGGGAGTCACCTGCTTTTTTTTTCTCCTTCTCTCCTTTTCTCTCTTTCTCTGGGTTGTATCCATTCGGCCCCATTCATTCATCTGTTTTAAGACGTTTATCCCCATCCAGGTGTCGATTTCTTCCTGGCGAGCGAAAGCGAGCCAGCATTGTATGGAGAACTCTGACTTCGCCGGAGACATTTTTCTATCGAAAAATGTACAAATTTAACTTGTTGTAAATTATATATATATATACTGTATATATGCTGGCTCTCTACCGCTCACCAAGAAAATGTTGACACCTGTATGAGGGTAAACGTCTTAAAACAGTAGGTTGAATGGGGCCCAATGGATACAACCCAAAGAGAGAGGGAGAGAAAGAGGAAAAAACGAGGTGGGCTCCCTTAATACAGAAAGTCCCTAAAGCAGATATACTGTTGAAAGCAGAACACGAGAGAGAGAGAGAGAGAGAGAGAGAGAGAGAGAGAGAGAGAGAGAGAGAGAGAGAGAGAGAGAGAGAGAGAGAGAGAGAGAGAGAGAGAGAGAGAGAGAGAGAGAGAGAGAGACTGGTGGGAGGAAACAGTCACACTATCAGTCAGTCAATAATATCGCATTTCAACAGAGGTCATATGTTTTGCACTGAACATTACCAATACTTTTAATGGCGTTGGATATTTGATAAAACCTGACACCACAATAATCTACATAATTGTCTGCCATATACTATAATCTATTCACTATCATTAGGTAAAATATCTAGAACATTATTGTCAATTTCACAAGAAAGATTAGAGTAATGAAGGTAATACTCCTACCATGGGGATAGGTGTATGATAATATACAGTCCGTTTGCTCTAGTCCTTTTTGAGTTATAGAGGTTTGGGGTCAAGATGCTTGGCGTACTTATAATGAATAGATCATAATAGGTCGTAAATACATTTATTTTAAGATTATACATAAATTGTGTTAATTTATATTTCAAGCTCGTCAAATCTAATGACGAATAATTATATGTTTACAATCATTAAGTCAGTTAATCAGAAAGTGATTACTCGAAAAATAATAATTAAGTCCACTGCGCTCTCGGTCTCATAGACAGATAGACAGACAGAAATATACTGTAGATAAAGATGAATACGTAGACAAAGAAAACAATTACAGATATAGAAGACATTAGCATATAAAAATACAGATAATTGTGGATATATATATATATACAATATTGTTATCTGATCTTATAGCTAATCTAGAATATTTACTCCCTACTACTCCTTCCCCACATCACCTACTCTCCCTGACCCCCCCCCCCCTTCCCTCTTACTTTGCCCTGCTCCACACACCCTACTCTTTACGCCTCCCTCTTCCCTCTCCCGTTCCTCTTCACCCTTCCCTTCATCCCTCCTCCTCCCTTTCCCCTTTGCCCCCCTCCCTACATCGCTATACACGCCCTCCCAGCCCGTCCCTTTACCCCATCGCTACCCCCTTCCCCCACTCTTCTCTTCACACCTCCCTCTCCCATTCCCCTTTAACCCATCCCTTCCCTCCTCAGCACTCCCTCACCCATCCCTTCCTCTCCCTATCCCCTCCCCTTACCCTACACCCCCAACCCTTCCCTCTACCTCCCTCTCCCTTTCTCATTTACCCCCTCCCTACACCCCTCTGCACCCCCAACCCTTCCCTCTACCTCCCTCTCTCTTTCCCATTTACCCCCTCCGTACACCCCCACCTACCCTTACCCCTACCTCTCCCCTCCACTCCCCCCTCCCGCACCCATTTCAAGTCCCTGCTATCTCTCATCCTTCCCCACTACTTTTCCGTCCGTCTTCCTGACTGACATAGCCATCAATACCATCACTACCAATATGACGTGTGTGTGTGTGTGTGTGTGTGTGTTCGAAGTGTGTCTGTCTGTGTGTGAGTGTGTGTTCGAAGTGTGTCTGTCTGTGTGTGTGTGTGTGTTCGAAGTGTGTGTGTCTGTGTGTGTGTGTGTGGAGAGCATAGGGTATATGTAGAACGTATGTAATCGAGAGAGAGTGAGTGAATAAGTGCAAGATTGTGTGGATGTGGGGGGGGGGGGGAGACTGGGGGAGTGTGGGTGTGTGTTTTTGATGAGTACTTGAAATGTGCATAAATATATTAGTACAAATAACGAACGATAATTGTTAGAGATGCCTGATGTCACATACATTATTAATTAACATACTTATACAGAGTTTCTATACTTTAATTCCCTTGTGTTATACATATTAAGGGGAGGTTTTTAGTGTGTTTCCTAGACTTCCATCAAGCTTGAAATTACACCCCCTTGACCCCCTTTCAAGATAAATTTGTACATTTTTCGGTAGAAAAATGTCCCGGCCGAAGGCCGGTTCCTCTTAAATTACAGGCTCGCTATCGCTCGCCAGGAAAAAATCGACACCTAAATGGGACGAAAGGTCTTAGAAGTGACATAAATGGGGTGAATCTTCTTAAAATCCCAAACTAATGAGGCGAACGTCTTAAAACTTCAAAAGCAATGGGGCTAAACATGAGGGAGAAAGGGGTAAAGAAAAAAATCCCTCAAGTGGAAATCTCCCCTTAACACTAGCACATCCGACGTTCGGGGGGGGGGGGGCTATGAAACTCTTTGAAACAATTAAACAACACCCTTCAGACCTCCTTTTAAGCTAAATATATAAAAACACTTATGAAAATGTCTGTTAAGGGGAGGTTTTTAGTTTGTTTCCTACTCCTCCAGCAATCTTAAAATTTCACCCCCTTGACCCCCTTTTAAGATAAATTTGTACATTTTTCGGTAGAAAAATGTCCCGGCCGAAGGCCGGTGACTCTTAAATTACAGGCTCGCTATCGCTCGCCAGGATAAAATCGACACCTAAATGGCACGAAAGGTCTTAAAATTGACAGAATGGGGCGGAAATTCTTAAAATCACCAAACTAATGGGGCAAACATCTTAAAATCTCAAAAGCAATGGGGCTAGACATGAGGGAGAAAGGGGTCAAGAAAAAAGTCCCTCAAGTGGAAATCTCCCCTTAAGTTGAATAATGTTTCTAGACCCCCTTCTCCCTCGTGTTTATCCTCATTAGTTTTGAGATTTTAAGATGTTCGTCCCATTAGTTTGTCGATCTTAAGACCTTCGTCCCATTAGTTTGTCGATCTTAAGACCTTTCGCTCTATTCCTTTGTCAATGTTAAGACCTTTTGTGCCATTTAGGTATCGATTTCCTTCCTGGCGAGCGATAGCGAGCCTGTAACGTTTGAAGGAACCGGCCTTCAGCTGGCACATATTTGTTTCGCCGAAAAATGTACAAATTTATATCGAAGGGGGATCTTGAGTTTTTTTAAAGTTTAATGGAGGCCTAGGGAGGACACTAAAATAATATTAAGTAAATAAACAAATATATACCACCAACCCCCTTAAATATATACCACCAACCCCCTTAAATATATACCACCAACCCCCTTAAATATATACCACCAACCCCCTTAAATATATACCACAACCCCCTTAAATATATACCACCAACCCCCTTAAATATATACCACCAACCCCCTTAAATATATACCACCAACCCCCTTAAATTGGGTTGAGCTACTTATAGACTTGGTTCTGCCTCGGGCGCTGTGGTTGAGTGATGAGGGTACACAATATTCGTTTGGGAGGCCAGATATCATTATAGCAAATTTATGTGTGTGTGTGTGTGTGTGTGTGTGTGTGTGTGTGTGGGTTTGTGTGTGTGTGTGTGTGTACTTACTTTAGTTGTACTTACTCTAGTTGTACTTACTCTAGTTGTACTTACTCTAGTTGTACTTACTCTAGTTGTACTTACTCTAGTTGTACTTACTCTAGTTGTATTGCGGGAGTGAGCATGCTCGTTATTTCCCGCCTCCTATATGTGTAGGTGTTATATGTATCGTTGGAATGGCTGTGGATGTGTGTGTAGTCTGTATTTTTAGCCAATTGGCGACGTTGGAAAAGAAGGCTTAGGGTGGATCTGTATGGTACCATTCTCACTATAGACGGTACCGTCTCGCCCGAAGGCTTAGGTAGCCATCAGCTTAGGTGAACCATATGATACCCATCTCGCCTTGTACCATTTTTGCCAACCCCAGATGGGACGTCACAACGTCGTCCACTTATTCCAGGTACCTATTTACAGCTAGGTGAACTGAGGCTAACACATGAAAGGAGACAAGCCCAATTTGTCTCCGCCCGGCCGGAGATTGAACCCCCGACCCCTCGTGTGTGAGACGAGAGCTCTACCTACTAGGCTACGGGCTGAGTGTGTGTGTGTGGGTTTGTGTGTGAGTGTGTGTGTGTGTGTGTGTCAGTGTGTGTGTGTCAGTGTGTGTGTGTTCGTTGTGTGTTTCTACGTTCGTGTATACTGTATAATATGTGTGAGTGTATGTGTGTGTTTGCTTTTGTGCGAGCTTTACGTCAGTGTGTGTGTGTGTATGAGAGAGAGAGAGAGAGAGAGAGAGAGAGAGAGAGAGAGAGAGAGAGAGAGAGAGAGAGAGAGAGCTTGAGCTTGTGTACATACCTGAATATATGTACGTATGGGGATTTTTTACAAGTTAAACGACATCATTAATAAAAAAAAAACAAAAAAAAAAAAAATAATGCCAGATCGATTCAGTAGCCAGATATATCACCCACGACCCACAGCCATACCATAAGTTATATTTGATCTACGCACCTATAAATTTAATACATACTCCCTTCACTGTTGGAAGATGACATGTTAAGTTAATCAAATCTGTTCTTGTCAGTGTTCATTATATTTACATTGCCTTGTACTGTAATAGTGGCTGACTGATGTCGAATACAGTACTTATAAATAGGAAAGTCTTTATATATATACTGTCTATGTGTGTGTGTGTGTGTGTGTGTCAAAGATCAATATGTATAATTAACAAATGTTCACAAATGGCTGTAGCTATTAAATCATCAGCACATACCACAACCAGCAACCAATCACCTGAAACCCCCCCCCCCCGGCACCCCCAACCAGCCCAACACAAACGAGACACACTGGACCGGAAGATGAAGTACCCCATGGATATTGCACTGTGAGTGACCGTCTCCTGGAGCCCGCACGGATAAACAAAGTCACCTTTTACAGGGGAGGGGGGGGGGGGGGGGGGACTACGCCTTTAAGGGGAGATCTCCACTTGAGGGATTTTTTGCTTGACCCCTTTCTCCCTCATGTTTAGCCCCATTGCTTTTGATATTATAAAACGTTTGCCCCATTAGTTTAGCGATTTTAAGAACTTTCATCCCATATTAAGACCTTTCGTGCAATTCAGGTGTCGATTTTATCCTGGCGAGCGATAACGAGCCTATAATTTAAGAGGAACCGGCCTTTGGCCGGGACATTTTTCTACCGAAAAATTTACAAATTTATCTTGAAAGGGACTCAAGGGGGTGTAATTTTAAGCTTGATGGAGGTCTAGGGAACAAACTGAATACCTCCCCTTAACCCTCTCAGTATTAGAACGCTTTTCGGTATTTTGTTCTGGCTATAAATGAAGGATTTTTCTCAGCTTTGGAAGATGCTCCAGGAATGAAAGGTGTAAAGTTCATCACACAAAAAGTTGGGATTTGAGTGTTTTGTGATACCTACTCCGAGGGCACCGTCATTCCCATTTTCTGTTTCTCTTCCGGATGTATCAACTGGTTAACCGTTTCAGTATTCGAGGCGCATAGTCCTTGTATTTATGGCTACCATTGGGCGATTTTATTTACTTTAGCAAGGAATTTAACGGTCAGAGGGTTAATTGATATGTACTTTACCTCGTGTATTCCTAGAGACCCCTCCAAAGCCAAGTCAAATTGTCTAATGTTAGCCAGAATAATATGAAGAAAGGCGCTCTAATACCGAAAGGGTTAAATCAAATGTTCATTCGCGTCATACAATTCGTTGCACCTACTGTAGATTTAATAGTCAATTTCAAAATAGTAGACCATTCTGCTATAGGCAAAAACATAGGTTATCAAGCTAGTGTACATTTAAGGGGAGGTATTTAGTTTGTTCCCTAGACCTCCATCAAGCTTAAAATTACACCCCCTTCAGTCCCTTTCAAGACAAATTTGTACATTTTTCGGTAGAAAAATGTCCTGGCCGAAGGCCGGTTCCTCTTAAATTACAGGCTCGCTATCGCTCGCCAGGATAAAATCGACACCTGAATTGCACGAAAGGTCTTAATATGGGGTGAAAGTTCTTAAAATCGCTAAACTAATGGGGCAAACGTTTTATAATATCAAAAGCAATGGGGCTAAACATGAGGGAGAAAGGGGTCAAGAAAAAAATCCCTGAAGTGGAGATCTCCCCTTAAGTAGATACATACATTTCCTAATTCAGTCTACCCCAAGTCATCGTAGGTGCAGTCATAACCAGTAGCTCAGTAGTTTATGATCAGTAGATAATTGTAGCATAACACACAGATAGTCACACAAACACAGATCAGATCAGATGAAGTATTGAGGGATAAGCCTTTACAACGGCACCTCTTATATTATACATTCTACTTTTTCCTATTTTTCTGAAGAGTGTAGTTGGAGAGAGAGGAAGCTGTTGGAGTGGCTTTGTTATGTGTGTTATTACTTTTCCTATTTTTTCTGAAGAGTGTAGAGAGGGGAGCAGGGGTGTTGGAGAGAGAGGAAGCTGTTGGAGTGGCTTTGCTATGTGTGTTATTATTTTTCCTATTTTTCTGAAGAGTGTAGAGAGGGGGGCAGGGGTGTTGGAGAGAGAGGAAGCTGTTGGAGTGGCTTTGTTATGTGTGTTATTACTTTTCCTATTTTTCTGAAGAGTGTAGAGAGGGAAGAAGGGGTGTTAGAGAGAGAGGAAGCTGTTGGAGTGGCTTTGTTATGTGTGTTATTACTTTTCCTATTTTTCTGAAGAGTGAAGAGAGGGGAGCAGGGGTGTTGGAGAGAGAGGAAGCTGTTGGAGTGGCTTTGTTATGTGTGTTTGGTCTGTACACCTTGCTAAAACCTGTGTAGCTTCAAGTTACTACACCTGTTCGTTGCCACTCCTCACGTGTTTCCAATAGCCCGTGACTTGTCTTGTTGTTTAAGGGGAGGTATTTAGTTTGTTCCCTACGTTTCCATCAAGCTTAAAATTACACTCCCTAGACCCCCTTTCAAGATAAATTTGTACATTTTTCGGTAGAAAAAATTCCCGGCCAGAGGCCGGTTGCTCTTATATTACAGGCTCGCTATCGCTCGCCAGGAAAAAATAGACACCTTAACGGCACGAAAGGTCTTAAAATTGACAGAAATGGGGCAAAATGTCTTAAAATGTCCAAACTACTAGGGCGAACGTCTTAAAATCTCAAAAGCAATGGGGCTAAACATGAGGGAGAAAGGGGGGGGGGTCCAGAAAAAAAAAATCCCTCGAGTGGAAATCTCCCCTTAACATAGGCTATAGTCTATTGTTTGTTTCCAGCTGAGGATAGATGGTCATGTTTGGCTATCTTGGTTACTCGGCTAGATTTGGTAGCGAAAGACGAAGACGATGATGATGTTGGTGGTTATTATTCTGAACACTGGGCCTTAATAGGACACACACCCACCCACACAGCCGTAGTCGTTTCATATATTGCCATTGAAGGATCGATAAATCAGCTACTATAAGAGATTCAATTTACGATCAGCTGGACCAAAAATAGAGTCTAGTCAACGTGTCAAGTTCATGTACCGCTCGCTAAATGTCGAACATGTTAAGGGGAGGTTTTTAGTTTGCTCCCTAAAACTTCCATCAATCTTAAAATTACACCTCCTAGATCCCCTTTCAAGATAAATGTGTACATTTTTCGGTAGAAAAATTTCCCGGCCGAAGGCCGGTGCCTCTTATATTACAGGCTCGCTATCGCTCGCCAGGATAAAATAGACACCTAAATGGCACGAAAGGTCTTTTGACATAAATGGGGCGAAAATTCTTAAAATCGCCAAACTAATGGGGCAAGCGTCTTTAAATCTCACAAGCAATGGGGCTAAACAGGAGGGAGAAAGAGGTTGAGAAAAAAATCCTCCAGGTGGAAATCTGCCCTTAAAGAACCCGTGGTAGTGCGGGTTGGCGGTTTCATCCTTCCACTCTTCCACTCTTCCACTATTTATGTGGCATGTTTTATCCAACCGAGATCCTAACAGGTCGTTCACCCCAAAATCAATAGTTCGCCGAAAACCTTGATGATGATAATTAATTAACCATGGTTCTCACTATGCCGTAGTAGCTGTGAGACCCGGTTAGTTGAGGAATGTCGAAGAAAAGGGATACTAACTATTAGTCCATGAGCCAAGACCCGAATTTTGGGATATCGGTACCACCCGGGGTGACTAATTCTCTTAGGTGTTTTTAGCTTGCTACATGTCTCTAGTTTATGTTTTGATATGATAGCCCTTGCACATTGGTAGCTTAATGGTCGTTATCACTTCTTGAATAGACATACTCTACCGAAAATTCCGAAATTTTTTAAAATGTCAAATTTGGGGACAGGAATGCCTAAATGTCAACAAAATGCATATAGTAATTGTCACATTTAATACAAGTCCTGTAAATACACACTAAGCATGCCATGGGCTTGTACATACTATTATGGCAAATTACTACTCCTAAATATCATCTACGTCAGACTCGGAATCTGACTGTTGTGCCACCGGCTCTTCTTCAATAGCCTTGTTCTGACATGTCTGTAACCTGCACATGTCCGTGCATTTTAGACCATTGCTGAGGCAAGTACACTTAGGGAGTTCGCATGACCGCACACACTTGCAAGACAGTAGCTGCATAACAGCATCTGGTGCTGGTGAGCCTCGCATCCAGTTGACGGCAAGCTTACCGTCCTCATCTGTCATCCAACCGCAGTCTGTTGGGTTCGCAACAAATGGCTGGCTCTGAAGACTTCTCCTCCAGATCGCAGCCTGGTAGTTTGCACGCAGTGCATGCATGAAGAGGCAGTCCTCACAAGGAGGGAGTTGACTTGACTCTACCTCTCCACGTCTTGCACAGAACAGCTCATACCGAAGCTTGTTTACCTTAGTTGTGTGGGTAGATGGTAGGTACATATGGCAGGTGATTTCCTGTAGCTTCTCAAAGAGTTCAGGAGACACTTCCCATGAGCGTCCAAGTTCGTGAAAAGCATGCTGGTATGTCTTGTCCATCTTCACCTGCTTGAGTGTCGTCATCTTCCCTCGGCCAGCGAATGCACTGACGGTATCACAGCCTGTAAAGGCATGCATACCAATCAATGAATCACACACGCTGCCTCCCAGTGTGCGGCTCAGTGTGGTGATATCCAGGAATCTTGTCCGGTAGTACGTCCCGCACTTCTGGAACAGATGGGATGGGATCTTGTGGCACATGCCAAGACACAACACCATGACGTCTGTATCTTCTGCAGTGATGATGACAGACTTGTTCCCAGATTCTGCTGCATGAAGTGCATGGAGAAGAAGGCGTGTGTCTGCTTCTTCTTGAGTTGACTTAAGCTCAGGAGCCTCTTCCCACTGCTCTTTGGTGATCTTGAAGCAGCGCTGCTCACATGTGACATACAGCTCCTTGTCCTTGAGCTTCTCCCTGTGCTGTGGTGCCTTCCATTCTTCTACCAAGAACTTGATAAGACTTGCCTTGTTGGAGGAACTACCGAGTAACTTTCTCCACTGCTGGATGTTGTGCCCAGGTTGAATGTTCTTGAAATGAATTCCTGTGCCTGCACTTCTTTTGGCTCGTTCTGCATCCTTGATGGATGTCTCCTTGTAGATATCAAACACAACATCAATGCGCCTGCTCTTAGCACCTTCATGAACAGCGTGACTCAGTGCTGTACCTGCAAGCTGTGAAAAAGTTTTGTCGTTTCCCTTCAGTTTGTGGACCAGGCTCATCCCATCAATTATGGTAGCAGAGGGCTCGGGTATCACTTCTGCAGGAGAAACATTCCTCTCTAACTCCTTTGCGAGGGCAGCCTTGTTGGTCTTGCGGAGAGACCCATCACCCCATCACTCATTTTGAGCTTTCTGTTCTCGGCAACAGCGGATCATCTGGCCAAATAGGTTCCTGTCAGCCTTTAAGATAACCTCCTTGGCATGGTCTTGTGAGCGTGGCTTCATTCTGATGTTAGTGAACGTTCTCAGTTTCGTCTTCGTCATCGTGTCATGAAACTGTATAGTTGGCGTATCGATCTCCAGGCGCTCTTCCTTGAAGGCTTGATATGCATCCTCTCCTATTCTGTAGGCCCCTAGAAGGGCTTTGACAACTTCTGGTGGTGCCATAGTCGCAGTTGACAAACTGACAAGATCTTCTTGCTCTGCGTTGAAGGGGTTCAACCAGCTGGTCTCCATCAGTTGAACTAAAGATTGGGCATCGGCCTCATCTTCTAATCCGTCTGGGTGGCTGAAGTCAGTATACTTTTGGCCTACTACCATAGTCCTGAGCTGCCTTAAGTACCTGCTGCGATACTCCGATGTCAGGTAGTACCTGGCGACAGCTCCGCCTTTCAGGCTGAAGCCTTTTGTGCCCCCTGGATAGGCAAACGGTATCATCTGTCGGATTGCTCCTAGGTGGAGCATCCAGTTGCCTTCTCTGGAGGCTCGAATTAAGTCCAGCATGATCTCAACCATGTCCAGGTATGACATCCAGAATGCTGAGAGGTTGTGTTCATCTCTGAGGGTCTCAAGATAAACTTGGAAAAGCTTCATGATATGTGTGCATGATTCACTCTCCATCAGCTCTTGAAAGAGTCCCTGAGACACATTGCTGTGAAAGCTGTTGATGTCCTTCAGTGTTTCATCTAGATGGTGTATGTCCCTTCAATGCCTCATCAGTGCTTCATACACGAGCTTGAGTCTCACTGCTCTGTTGTACCTCTTGCAGTTCATCACACCTGACACTGATCCTTCTGCGGTGATACCTGATTCCGCACACAGATCTCTAAGAGCTGCATCTTGAAACCTCTTTCCTATGGTGGAGATGAGATTACAGATTGTGTGGAAGACGCCCATCCTGATGATAATGTTCTTGAACTTCTCTTGTTTCCAGATAACTTCGGCAGCTTTGGCATAGAGTGCTTGATCAAACACGCACACAATCTTGTTAAGCTGTAAGGACTGCATGATAGCATGCGTTTGTTCCAAGATTTCATTAACGGTGGACATTTCTGTTGCGGGAGCATTGATAGTAGCTTACAGTGTCCTGAACCACTGCAATGTCTCTGCGCATTTTGATGTTGAACCCAGTCCAACTGCTGATGGACTGCTCCTCATGGTCTGACATTCGAGTAAGAAGCCAGATATGGTTCTTTGTCTTTGAATCCTGGACTTCCTTGGTAGTGTCGACATACGCAGTCTCAATCCTAGGTGGCCGCCCAACATTGTATATTGGCAGCATTGATGATGTCTGAGTGATGCTTCTTATCTTGGACTTGGTAATCTCTGGCAGGACTTTCTCTGGCACAGAGCCTGCAACCTTGGACTGGACAGCAATGCCATTGACTCTATGAGAAGTACCTGCTCCACTTAGGGTCTCTTCAAGTCGGTCAATGTTATCAGGCCAGGGTTGTGAACACACAGTGGAATGTCATCCTGAGCATTGCAGCTTGTGGATAGAAAGGGCTGTATGGATCTCCTCAAACATTGAGTAAGACACACAGTGACCAAGACGATTCAGAGTTCGGATCAGTTCTGTGTTTCCTGTCAAAGACTTTACAGCATTGGTCAGCAGTACGTGCTTGGGTGGTTTTGTCTTGCCACTGGTAACAGCAAAGACCAAGTCACTGCCAAAGGAAGTGGCAAGACGTTGAGCTCTTTCAGAGGGAGTTTCACACTCACACTCTCCTGTCAGCAGGGTGTGCAGGAATTGAGTGACTGCTGCAGGAATGACATTCTGATCTGTATCGGGAGGCCATGGCTGACTCACATCTTGTTTATTGATCTCATTCCTCAGCTGCATTCCTGCTTTGGTTAAGACATCTTCAGAGTTAGCTGCTCTTGCTTCTTGCAGGTCTTTTGCCATTTTGTGTGCTTGCCGGGCAAGGTCGTCCATTGAGAGGCTGCGTGGATAGATTAGAAGCTTTCCTTTCTCATCTGGGACAAAGCGTAGTGATTCTCCAAACTCGGTTTCAATCTTTCGGCGAACATGTTTCTTTGTCGCTGGTTTCAGTTGGATAATACCACGGGACATCATGGATCTCTCAAGCCTAGATGTGAGGTTTGTCATAGGCAGTACCTCTGGGTTGGGGAATAATTTGGTCCTTATATACAAGCAGAGTTCCTCGAGGGCTTCTGTCTCAACCTCTTCGTAGCGTGCTTCCTCGCTTTCCTGATTTTCTCCTGCACCCGGCCTGGCGCCCGATGAAAGATCATCTTTTGTGAAGAGTTTGTAGCACGTCTTATGGTAATGGCCCTCTGCAGCAACAAGGTCCCTGCTAACTAAACCAAGGATCATGGACTATATAGCTTAAGGGGACATTTCCACTTGAGGGATTTTTTTGTCTTGACCCCGTTTCTCCCTCATGGTTAGCCCCATTGCTTTTGATATTATAAGACGTTCGCCCCATTAGTTTGGCGATTTTAAGAACTTTCGCCCCATTTCTATCCATTTTAAGACTTTTCGTGGCATTTAGGTGTCGATTTTTTCCTGGCGAGCCTGTAATTTAAGAGGAACCAGCCTTCGGCCGGGACATTTTTCTACCGAAAAATGTACAAATTTTTCTTGAAAGGGGGTCTAGGGGCTGTAATGTTAAGCTTGATGGAGGTCTAGCGAACTAACTAAAAACCTCCCCTTAACCCGTTCAGCACCAGTGACCTCCTTGCTATTATATTCTGGCACTGATTAGACTATATTATTTAGCTTAGGAAGGACCTCTAGCAATAATAAAGCTTCAAACTATATCACCCAACCCTTTTGAGGGGAGGTTTTTAGTTGATTCCCTAGACTTCCATCAAGCTTAAAATTACTCCCCCTTGACCCCCTTTCAAGATAAATTTGTACATTTTTCGGTAGAAAAATGTCCCGGCCGAAGGCCGGTGCCCCTTAAATTACAGGCTCGCTATCGCTCGCCAGGAAAAAATCGACACCTAAATGGCACGAAAAGTCTTAAAATTGACAGAAATGGGGCGAGGGTTCTTAAAATCGCCAAACTAATGGGGCAAGCGTCTTTAAATCTCACAAGCAATGGGGCTAAACATGAGGGAGAAAGGAGTCCAGAAAAAAATCCCTCAAGTGGAAATCTCCCCTTAACTACCATAGAGCCTTCTCAAGGTGCATAATATCGTCTAAATATGGTTATCATTTATTAAAACACACGTCGCTGGTACTCAAAGGGTTAAAAAATACACACAGTTTATAGAGTGTCAGCAAACTATTGATTTCCACTGTACAACATCGATGATAGTAACCGATACCCTGTTCTCACCTATTTCGCGATGTATCCGAACCTGTTTCATATGTAAACACATTAAGGGGAGATTTCCACTTGAGGGATTTTTTTCTTGATCCCTTTCTCCCTCATGTCTAACCCCATTGCTTTTGAGATTTTAAGACGTTTGCCCCATTAGTTTGGTGATTTTAAGAATTTTCGTCCCATTCTGTTAATTTTAAGACCTTTCGTGCCATTTAGGTGTCGATTTTATCCTGGCGAGCGATAGCGAGCCTGTAATTTAAGAGTAGTCGGCCTTCGGCCGGGAAATTTTTCTACCGAAAAACGTACAAATCTATCTTGAGAGGGGGTCAAGGGGGTGAAATTTTAAGATTACTGGAGGAGTAGGAAACACACTAGAAACCTCCCCTTAACCAATACCAAGAGGATAAAAGCATACATTAATTTTCACCCACAATTCAAGTTAAATATTGTGGCATCGGTCTTTTGGGGGGAATTCGCTTATCTGGCCATATTATCCCCCGTAATGATGATGACAAAATATGATAGCCGGTCTAAATCGGCCTTTTGAGGAGGTTTGTGGGCCTGGTTGGTTGGCTGCTGGGGCGATGGGTAGAGAGAGTACTAGTGGAGGGGGGGGGGGTTGCCTTGTATAAATGAAGGGGCAAAAAATATACTATGATGTTAATTATTCTTAAATAACTAACACCCGCCCTTGTTCTTGAAGGGGAGATTTCCACCGGGAGGATTTTTTTCTGAACCTCTTTCTCCCTCATGTTTAGCCCCATTGCTTGTGAGATTTAAAGACGCTCGCCTCATTAGTTTGGCGATTTTAAGAACCCGCGCCCCATTTCTGTCAATTTTAAGACCATTCGTGCCATTTAGGTGTCGATTTTTTCCTGGCGAGCGATAGCGAGCCTGTAATTTAAGGGGAACCGGCCTTCGGCCGGGACATTTTTCTACCGAAAAATGTACAAATTTATCTTGAAAGGGGGTCAAGGGGGAGTAATTTTAAGCTTGATGGAAGTCTAGGGAATCAACTAAAAACCTCCCCTTAACATTAATATCAAATACAAACCCCAATGTACTTGAATAAACGAATTAAATAGATGAAATGATGTATTATAGTCTATCCATGATGGCGGGTCAATAAATTGCTACTCCTAGTTTCTTGTAACTCAGGTAAGGATGGAGCAAACGGGCTGTGCATGTCCACACCTATTTACTGGTTAACCCTTCCCAAATGGTATAACTACTATTAGTCCGTTAAGTCATGGGCTGACATCGTAACCTCTAACCTCTGTAACTCAAAAACGGCTTGACCAAATGGGCTGTAAATTTCCACAGGTATTCCCTGACTGACTCTTCCCAAATGGTAGACATATTAGCTGGATTATTCTAGTTGTTTTTGAGTTATAGAGGTTAGTGGATAAGATTGATTACCTAATCATAATGGATAGACTATAGCTCGATTAGTCAAGTCCTATTTGAGTTAATAAGTAACGGGGATCGGGATTTCTAGACTCATCATACTGAACCGACTATAATTCACTGCTACCTTGGTGTTAGTTCAGAACTGGCTTATTGTGATTCAGAAAATGTTGGTTAAATATTCACGGAGAAAAATATACTGGAAGCAAGGTTGTACTCCCTGCAGAAATATTGAATATGTTCTATATAATGATGCTACCTTTGACTATATGTTCTATATAATGATGCTACCTTTCACTATATGTTCTATATAATGATGCTACCTTTCACTATATGTTCTATATAATGATGCTACCTTTCACTATATGTTCTATATAATGATGCTACCTTTCACTATATGTTCTATATAATGATGCTACCTTTCACTATACTCCGTTTCTTTTCAGCTGACGGTAAATTGAATCCGTTAGCAACTGATTTATCGATAACTAACGGGAAAATAAGCAACTACTATGTCTGTGCACCATATTAAGACCCAGCTTATATAATTAGCCCCATACTTCACTACCAAATCTTCAAAATAACGAAGACATCATCATGGGCACTTTGTAATTTACCGTCAGTTGAAAATACACAGGATAATCATAAAATACTTATAGTAAACCAGACTAATTATGGACATAATTTAATGTATACAAATGCTGCGAGTGGTGGGGAAAACATATGCAGTTGTCGAGTTCAAGAATTATATTGACTTTGTTATTTATGTAAAGGTCCTACATCACAAATTAAATTATTGCATATCTTCATTTCACATTCCATTGTAAATACCTTTAATTGAACGTTCATGATTAACCAAACAAAATTATATTCCAACTATCTGTAATTTATTTCTATATATATATAACAACAACAAAATCTGACCTAAGCGAAACATGCCTGGTAAATACTTTCAGTTTTAACATTACGAAAAAGAAGAAAAAAAAATACAAAAAAATGCCTCGAACCAACACAAGAGGTTTCGCCTGGAAATGGGAGGTCAGGGGTCAAGCGAGGTCGATCGGGGTCATGGAAAATATATCAGGGTCAGAGGTGAAAGCACGGGGTCAAGCTAGATGATGGAGGTCAGGGGTGCATATTCCCGATGTTTATAAGTATATTTTGCATTACACCTACTTCCCCTTCGCCGGCACAAAATCCTAACCCTACACAAGGTAAATGTATCTAACCTAACATCATCTAATATAACTTGACCTCACCTAACCTAATCTACCGTCACCTAACCTAATCTACCGTCACCTAACCTAATCTACCGTCACCTAACCTAATCTACCGTCACCTAACCTAATCTACCGTCACCTAACCTAAGCTAACCTAATATAATAAGACGATCTGCTCTGATATAGCCTAATCTTACGTCACCTAACTTTTTCCTGACCTCATGTAATCTAATCTACCCTACACTAATTATGCTTAAGGGGAGGTATTTAGTTTGTTCCCTAGACCTCCATCAAGCTTAAAATTACACCCCTTTGAGTCCCTTTCAAGATGTATTTGTACATTTTTCGGTAGAAAAATGTCCTGGCCGAAGGCCGGTTCCTCTTAAAATACAGGATAAAATTGACACCTGAATGGCACGAAAGGTCTTAATATGGGTTGAAAGTTCTTAAAATCGCTAAACTAATGGGGCAAACGTTTTATAATATCAACAGCAATGGGGCTAAACATGAGGGAGAAAGGGGTCAACAAAAAAAATCCCTCAAGTGGAGATCTCCCCTTAACAAGGCTAAGGTTATGGCTAAGTTATAATGGACAAGCAAAATAGAATGAGATGAGATATGCCTTTGCCTTGACTCTGAGAAACTAAAAAAAAAAAAAAAAAAAAAAATTGTGGCAGGTATAATAACAGTGGTGCAGTTTTGGATAGAGATTTCTGAAACAAATGCCTTCGTAGGGAACCGAATTTATAGCCGGAACAACCAGGTCTAACAATATAGCAAAACTAATTATTTCTTGAACTTCAGGAATACAATTAGCTCAAGGGAGGTCACCGGCTTTTTTTTATCTTTCGCTCTCTTGCTCTGGCTTGTATCCATTCGGCCCCATTCAGCCTACTGTTTTAAGACGTTTATCCCCATCCAGGTGTCAATTTCTTCCTGGCGAGCGGTAGCGAGCCAACATTGTAAGGAGAAATCCGGCTTCGCCTGAGCATTTTTCTATCGAAAAATATACAAATTTAGCTTGCTATAAACAAATATATACATATATATATATATATATATATATATATATAAGCTGGCTCGCTATCGCTCGCCAGGAAAATATTGACACCTGGATGGGGGTAAACGTCTTAAAACAATAGGCTGAATGGATACAAGCCAAAGAGAGAGGGAGAGAGAGAGAAAAAAGCGAGGTGGGCTCCCTAAATACCAAAACTATAATTTGACTATAGAAATATAGGCTAGGATCACTGACTTGTGACGTCAGCAGTGGTCGTTATTGATTATGTATCGTAAATTGTATATCACAGAAGAAATAAATGTTTATATTCGTTCTCGTGCCACTTTTCCTGTTCGTATAAAGATGATAGGGTCAAAGAAACAAGGTTAGGTTGAAGCTTATGAAGACGAATGATGTAAAGGTCAGGTAGATATATCAAAATATACTGTTTGTGCTTATCAATAATAATAATAATAATAATAATAATAATAATACAATAACATTAATATTATATATCAATAATAATGACAGAGTACAGTCATGCTAAATAGTCCTGTTGCTGTTACACAATTTCAACTTTTAATATATGGGCCCGGTGTTCAAAGATATGCTTCCATATTAGTAAATACAGAAACGAATGTAAAGCCACTGTATTTTGTCATTCAGATAGTTAATAAGCAGAACAATTTATGCTGACCAAAAATTAGATATCTGAGAAATGGCCCTAATAAAATTGAAAAATCTGAATACAAATATAAACATTAAATAATGCAAAAAAAAAAATAGAAAAAAAAAAAAAAAAAAAAAAACGTACACGAGCAAGTTTTAATTTTCAAGTTTTGCTTAATCTTTTATTTCTGGGGAGTAAGACCATAGTTATATTTTGGTTTTATTTCCATTTTATTTCATTTTTCAAGATGGGCGGATTAGGAGAACAGATATACATACGAAAGTAAAAAACAAACATAGAAAATAGACAGAAGAAAAGGAGAGCGTCAGACATAAATAAATATAAAATGGAAAACGGGACACATAGAAAACGGGAACAGAGTAAATTATGACACCGTGCCAAAGTAAAGAAACTATATCACAACACCGATTTTGCCCTCAACTTTGTTTTAGTAACTCTGGTTTGGAGGCTTATGCAACTTGCAGCATAAATGTATTCTGTCATCTAATATAGGTTATCTTTAGCTAATTTTCCGATGCCTAATAGAACGACTCAAGTAATGGTTGCTGGAGAAATCGGCTATAGAGAATGGATGAATCCACAGGGACTTGTGTCTTGCCAGGGCATATCATTGTAATTTATATTTCTTACTGCGTCTTCCTGTTTATCTTGGATGCCGTCGTTTAGAAAATTCAAGATAAAAAGTGAAGCCAATAATGTATGTGCCTCATTTTAACCCCTTAATAAAATAACTCGAACACGAGATCCGTCCGTGTGGGCTCACCAATGGACAGTAATACGTTTCGTGACGAGGAAACGGAAAAGGCAGATACAGTAGATAGATAGATAGATACATTAGAGAGAGAGAGAGAGAGAGAGAGAGAGAGAGAGAGAGAGAGAGAGAGAGAGAGAGAGAGAGAGAGAGAGAGAGATGGGGGGGGGGCTATCGTGGTGGGTGGAAAGCAAAATTATTTTATGTGACCTAGTGTAATGTAATTCACACACTGCAGATATAATTGTAGCACATCTATACAAACGAAGGAGCATGGAGAGGTTCTGTATTCGTCCGAGGAGTAAATCAGAGAAGAGGCGTTTTGTTATACGAATACACTGCTCTAACTAACTGATAGGCAAAGTGAGGGTGAAGAAGGTAGGTGAGGTGAGGTAGAGAAGAACAAGTGAGGGAGGCAGGTCAAGTGAGGGAGGCAGGACAGGTGAGGGGGGCAGGAGAGGAAGGGAGGCAGGGCAAGTGAGGTAGATGAGGAAAAGTGAAAAGGGCAAAATAGGTTAGGGAAAGAGGGTGGGGGAAAGTAGGGGAACAGGACAGGAGAGGAAAAGCGAAATAGAACAAGTAAAGCCAGAAATAACAGCTGAGACGAGCTGAAACGGCAAATGGGGGGGGGGGGGGGTAGAACAGGACTAGTCGGACACGAGAAGTACTGTAGTTCTAGTGGAGGCAGCAGGGCAAGTATATAAATATTGTTTTTAAAGGAAGAACTTATGAAAATCACCAGCGTTGCAAAAATATAAAAGTTTGAGATTAATAAAAAAAAAACGTAAATGAGGTGAGGCAAGAAACAGTGCTTCACTGAAAAGAAACAAGGCAAATTCAAAGCAACGGAGCACATTCAAAGAAACGGAGCACACCACAGAGAGAGAGAGAGAGGGGGGGTAGGATTGGTGCGGTAAAAGATGGTACAGGCGAGAGTGGAAGAAACGTAACGCAGGGCAAGTTAGTGAGGGAGGGAAGGCAAGTAGGAACGGAGAAGCAGGACAGGTGAGTCAGGGCAGGACAGGTGAGGGGGGTAAGGCAGGTCAGGGAGCGAGGAAGAAGGGGGGCAAAGGTAAGGTAAAAGATAGTACAGGCGAGAGTAGAAGAAACGTAAAACAGGGCACAGTGAGGGAGGGAAGGCAAGTAGGAACGGAGAAGCAGGACAGGTGAGTCAGGGAACGACAGGTGAGGGGGGTAAGGCAGGTCAGGGAGAGAGAGGAGGGGGTGGAGGCAAGAGGACTGTTGCGCCACACAGTCAATGCTGGAGCGCACCCGGTTCCTCCCTCGTGCTCGCAGCCAGGCCAACTAGTCCTCAGCCGGTGGCCCTCGGGTCCTGAGCTCCTCGCGAAACTCTTCCTCCTCGCTCAGCAGTCCTCACTCTTCCGGGACGCCGCGGGCACGCACGCAAACCCACGGCGTCCAAATACTCACCACAGGACCCCACGCGGAAACTACCAAAATGCGGGAAAAATAGTGACGCCCGTTTTTGGTGAGCGTGTCTGAGTGTGGTGTGTATAACGAGTATCTTAGATCTATATTACTACTTGCTATAATATACTGTCGGTGTGGACTATCAGTGCATGTTGAAAAAGTATTACTGTGCAAGAGTTAAAACAATGTTATTATGGTGCAAATGTTTCAGTTTCTCAAAACGAAAAGGAACTCCATTGATCGCCTTGTTTATTAGTACCGAATCGAAACTTGATTACCTATGCATGCGTCATCGTAGGCAGCACCAAAGAGCAAGAGAAGTTTGACCATATTTTCCTTAGCTTAAAATAGGGGTGTTTCCTCCTTGTTCGGAAAGTTACTGAACCAGTTGAGGACGAGCTTGCCCCAGTAACCAGCAGAGAGTAGATATAGAACTGGTGTCAAACGAGTCATTTTAGTGGCGAATTGTATCGAATCCACGGAGTCAACATATGTTGTGCTGGAATATATTATGCGATACTTTTAAAGTCTTTCATGACGGAGACTTGCATTTTATCGCTCAAAATCGTAAGTAGTCAAATTAAAATACAAATCAAATAAAGAAATCCCTCACAATTATCTGATAACTCGAATTAAGTATCAAGCACCGATACGAATCCGCCACTAATGTTTTCGTGAGACTCAAACCCTACCTGTGCAGTCAAAGGCAAAAAGTCGTGTCCTACCTTAAACGTTTCAACTTTACATTCTTCTCATAATATAAGGAACAAAATACTCATCGACGAAAGTAAACAAATCTCTAAGGGGGGTCACCGGCATTGTTTTATCTTTCTCTCCTTTTCTCTCTTTCCCTGGCACAAAACGTTTACATTAAGGGAGCCCACCTTGCTTTTTTTATCTTTATCTCCCTCTCTCTTTGGCTTGTATCCATTCAGCCAACTGTTTTAAGACGTGTATCCCCATCTAAGTGTCTATTTCTTTCTGGCGAGCGATAGCGAGCCAGCATTGTATGGAGAAATCCGGCTTCGCCGGAGAAATTTTTCTATCGAAAAATGTACAAATTTAGCTTGTCAAAACAAAAATATATATATGCTGGCTCGCTACCGCTCACCAGGAAAATATTGACACCTGGATGGGGGTAAACGTCTTAAAACAGTAGGCTGAATGGGGACGAATGGATACAAGCCAAAGAGAGAGAGAGGGAGAGAAAGATAAAAAAACAAAAAAGCGAGGTGGGCTCCCTTAATGTAAACGTTGTGTGCATGTGTATTACGGACTATAATAATTGGTAAAATTCTAGTTTCACGTACACAGCGACAAAAGGGAGGCGCCGTTGTAATGGCATTGCTTCCCGACCAACTATGAAGATCAGGGAAATTGCTGGGTAAAAGACGTAATATAATGATAATAAACTACATTAACGACATTAGCCTAACCTAACAACCTTACCTAACCTAACCTAGTATTATGTAATAGCTATGGTGCCGCATATGGGGAGATTTTTTTTTTTTTTTTTACAGTAGGTATAATTCCTTATAATGCATTTCCGCCGCTTTGGACATATATAGGAATTAAGTATGGTATATGACAACTCTAAAGTAGCCATAGAAATTTATGAGTATGCTGTGAAAGCTAAACTAGAATTAAACCTAATAATTATATATAAGTTTGGTTTTACACTAGAGAGCCAACCAAAGTGGAAGGTTAGGGAGGTGATGTGTACTGTATAACTCATGAACGTGACTGTACATAAACCACACCATTAGGGGAGCCCACTTCGCTTGTTTTCTCTTTCTCGCCCTCTCTCTCTTTGACTTGTATCCATTTGGCCCCATTCAGCCTACTGTTTTAAGACGTTTACCCCCATCCAGGTGTCAATATTTTCCTGGCGAGCGGTAGCGAGCCAGCATATATATTTATTTTGTTTTGACAGCAAGCTAAATTTGTACATTTGTCGATAGAAAAATTTCTCCGGCGAAGCCGGATTTCTCCATACAATGCTGGCTCGCTATCGCTCACCAGGAAAAAATCGACACCTGGATGGGGATAAACGTCTTAAAACAGTTGGCTGAATGGGGCCGAATGGATACAAGCCAGGGAAAGAGAGAAAAGGACAGAAAGATAGAAAAAAAAGCCGGTGACCCCCCTTAAGGACCCTACATACAGCTAGGAGGGGGAGTGGGGGGGGGGGGGGCGATTACACATGTTCTGTTTATTGCATATTGATTCAGCCGTACAGTCAACAACACAAGTTTTCTCACAGCTTTGCTCCAGAACGGTGAAATACATGGACAACTTTGCGTAACTCTCCTGCCTTCCTTCCCGCTTCCATTTGGTTCTGCCAGAGGATAGAGGTGTATGGAGGAGATTCATTCGTGTCCACCCTCTCGTCGGGGATTAGGCCGTCTGGCAATAGATAGATAAGATAGATAGATAGATAGCAGCGTTCAAGTTTTCTTCAACCGGTGAAGTCTCTTGTATATGATCTCAGGTACATTTAGACGATTGTATGAAGCTTAGGAAAGATATATGGTAGCTAAAAGGATTAACCCTTTCTATACCGACGACGTATTTTTCTTGTATTTCAGCTACATTTAGACAATTAGATTCAGCTTAGGAAGGACGTCTACCAATTAGAAGGCTAGAGACTATCTCAATTAATCCTTTTAGCTACCATTTATCTTTCCTAAGCGTCATAAAACTGTCTAGATGTAGTTGAAATCCAATACAAAATACGTCTCGGTATAGAAGGGGTTAAGGGGAGATTTCCACTTTAGTTATTTTTTTCTGGACACCTTTCTCCCTCACGTTTAGCCCCATTGCTTTTGAGATTTTAAGACGCTCGCCCCATTAGTTTGGCGATTTTAAGAACTGTCGCCCCATTTCTGTCAATTTTCAGACTTTTAGTGCCATTTAGGTGTCGACTTTTCCCTGGCGAGCGATAGCGAGCCTGTATTTTAAGAGGTGCCGGCCTTCGGCCGAGAAATTTTTCTTCCGAAAAATGTACACATTTATCTTGAAAGGGGGTCTAGGGGGTGTAATTTTAAGTTTGATGGAAGTCTAGGGAACACACTAAAAACCTCCCCTTAATTGAGATAGTCTGTATCTTTTTAATTGATAAGACGTCCTTCCTAAGCTGAATACAATCGTCTAATCATTGTCAGAATATGCTAGAAAGCAGGTCACCGGTACTGAATGGGTTAACCCCCTTCACCGCCATGACGTCATGTGTTTCATCATAGTCTGGTTACCTAGAGACGCTGTTCTTATAGTTGCGTAAGCTACTACCTCCTCTACGACGCAAATGGGTAAATACAATCTTAATAACACCCTCTACATAACATAGGTAGGTCCTTCTTAAGGGGGGTCACCGGCTTTTTTGTTTGTTTTATCTTTCTCTCCGTTTCTCTCTTCTCCCTGGCTTGTATCTATTCGGCCCCATTCAGCCAACTGTTTTAAGACGTTATCCCCATCCAGGTATCGATTTCTTCCTGGCGAGCAAATGCGAGCCAGCATTGTATGGAGAAATCCGGCTTCGCCGGAGACATTTTTCTATCGAAAAATGTACAAATTTAGCTTGCTGTCA
The DNA here is from genome assembly GCA_032716605.1 of Paralithodes platypus. Lineage (NCBI taxonomy): Eukaryota > Metazoa > Arthropoda > Malacostraca > Decapoda > Lithodidae > Paralithodes > Paralithodes platypus. Next base: position 39,021,234 of record CM064496.1, on the reverse strand, counting down.
AAACAAAACTATATATATGCTGGCTCGCTACCGCTCGCCAGGAAAATATTGACACTTGGATGGGGGTAAACGTCTTAAAACAGTAGGCTGCATGGGGCCGAATGGATACAAGCCAAAGAGAGAGAGAGAGAGAAAGAGAAAAAAGCGAGGTGGGTCTCCCTTAATCAGCAAAAAAAAAAAAAAAATCGAATTTTAGCCAGAATTAAAAGGTAAAAATGCATCTTGGTGCTGAATGGGTTAAACATCAGACAGAGCAATGGGCGAGTGAAACTATGGCTATTGACTGTACAACTGGGCTCAATAGTTCGTTCGCCGCCAACCTAAATGGCAAGCTTATATATGTATGCATTTCGATAATGGACTACTTTATCTGGACAGTCCTCAGTCGTTCTACAGATGCCTTTAACACTTTTGGTAAAATTCTAGCCATGGCTCCAAATCGATTTTAGCATGGAATATATTTTAATTCTTTAGTTTTCATTCATATTTCATGTTTTGTGATATTAAGAATCGGTGCAATTTAGTTTTGTATTAGCCTAACGGTCCTAACCTAACCTAACCTAACCTAACCTAACCTAACCTAACCTAACCTAGTATAATCTTGAAACTAAAATGCCCCAGTGTATATTACCAGAAACCAATAAGTAAGGTTATAAATTGATGAACGGATATAAATTGATGAACGGATATAAATTGATGAACGGATATAAATTGATGAACGGATATAAATTGATGAACGGATATAAATTGATGAACGGATATAAATTGATGAACGGATATGAATTGATGAACGGATATGAATTGATGAACGGATATAAATTGATGAACGGATATAAATTGATGAACGGATATAAATTGATGAACGGATATAAATTGATGAACGGATATAAATTGATGAACGGATATAAATTGATGAACGGATATAAATTGATGAACGGATATAAATTTAATACCCAAATCGAGTTTGAGCCACCGCTAGAATTATACCAAACTTGTTCACATTATTTTCGGATGTGAAACTGTAAGCTTAAGGGGAGGTTTTTAGTGTGTTTGTCAGACTTCCATAAAGCTTGAAATTACACCCCCTTGACTCCCTTTCAAGATAAATTTGTACATTTTTCGGTAGAAAAATGTCCCGGCTGAAAGCCGGTTCTTCTTAAATTACAGGCTCGCTATCGCTCGCCAGGATAAAATCGACACCTAAATGGCACGAAAGGTCTTAAAATTGACAGAAATGGGTCGAAAGTTCTTAAAATCGTCAAAATAATGGGGCGAACGTCTTAAAATTAGAAAAGCAATGGGGCTAAACATGAGAGAGAAAGGAGTCAAGAAAAAAATCCCTCAAGTGGATATCTCCCCTTGATAACACCTGCAGAATATATTGAAGCTAATTATATTGTATTTCCATCTAGCTTAGGAAGGATCTCTAGGAATCAAAGGGACATGGTCGTTCTAAATTCCATCTTGGGCTCCCGTATAGCCTTCCTAAGCTGAATATACGCGTCTCATAACAGCCGTGATAAAACGACAGACTGCTTCATGGGCAACTGAAAGGGTTAGTACGTTTATCTAGGAAATGTACAAGCGGTTTCACTAACATCGATACTTTTTAAGGCCCTTGAACCGATTGAACGAACCTCGGAAATGCAAATATTAGGTAAAAAAAAAAAAAAAAAAAAAAAAAAAAAAAAAGGAGATTCATTTCAACCCGAGATATCCGCGATCATTGATACGCAACATTAATGATGGTGACTATACACGACTTTACTCAACTTCATTTCTTCATATCGAGTGAAATATACAAACATGTTCCTACACTTACCCACCCTATTCAACATCTGACAAACATTAAAGGGAGGTATTTAGTTTGTTCCCTAGACCTCCATCAAGCTTAAAATGATACCCCCTTGAGTCCCTTTCAAGATAAATGTGTAAATTTTTCGGTAGAAAAATGTCCCGGCCATAGGCCGGTTCCTCTTAAATTACAGGCTCGCTTTCGCTCGCCAGGATAAAATCGACACCTGAATGGCACGAAAGGTCTTAATTTGGGGTGAAAGTTCTTAAAATCGCTAAATTAATGGGGCGAACGTTTTATAATATCAAAAGCAATGGGGCTAAACATGAGGGAGAAAGAGGTCAAGAAAAAAATCCCTCAAGTGGAGATCTCCCCTTAATACAGCACAGAGCGAGCCTAACGTAATGGCAGCTGAGCCATGACTTATTAGCGCGACCGTACTTACATTTATAACTAGCTCGGACTGAAGCGGATCTTTCTGGTAATTCATTATTTGTTGTGTGCATTATTAATTTTGTTGTGTGCATTATTTATTGTGTACATAATTTGTGGTGTGCATTATTTGTTGTGTGCATTATTTATTGTGTACATTATTTATTGTGTACATTATTTGTTGTGTGCATTATTTATTGTGTACATTATTTGTTGTGTGCATTATTTATTGTGTACATTATTTGTGGTGTGCATTATTTGTTGTGTGCATTATTTGTTGTGTGCATTATTTGTTGTGTGCATTATTTATTGTGTACATAATTTGTTGTGTGCATTATTTATTGTGTACATAATTTGTTGTGTGCATTATTTATTGTGTACATAATTTGTTGTGTGCATTTCGTGCTGTGTAGTCCCTTCTGTACCGGCGACTTTTTGTGTTTCATTCTAGATATAGTTAAACGATGTTGTGCGGTTGCAGAAGGATCTGAGGTAGTAAAAATGGTTAAGTGAGATAGTTCGAAGTGTGTTAATTGATGGAGGCCCTTTTTAAAACTGAATGAAATCGTCTAATAGTAGCCAGAGTAAAGTTAAAAGGACGGCACCGGTACGGAACGAGTTAAGGGGAGGTTTCTAGTTTGTTCCTTATATCTCCATCAAGCTTAAAATTACACCCCTTAGACCCCCTTTCAAGATAAAATTTTAAATTTTTCGGTAGAAAAATGTCCCGGCCATAGGCCGGTTCCTCTTAAATTACAGGCTCGCTATCGCTCGCCAGAAAAAAGTCGACACCTAAATGGGACGAAAGGTCTTAAAATTGACAGAAATGGGGCAAACGTTCTTAAAATCGCAATACTAATGGGGCGAAGGTCTTAACATCTCAAAAGCAATGGGGCTAAACATGAGGGAGAAAGGGGTCAAGAAAAAAATCCCTCCAGTGGAAATCCCCCCTTAAGCAGTTCGAGGAATAAAAAAAGGGCCCGAATTCGCGCCCAAGAGCGTACGTGCCCCGGCCAGGTATTTACAGGATTGGTATCTGGGGGGGGGGGGGGGGGGGGGCGTGGCTCCCCCACTTCAACTAATCACCCCACCCCCCACCACCGGGCTTCCTTCTGGCATTGATTGGGGCCGCTGGTACACTCGGAGGCCGTAGTCTCTACCCCACTCATAAGCACTCCTGGACCCCTTGTGTTCTTCTTTAAGGGGAGGTATTTAGTTGGTTCCCTAGACCTCCATCAAGCTTAAAATTACACCCCCTTGAGTCCCTTTCAAGATAAATTTGTACATTTTTCGGTATAAAAATGTCCCGGCCAAAGGCCGGTTCCTCTTAAATTACAGGCTCGCTATCGCTCGCCAGGATAAAATTGACACCTGAATTGCACGAAAGGTCTTAATATGGGGTGAAAGTTCTTAAAATCGCTAAACTAATGGGGCAAACGTTTTATAATATCAAAAGCAATGGGGCTAAACATGAGGGAGAAAGGGGCCAAGGAGTTTGGGGGCCTGATTTGGGTTTAAGGTCGGCTGCGTTTACCTCGATTTATGAGTTATGACCGAGACGAAAATAGTGGAACGAAGCACACACACACTATTGCCTGTGTGTGTGTGTGTGTGTGTGTGTGTGTGTGTGTGTGTGTGTGTGTGTGTGTGTGTGTGTGTGTGTGTGTGTGTGTGTGTTTTTCAGCTGACGGAAAATTGTTAAGTTTCCATTTTCATTCTTCAGCCACTATGATGATTTTTATAGCGAAATATGACGCAGAAACAGAGAAGGTAAACCTTTTTCCATTAGGTATCGATAAATCAGTTACTAAAGGGTTGAGTTTACCGACAGACAGAAATATACCGACTATACACATCCTTGTAACTTTCAGTGCGATACCACTCTTCTGAATTTAAATCTGGCATTCATTAATCGATTTTATTCAGTTTACGAATAATTTGTGAATGGAGAATACTAGTGCCCCGTCCTAAGCTTTATGTAATATATAAATATATATATACTCTATATATAAATTAAACAATAATACGCTAAAATTGAACCTCAATCCATCCAGAGAAGGCAAATTTACTTTTGGTGAGTATTCCCGGTTTAAATCTTAAAAAAACACACAAGCACTTTTTACCCAGAGCATTGTCCACGAAACAAAAGGATTTCAGCAGTACGAATCAACATGAAACCAGGAATTAACGTCTTGAAACGCAAATAAATTACCCAAACACTAACAATTAACTATTCAAATATTTCGGATACCGTAATCTGATAGAGGTTATCGGATAAAACTGCCAGTGTGACGCTGGCTTGAGAAAATAAATTCGAAAGATTCCAACTGCCCTTATATTTGTTTTATCTTTCTGGCATGCTTTGTTTTCTGTGTGTGTTTTTTTTTTTTTTTTTTTTTTTTTTTTTTTGGGGGGGGGGGGGCTTAAAGTGATTGGTAATGATAAAGGAGAAATATGTTGGTCACTATCCACACTCATATTTACTTACTGATGCCAAAATTCACACACACACACACACACACACACACACACACACACACACACACACACACACACACACACACACACACACACACACACACACACACACACACACACACACACACACACACACACACACACACACACACACACACACACACACACACACACACCACACACACACACACACACCACACACACACACACACACACACACACACACACACACACACACACACACACACACACACACACAACCACACACACACACACACACACACACACACTTCATGATGCTAAACAACAAGATCAATAATTCCGCCATAATGGAAGTGAACAACCGTCGGACAACAGATGACCCTATAATAGGCTGCACTTGTCAGATTCACCGACTCCCAAAACATTCGTTGCAAAAAAACTGTCCCGGTGCCTGAGGATTTATGCTAACATTGATCTAAGTCAATTGATCATTGATTCAGTAAGCCACGACGGCCTTGCACTATGGAACACTTAAGGTGAGACTGGTCGTTTGTTTGGTCTATTAATTCATTTATTCATATATTATTTTTAGTTTCCTCCCTAGACCTCCATCAAGCTTAGAAAACACCCCCTAGACCTCCCTTCAAGATAAATTTGTAAATTTTTCGGTAGAAAAATTTCCCGGCCGAAGGCCGGTTCCTCTTAAAATTGCAGGCTCGCTATCGCTCGCCAGGAAATAATCGACACCTAAATGGCACGAAAGGTCTTACAATTGACAACGGAATGGGGCGAAAGGTGTTAAAATCGCCAAACTAATGGGCCGAACGTCTTATAAATCTCAAAACTAGTAGGGCTAAATATAAGGGAGAAGGGGGTCCAGAAAAACGGTCTGCCTTAAGCCGTGCCTGCATTATTTTGTCATTCTAGCCCACCATTACCGGTACCACAATAGCCGTACAGAACAAAGAACGAAAACCGATGTGGGGTCATGCTGCGCGACGATCAATCCGGAACCCGAACCAACTTGCTAAGGGGAGGCAGTTGGTTTTTCTGGACCCCCTTCTCCCTCATGTTTAGCATATTAGTTTTTTGATGTTTTAAGACATTCGCCCCATAAGTTTGGCGATTTTCAGACCTTTTGCCTCATTTCTTTGCCAATATTAAGACCTTTCGTGCCATTTAGGTGTCGATTTGTTTTCCTGGTGAGCGATAGTGAGCCTGTATTTGAAGAGGAATTGGCCTTCGGCCGGGACATGTTTCTACCGAAAAATGTACAAATTTATATCGTAGGGGTGTTTTTTTTTAAAGTTTGATAGAGGTTTAGAGAGCAAACTAAACCCCCTCCTTAAACCATTGAGCCGAACCAGTAAATTATGCCGCACAATACCGTCTGAGCTCCCTTAGTTGTGAATATTGTTGTTTGTGTGATATATAAAACACAAGCATAATTCGTACACGTATTTAGTGTGCTATTTAATATTCGTTTCGTATGACTATCCACACTTTTTGTTTGCACACACATTTCTGATGCATGTTCATTACGTATACAATATTGATTTATTAATACTCTTAAATGCATACTAGATTGGTGGTTACAATTAATGTGCTTTAATTTGCACAATTTGCCAATAGTTGTTGACCCAGCATATACAGTGTAAAAGGTGAAGTAGTTGGTCCGGATACTCCAAGATATCGTAAGTTACGGCGAGGTCAGATGCCAAACAAAACCAGTAATTAATAGTTTATGCCTTGCCAACGAACTCATAACTAGCTCCTGCTTAGGGAAACTTGATTATCATAAACAATAATATCCAGTTATGACTTTGCTTTTATTATTACTAATACTAGAATTATAATTTTGGCATTTAGAGTACGACCAACAGAAGAAGATAAGGTGCTGTTAAGGGGAGATCTCCAATTGAGGGATGTTTTTCTTGACCCCTTTCTCCCTCATGTTTAGCCCCATTGCTTTTGATATTATAAAACGTTTGCCCCATTACTTTAGCGATTTTAAGAACTTTCACCCCATATTAAGACCTTTCGTGCCATTCAGGTGTCAATTTTATCCTGGCGAGCGATAGCGAGCCTGTAATTTAAGAGGAACCGGCCTTCGGCCGGGAAATTTTTCTACCGAAAAATGTACAAATTTATCTTGAAAGGGACTCAAGGGGGTGTAATTTTAAGCTTGATGGAGGTCTAGGGAACAAACTAAATACCTCCCCTTAATGTTTTGATTATCTGGTCCTAGATCGTTTAGATTATAAATCGGGCAACAATACGATATAGCGTATATTAGAAGATTCAAACACATGAAAATATGTGAAACCTGAACAATTATAACATACATAGTATCTGCATTGACCTTCACAGTTTTGTATTAACGGATACTGTGTTACATAATTATTATAGTAGTTAAAGTGAATGGTTAATGATAAAGGAGATATATGTTGGTCACTATCCAGGCTCATATTTACTTACTGATCGGTTTATAACATAGAACTCTAATTAAAACACACACATACACTCCATCATATCCCAGCACACTGCAACACAACATACATTTCCAACACACACTATCACCTTCTCTCTCTCTCTCTCTCTCTCTCTCTCTCTCTCTCTCTCTCTCTCTCTCTCTCTCTCTCTCTCTCTCTCTCTCTCTCTCTCATACACACACACCGCCCACACCCTCACAGCTTCCTAGTTGTCCCTTCTCTTTAATGTGTACCTGGTCAGCAAAGGGATTTTGTTTTATTCAGTCATATCTCCGCTTCCATATCCCTGCATGGTTGAAGTGAGATGGTCCCTTATAAATGCACCTGATATGACTGAAGTGTGATAGTATCTTATAAATACATCTCGAACTCACTTACTGAATCTCTCTCTCTCTCTCTCTCTCTCTCTCTCTCTCTCTCTCTCTCTCTCTCTCTCTCTCTCTCTCTCTCTCTCTCTCTCTCTCTCCTCTCTCTCTCTCTCTCTCTCTCTCTCTCTCTCTCTCTCTCTCTCTTATATACTTTCCTGTTCTATCGGGTATGCCATATCTACTAGAATTAAGTCCACCTCGTTTGGATCGTAAGGTCTGTGAGGTCAGTGTATCTATGTAAATCTCTCCTTCTCCTCGTCTCTTCTCTATCTCTCTCTCGCTCTCCTCATCTCTCTCTCTCTCTCTCTCTCTCTCTCTCTCTCTCTCTCTCTCTCTCTCTCTCTCTCTCTCTCTCTCTCTCACCCTATACACATGATATTATTGGAGTGAGATTAAATCTGATTTAAACGATTCTGAAGCTTGATGAAATCATGTCAATATATAGTTTGGCAATTAAGTTTAATGAAGTGAGATTACCTCTTACAAATGCATACACACACACACACACACACACACACACACTATACATATCGCTATGATTGAAATGAGAGGGCTCCTTATATATTATGCAACTGGTAATATTGAAGTATATATTTATGAAGTCTAACTCTGGCCTAGTTACTTGTATAGTTGAATGAGTAATGTGAATTGATACATGCGCTATCTCTCCTTCTACTTAAGGGGAGATTTCTACCTGGAGGATTTTTTCTGGACCCCTTTCTCCCTCAAGTTTAGCCCCATTGCTTTTGAGATTTTAAGACGTTCGCCCCATTAGTTTGGCGATTTTAAGAACCCTCGCCCCATTTATGTCAATTTTAAGACCATTCATGCCATTTAGGTGTCGATTTGTTCCTGGCGGGCCTGAGCCTGTAATTTAAGGGAAACCGGCCTTCGGCCGGGAAATTTTTCTACCGAAAAATGTACAAATTTATCTTGAAAGGGGGTCTAGGGGGAGTAATTTTAAGCTTGATGGAAGTCTAGGTAATCAACTAAAAACCTCCCTTTAATAACGAGCAACCTTTGTATTCCATTGTATTGTTTTTTTAATAATGAGGGTTTTGGTTGTTTTTGCCACTTTCGAGCAATATATTTTTAATTTGCCTACCTATGCAATATAAATATAAATATATTAACATAAAAAGGCCTTGCCAAAACTCCTATAATAAAAAAACAAAAAACGGAACCCAGATTCTCATCAGGCTAAACAAGTATATAAATGTTTCGTTATAGACAAATTCTGGATGATCACGATAGTTCCCATCATAGACTACCGTAGATCTGGACTGGACACGAACATGGAACTTTGCAGTAAGGGACCCACAATCGGAGAACGAACCCCCCCCCCAAGTTCGAACCTCGAAACCGCGAAAATGTCACATTTTCGCGGTTTCGAGGTTCGGGACTTGGGGGGTTCGTTCTCCGATTTTTGGGTCCCTTACTGTAAAGTTCCATGTTCGTGTCCAGTCCAGATCTACTGTAGTCTATGCCTTAATTTAACTGTATTTTGATTTAACGCTTTCAGTATTTGAGGACACATTGTTGGACTGTATTGTGGTTATCATTACCCGATTGTATGCAAGAACAATCAAAGGGGTAAACACTATCTCCATAAACTCTCTACCTCCAACAAATTCGTCTTAAATCGATTAATAATAGTCAGAATAACTTTTAAAACGCGTCATAATCCTGAAGGGGTGAGGTTCTCACTATTCCTTTGCATCAATATATCAGATTAAGGGGAGGCACACCGTTTTTCTGGACCCCCTTCTCCCTAATGTTTAGCCCCACTAGTTTTGATATTATAAGACGTTCGGTCCATTATATTGGCGATGTTAACACCTTTCGCCCCATTTCGTTGTCAATTTTAAGACCTTTCGTGCCAATTAGGTGTCGATTATTTCCTGGCGAGCGATAGCGAGCCTGCAATTTTAAGAGGAACCGGCCTTCGGCCGGCACATTTTTCTACCGAAAAATGTACACATTTATCTGAAGGGGGGTCTAAGGGGTGTTTTTCTAAGCTTGATGGAAGGAAACTTTTAAAATTCTATGAATAAATTAATTAATAGACCAAACAAACAGCCAGTCTCCCCTTAATATGATGGTGTTGACCGAAGTGTGAGAGGTTGGGGATATTGACTAATTGGTTTGGTGGATGGGAAATGGATAGCACTTGTATGAACTCTCTACATTTCTGCATATTCGGTGAAATTGTAAATAATTCAATGCAGCTTCGTTGATTTCCATTGTTTCCATGTTGTTATTATTTTGATCATCATTATTATTATTATTATCATTATTATTATTATTATCATTATTATTATTATCATTATTATTATTATTATTATTGTTATTATTCCTACTGGTGTTATCGACTTATATATATATATATATATATATATATATATATATATATATATATATATATATATAGAGAGAGAGAGATAGAGAGATGCATATATACAGACAGACTGACAGAGCACGAAATAGTCTTAAAATGGGACCAGGAAGGGTGGAGAAAAAGGAGAGTGGTGGAGCTTACATGGCACACAAGAGGGTACCGGGCTTACTGTGTGTGTGTGTGTGTGTGTGTGTGTGTGTGTGTGTGTGTGTGTGTGTGTGTGTGTGTGTGTGTGTGAGTGAGTGAGTGAGACACACACAGATAGACAGAGAATATATAGAACGAAGGTAGTGAGAGAGAGAGAAGGGGGGAGCGAGTGAGTGAATGAAAGAGTGCCAATATTTGACTTATAGAAAATGAATGGTATGATAAATTTATTGTTGTAGATAAAATTGCAATCTGTCGGTAGTCTTTAATAGGATTTTATCTTCAAATTGATAAACGAAAGGGTCCACAGATTTATTTTATTTGCCGCCTTTCAAGAGGGGGGCAGCAGACTTTGACGGGCTTACTGTTTACCACTAAAGAATATCACATGTACTGTATATAGCACAAAAGAATATCACATGTACTGTATATAGCACAAAAGAATATCACATGTACTGTATATAGCACAAAAGAATATCACATGTACTGTATATAGCACAAAAGAATATCACATGTACTGTATATAGCACAAAAGAATATCACATGTACTGTATATAGCACAAAAGAATATCACATGTACTGTATATAGCACAAAAGAATATCACATGTACTGTATATAGCACAAAAGAATATCACATGTACTGTATATAGCACAAAAGAATGAACAGAAAAGATATAATGGCGTTGTTGTTGTTTGTGTTGTTGTTGTTGTTGTTTATGGTGGTGGTGGTGGTGCTGAAGATATTACTGTTGTTGTTGTTGTTGTTGTCGGTGTTGGTGGTGGTGTTGTCGATGTTGTTGTTGTTTATGGTGGTGGTGTTGATGATGTTGTTGTGGTTGTTGTTGTTGTTTATGGTGGTGGTGTTGATGATGTTGTTGTGGTTGTTGTCGGTGTTGATGATGTTGTTGTGGTTGTTGTTGTTGTTTATGGTGGTGGTGGTGTTGAATATTTTACTGTTGTTGTTATTGTTGTTGTTTTATGTCGGTGGTGGTGTTGATGTCGTTGTTGTTGTTGGTGTTGTTGTTGTTGGATGGATGGAGTAAAAGACCAAGACAAAAGGAGAAAGTTACAAAAACCAGGAGACAAAGGAAAACCCGGGGGAAAGTAAAGTCAGAATGGAAGCTTGAGAAAAAACACATTGTGAAGAAAACAGAGAAGGGGAGACGGTACAAAAACAAAAAGAAAGACACAAATATTAAAACAAAAACAATAACACAAATAATAGAGCGAATTCGGGGAAGGAAAGATGAAAGCATTGACCGGACAACTCAACCAGTAGACAATTTTATCCAGTAGCTCTCAACCAGTGGTAAGGCACCCAGTACCGGTTAATAGATTAGGATAGGTAAGGTTGTGACTGTAAATTAGCACTGGTTTAGTTGGTACTGGATGAGATTCAGATCTACTGGTTGAGATTGTTAACTGGTTGAGATTGTTAACTGGTTGAGATGATCCATTGGTTGACATGGTTTACTGATATAAATGGTCTACTGGGTGAATTGGTCTACTGATTAAGATATACTGGCTGGTATAGTCTACTGGTTGAAATGGTCTGCTGGTTGAATTGGTCTACTGATTGAAATGGTCTTTTGGATGAAATGGTCTGCTGGTTGAGTTGATGTGACCCTGGTAAAAAGATTATACAGGATCAAAAAGAAATATAGATGTGTGTGTGTGAATTTGTGTTTTGATTGTGTGTGTTCGTTGTTTTATGTTGGTTTTGTGTTTTCCCTGTTCTTGCTCTGTCTTGAGTCGGCCACCTCCAAGAAAAAAGGAAAAACAATAGAATAAAATCGAAAATAAAATAAAAATAGGAAAAATGGGGATTGGGCCTGAGCATATAGATAGATATAGGTAGATAGATAGATAGATAGATAGATAGATAGATAGATAGATAGATAGATAGATAGATAGATAGATAGATAGATAGATAGATAGATAGATAGATAGATAGATAGATAGATAGATAGATAGATAGATAGATAGATAGATAGATAGATAGATAGATAGATAGATAGATAGATAGATAGATAGATAGATAGATAGAAAAAGAAACTTATAGCTACAGAATATTAACAGAAAATTGAATTCGATAAACATGTTCAATAGCTTATTTATATTAGTTAAGGGGAGGTTTTTAGTTTGGTCCCTAGATATCCTTCAAGCTTAAGATTACATCCCCTTGATCCCCTTTCAAGATAAATTTGTACATTTTTCGGTAGAAAAATTTCCCGGCTGAAAGTCGGTTCCTCTTAAATTACAGGCTCGCTATCGCTCGCCAGGATAAAATCGACACCTAAATGGCACGAAAGGTCTTAAAATTGACAGAAATGGGTTGAAAGTTCTTAAAATCGTCAAAATGATGGGGCAAACGTCTTAAAATTAAGAAAACACAATGGGGCTAAACATGGGGGAGAAAGGAGTCCAGAAAGAAAAAAAATCCCTCAAGTGGCTATCTCCCCTTAAACACGAGTTGAAGACTAGTTATTGATTAAACTCCATTGAACTGAATTAATATATTGTGGATCTTGGTACCAAATTGAAAGAGTTAACCATGTCAGTATTTGAGGACGCACCGTTTGCGATTGATTCTGGTCGTGGATTGTATGGAGCTCAGGATGTCTCTCTCTCTTGTAACTAAAGAGGCAAATATGCTCTCAATTCACCTTTTAGCTCCCACAAGTTCTTCTTATGCTCAACAAAGTAGTCTAATAATAGTCAGAATAAACTGTTAAAATCGGTCACAATACTCAAGGGATTAGATATCTTGAAATACGGTAATTATTTAAGGTGAGGTTTCTAGTTGATTCCCTAGACTTCCATCAAGCTTAAAATTACTCCCCCTTTCAAGATAAATTTGTAAATTTTTCGGTAGAAAAATATCCCGGCCGCAGGCCAGTGTCCCTTAAATTACAGGCTCGCTATCGCTCGCCAGGAAAAAATCGACACCTAAATGGCACGAATGGTCTTAAAATTGACAGAAATGGGGCGAGGGTTCTTAAGATCGCCAAACTAATGGGGCAAGCGTCTTTAAATCTCACAAGCAATGGGGCTAAACATGAGGGAGAAAGAGATTCAGAAAAAAAATCCTCCAGGTGGAAATCTCCCCTTAACCATTTTTACATGACAGCAGCAAATAAACGGTAGCACAAGACACATTTTTACGATGGCCAATTTTTTTTTTTTTTTTCAGCAAAACACGTGGGAACTTTTGCATTCATTTCGGAAACTAGATTAAAGACACATTAAGGGGAGCTATCCACTTGAGGGATTTTTGTCTTGACTCCTTTCTCCCTCATGTTTAGCCCCATTGCTTTTCTAATTTTAAGACGTTCGCCCCATTTTATTTTGACGATTTTAAGAACTTTCGACCCATTTCTGTCAATTTTAAGACTTTTCGTGCCATTTAGGTGTCGATTTTATCCTGGCGAGCGATAGCGAGCCTGTTATTTAAGAGGAACCGGCTTTCAGCCGGGACATTTTTCTACCGAAAAATGTACAAATTTATCTTGAAAGGGGGTCAAGGGGGTGTAATCTTAAGCTTGATGGATATCTAGAGACCAAACTAAAAACCTCCCCTTAACTCACTTGACATACTTACAAAAATGATATCTTACAAGCTGGCAGACCAATGGTGATGAGTGTTGAGGGAAACTGCAGGTAATATAGCTGTAAGATCACTTTAAACACAAAACTGTACCATTTTTGCCTCAGAAGGGAGGAGGAGGGTCGGCAGAAGAGATACGAGATCAATTATAAAAATGGCGACAAAAATAAGAGGGAAGGGGGAGGGGTAAACACCAGAGAGAGAGAGAGAGAGAGAGAGAGAGAGAGAGAGAGAGAGAGAGAGAGAGAGAGAGAGAGAGAGAGACGGAAAAAAAAAAAAAAAAAACGAATATTGTAACATATTAAAAGGGGAGGCGAGGATTAACGTCCACACCTGATAGAGACGACAGGGGATAATGGAATAAATTACCGAGAAGATGAGAGGGGAGGAAAGTACAAGAGAATATGAGAGACAGATTAGAGATGAAGCACTTAGAGATGTGGGAAAGAGAGAAGAGGGATATATTCTGCAAAGACGGCACAGTGAACGATAGAAAGCAAACTATTTACTGCACAAATTAATATGAAATTACAGAATGAACACGAATCAAACGTAAATGGGAGAAAGGATAAAAGAAGAAAATAGGTAAAGGAAGTACAAAGAACGAAAGGGATAACTTCACTATCACCACATACATCACACAGAAAGTACATAGTGGAGACTGTAATACACACAATGCTAGGCTATATTAGTCTATGGCCAAGGTGAAACATAGGTCCCATTAGATACATTTTTAGCTGCAATATTATACACAAGATTTGTTGAGATATTATTTCGCTATGATAACTATGGTCACTGAGAGCCCATATAAAGTAATAGCGTTTCTTCATCATCATCATCACCAGCCTGAGTTAGTCCACTACAGGACAAAGGCCTCTCCCAAACGTTTCCACTCTAACCGGTCATATGTTAGTCTGTTTCATCCCATCCCTGCAAACTTTCGAATCTCGTCTCTCCATCTGGTCCTCTGTCTACCCCTTCTTCTAACTCCATCCCTATAGGTTCCCATTGTGTTGCTCTAGTTATTTATCTGTTATCATCACTTATAAATATGTCACCTGCCCAGGACCGTTTCCTCTTTTTTATAGTACTGAGGGTATCTTCTACTTGTGTTTGTTCTCTTAGCGTTTATTGAATAGTATATTGAGAGTTTGATCTCCTTGGATGGTACCAATTCCTGTGATCCAGAATCCGGCCCATCGATTATAAGGACGATCTGAGACACTATAACCCATTCGCTATAACTACTCCAGAAACCTTGGCCATTAACCTCTTGTAACTGAAATTGGGCTTGAGCAAACACGATCTGACATTTCTATAAATTGGGAAAAGTCAACCAGGAAATAGGCGCGGAAATCAGCAGCCAGAATACTCTAGCCATATTATTATATTTTTTTTTTTTTTTTTTTTTTTTTTTTTATAGTTTAGTGAACTAATTTTTGGTGTAATTATAGTGAATATACTATAGGAAGAAAATACACAAAGCAATATACGAAATATAAATAACTGAACAGCATATACTGTATAATACTCTCAAACTTTCTTCTACTCAACAGCTGAGCTCTGGAACTCTCCCAGAATCAGTCTTTCCCTCTTCCTATGACTTAAATTGCTTCAAACTCCGTGTGCACTTTGACTCGAACATCCCTTGATTTTGGCCCTGTCACTCTTTCAACTATGGGGGAGGTACTCGCTATAGGCAGTTCTGCCTTTTGCCTCCCTCAATCACATAGAAAAAAAAAAAAAAAAAAAAAAGCATAGAACATGGAGACACAATAATATTACGTAAAATTAAAGCTCAAAGAATACAAATGGTTAAGTACAACAACAATAGAAATACGAAAACAAAAACTCCAAAAAATAAAATGAACACGAGAAACAAAATTAGCAGATATACGAAAATAAAGATAGGAGACACTAGAGAGATAATACACCAAGGACAATAGTAAACGGAACACTAACACAGACGTCGAAGAACAGATACAGAAGGGACAATGGAGAAGAACAAATTATAAGACTGGAGGGGAGACAGACCGTTTTTCTGGACCCCCTTCTCCCTAATGTTTAGCCACACTAGTTTTGAGATTTGAAGACGTTGGTTCCATTAATTTGGGGATTTTATGACCTTTCATCCCATTTCTTTGTCAACATTAGGACCCTTCATGCCATTTAGGATTCGATTTTTTCCTGGCGAGCGATAGCAAACCTGTAATTTTAAGAAGAATCGGCCTTTGGCCGGGAGATTTTTCTATCGAAAAATGTACAAATCTATCGTGAAGGGGGGTGTGGGGGTGTTTTTCTAAGATTGATGGAGCTCTAGGGAGGGAACTAAACAAAAATATATGAATAAATGAATTAATAGACCAAACAAACAGCCACTGTCCCCTTAAGAAATAACAACAAGCAGAACATACGTACAATAATAAAGCTGCTCAAAAGATAGAACAAGATAAAACTCAAAATGAACACGGAAGAATAACAGCTATAACATTTAGGAGGGAAGGTACACATTGCATAAGTAACCATATACAATAGGAAAATACAAACACGCAATAATACAAACACACAAAAATACAAACACACAATAATACAAACACGCAATAATACAAACACGCAAAAATACAAACACGCAATAATACAAACACGCAAAAATACAAACACGCAATAATACAAACACGCAATAATACAAACACGCACTAATACAAACACGCAATAATACAAACACGCAATAATACAAACACGCAATAATACAAAGACGCCATAATACAAACACGCAATAATACAAACACACATAAATACAAACACGCAATAATACAAACACGCAAAAATACAAACACGCAATAATACAAACACGCAATAATACAAACACGCAATAATACAAACACGACATAATACAAACACGCAATAATACAAACACACAAAAATACAAACACGCAATAATACAAACACACAAAAATACAAACACGCAATAATACAAACACACAAAAATACAAACACGCAATAATACAAACACAAAAATACAAACACGCAATAATACAAACACACAAAAATACAAACACGCAATAATACAAACACACAAAAATACAAACACGCAAAAATACAAACACACAATAATAATCAAAACAAACACAGCGAGTAAACAAAGAGGAAGATATAGGAGCAGACAATTATAAACACCATATGAGGAGGAGCACTTTATTGACAACGTTTCGCAGATAACTTCTTCAGGTCACTGCGAAACGTTGTCATTAAAGTGCTCCTCCTCATATGGTGTTTATATGCATTCTGTCAACGTTTCCAAGTTAGTTCAACATAGGAGAAGACACTAGGGTAAAGCCGGTATCACACGAGAGGTATTTATAGTCAACATTCTAAGATCAAAAAAATTCTGGCAACATTTCTGGAATATTTTGCACTGGTATCGGAAACTAGACTGATGATAGATGAACTTAGGCAAAATAAATATGCCAAATGTTGACCTCATCAGCTACCAGACCAGTGTTGAGGATAAATGTTAAGGGAAAAAGAGCTCGTGTGATACCGGCTTAAGATGGCACATAGGGTAACACCACAGAGTAAGACAATAGAGGCACCAAAGACCAGAAACAGAAAGGACCAAAGACAATAGAGGCACCAAAGACCAGAAACAGAAAGGACCAAAGACAATAGAGGCACCAAAGACCAGAAACAGAAAGGACCAAAGACAATAGAGGCACCAAAGACTATAAACAGAAAGGACCAAAGACCAGAAACAGAAAGGACCAAAGACAATAGAGGCACCAAAGACTATAAACAGAAAGGACCAAAGACCAGAAACAGAAAGGACCAAAGACAATAGAGGCACCAAAGACTATAAACAGAAAGGACCAAAGACCAGAAACAGAAAGGACCAAAGACAATAGAGGCACCAAAGACCATAAACAGAAAGGACCAAAGACCAGAAACAGAAACAACAGAAAGGACCAAAGACCAAAAGAAAGGGTTAAGGACAAGTTAAAGGACACTAGGGTGACACTAGGGTATGTAGGGGAATACTCAAGGGAGGAGAGATTATGGGGAGGTTCTTAGTTTGTTCCCTAGACCTTCATCAAGCTGAAAATTACAAACCCTTGACCCCCTATTAAGATAAATGTGTACTTTTTTCGGTAGAATCATTTCCCGGCCGAAGGCCCGATCCTTTTAAATTGGAAAAAAATCTAACATATAAATGGCACGAAAGGTCATCATGGGCGAAAGTTCTTAAAATCGCCAAAGTAATGGGGCGAACGTATTAAAAGCTCATAAGTAATGGGGCTAAACATGAGGGAGAAAGGGTTCAAGAAAAAAATATCTCAAGTGAAAATTCTCCCCTTAAACAGTGGAAAGACGGGGAGGGAAACAGAGGAGATAATGCAGGACAGAAACTAATAATAGCTCAGACTTATAACTGAGAACATGAGTATTAATTTAGTCAAGCATCGACAATACTTCACTTGACTGACAAACTATTATCTTTACCTATATTAATTGAGATAACAAAGAAAATTGGGGGGGGGGGCATTGACAAAGTTGATATTATGTCAGTGTGTTCGTAGTTAGTTATATATTAGTTCGTGTTTTAAAGGCTATACCGATTTTCAACATGTCTGACTATTCTAAGTTAATAAAGAATTACATAGTATTAGACTAACTTTCAGACAACCTTATTGCTATGTGCACAACGGGACTTGACAGGTAGGTCGCTGAGTAATAAATGAACAACTGACCATTAACAAATATATTAACAAAATTATACCAGGAAGAGAAACGCGAAATATAAAAACACTAAATGACCAATTGAAGAATATATAATGAGACAGGGAACGGAAAGAAAACGGGGTAAGTTCAGAGAAGGTATAAGCGATGGTAGAACATAAACAAAAGAAAACGGAGTAAGTTCAGAGAAGGTATAAGCGATGGTAGAACATAAACAAAAGAAAACGGGGTAAGTTCAGAGAAGGTATAAGCGATGGTAAAACATAAACAAAAGAAAACGGAGTGAGTTCAGAGAAGGTATAAGCGATGGTAGAACATAAACAAAAGAAAACGGGGTAAGTTCAGAGAAGGTATAAGCGATGGTAGAACATAAACAAAAGAAAACGGAGTGAGTTCAGAGAAGGTATAAGCGATGGTAGAACATAAACAAAAGAAAACGGGGTAAGTTCAGAGAAGGTATAAGCGATGGTAGAACATAAACAACAGGAAAAGTAGAATATAGCGGAACACATGAGGGAGGCAAGATGGAATGGACGCTTAAGGGAGCCCACCTCGCTTGTTTTTATATTTCTCTCGCTCTCTCTTTGGCTTGTATTCATTCAGCCTACTGTTTTAAGACGTTTACCCCCATCCAAGTGTCAATTTTTTCCTGGCGAGCGGTAGCGAGCCAGCAAATATATATTTTTGTTTTGACAGCAAATTAAATTTGTACATTTTTCGATAGAAAAATTTCTCCGGCGAAGCCGGATTTCGCCATACAATGCTGGCTCGCTATCGCTCGCCAGGAAGATATCGACACCTGGATGGGGATAAACTTCTTAAAACAGTTTGCTGAATGGGCCGAATGGATACAAGCCAGGGAAAGAGAGAAAAGGAGAGAAAGATAATATAAAGCCGGTGACTCCCCTTTAGAAAAAATTGGACAGACGGAGGGGGGAAAGACAGATGATATAAACACACACACACACACACACACACACACACACACACACAGAGAGTAGAGAATGCACAGGGAACGCTGGAAAAAATACCACACAGAGGGAATGGGGAAGACAGAATGGATGGTAGATGAAAATAACGGTGACAGGACAACTCAACCAGTAGCTCTCAACCAGTGCCAATTCAACTAATACTTTAGGTTAGGTTAAGTTTAGGGTTAAGCCAGGTTAGAACGAGTAGCTTTCAACCAATGCCAGCTTAACCAACACAGTTTGGTTAGGTTAGGTTAGGTTTGGTTTAAGTCAGAATTTGAACATGGCACTGAGTTAGTTGGCCCTGATAGATTTAACACTGGTTGTGGTTTAATGGTTGAAACGGCCTACTGGTTGAGCTGTCCGGAAATCAGAAATAACAGGGGCGAACGGGATAGAGAAGATTAAGGGGAGACTGACCGTTTGTTTGGTCTATTAATTCATTTATTCATATATTTTTTACTTTCCTCCCTAGACCTAAATCAAGCTTAGAAAAACACCCCCTAGACCCCCCTTCAAAATAAATGTGTAAATTTTTCGGTAGAAAAATGTCCCGGCAGAAGGCCGGTTACTCTTAAAATTGCAGGCTCGCTATCGCTCGCCAGGAAAAAATCGACACCTAAATGGCACGAAAGGTCTTAAAATTGACAATGAAATGGAGCGAAAGGTGTTAAAATCACCAAACTAATGGGCCGAACGTCTTATAATCTCAAAACTAGTGGGGCTAAACATGAGGGAGAAGGGGGTCCAGAAAAACGGTCTGCCTCCCCTTAAGGCCCACACCAAGGGGAGAAACGGAAACGACAAAAAAAAAAAAAAAAAAAAAAAAAAAAAAAAAAACGGGGAAGACTGGGGGAAGAGAAGATAAAAGAGAAAGGTCAGTTAAAGACGAAGGTACACAAGCAAATTTTTTAGCAATATATTTTCATTTCCGGCAACAATAATCAATCTGCAACTCATCTTAAACTACATAAAGGGACTATTTTCCATGGCTACTGATAATTAGGTAAAAGGTAGATTAAATTGCGGGTGGCTAAATTCTAGCAAAAACTTCAACTCAAGAGGTACCAAATTATCTTGCTGGAATAACGCTCGTGTGACTTAAGAGGAGGGACTGCTGCAGTTCCTAGTGTTCTTGTTCATGTTGTTGTTGGTGGTGGTGGTGTTGGTGGAGATAGTGATGGTGGAGGTAGAGGTAGGTGTGGTGGTGGTGATGGTGGTGGAGGTACAGGTAGGTGTGGCGGTAGTGGTAGAGGTAGTGGTAGTGGTGTTGATGGAGATAAAGGTAGACGTGGTGGTAGTGGTAGTGGTGTTGGTGGAGGTAAAGGTAGGTGTGGTGGGGGAGGTAGTGGTGTTGATGGAGGTAAAGGTAGGTGTGGTGGTAGTGGTGTTGATGGAGGTAAAGGTAGGTGTGGTGGTAGTGGTGTTGATGGAGGTAAAGGTAGGTGTGGTAGTAGTGGTGGTGATGTTGATGAAGGTAAGGGTAGGTAGTGGAGGTAGTGGTAGTTCTGTTGGTGGAGGTACAGGTAGATGTGGTGGGGGTGAAGGATTTTCTGTTCCCTCGACTCTCCACATATACAGGGTCTACTTTAAGCACCAGTCCACATTAACCCCTTCCGTACCGGCGACGTATTCTTTATTTGATTTCAACTACATTTACACGATTTTCTGAAGCTTAGGAAGGATATTTGGCAACTAAAAGGATTAATTGAGATATTCCGTAGCCTTTTAATTGGTACACATCCTTCCTAAGTTGAATAAAATCTTCTAATAGTAGCCAAAATAGAATTAAAAGGACGGCCCCGGTACTGCGCGGGTTAATTAAACACTCTTTCACCCTCTTGGCTTTATCCTACTTCACCTGAATTATATTTTGTCATTATTAGACAAATTACTCTAGTTTAGAAAGGGTCTGTGGGAGGTGCAGGGTTAATGGGGATCTATTGTTTCCCCTTTAATTTCAAGTCTTTCCTAAGCTGCATAAAATTGGCAGTGCGGATTCGAGAGGATGAGGCCACACCGAGCCAGGAGACAATTAGGCGCTCCTAATGGGGATTAGCCAAGAATACTCCGATCCGTAGCAATTCTCATCTGGCTTGGCATAAGACCACTAGATTTCGCAGTGTTGAATTATATAATATACAAGCTATGGAATGGTGGGCCAGTTGGGACAAAAACAAGTATGCTGTGACATTATCGAGCCCGACACATAATATTATCTGTCACCACACTCACCACGTCACCATGTCACCACACTCACCATGTCACCACACCCACCATATCACCACTCTCACCATGTTACCACACTCACCATGTCACCACACTCACTATGTTACCACACTCACCATGTCACCACTCTCACCATGTCACCACTCTCACCACACTCACCATGTCACCACACTCACCATGTCACCACACTCACCATGTCACCACACTCACCATGTCACCACACTCACCATGTCACCACACTCACCATGTCCCCACACTCACCATGTCACCACACTCACCACGTCACCATTATTCACCATGTCACCACACTCACCATGTCACCACACTCACCATGTCACCACACTCACCATGTCATCGCTATCACCATGTCACCACACTCACCATGTCATCAGTCTCACTATGTCATCGCTATCACCATGTCACCACACTCACAATGTCCCCACACTCACCATGTCACCACACTCACCATGTCACCACACTCACCATGTCACCACACTCACCATGTCACCACACTCACCATGTCACCACACTCACCATGTCACCACACTCACCATGTCACCACACTCACCATGTCACCAGTCTCACTATGTCATCGCTATCACCATGTCACCAGTCTCACCATGTCACCACACTTCATGTACTTTCACTTACAAGTATTCGTGGAGTTCGTATCTTTCATTCAATATGCAAATTTAATTACAAAAACTGCCTTATGAACGTAATTATATGAACATTAATTATGCAGCCAGGGTCTTTTTCTTTACTATAATTATGTATAACCTATATTTTAAAAGTATAAATCAGATCAATACGTCAATCAAAATGGCTATATTCGAATCACGAAAAAAAAAATACAAGCCCACGGTGTGTTAATTACTTGCCATCTCCCTTAATTACCCTGCTAATAGAAAGTCATTTCCTTACAATACAACCAGGCTATTTAAACAAATATTTTTACAGAAAAAATAATTCATTTAGCAACTTTCTATTAAGGGGACCCACCTCGCTTTTTTCTCTTTATCTCCCTCTTTCTTTGGCTTGTATCCATTCGGCCCCTTTCAGCCTACTGTTTTAAGACGTTTACCCCCATCTAGGTGTATATATTTTCCAGGCGAGCGGTAGCGAGCCAGCATATATATTTTTTGTTTTGACAGCAAGCTAAATGCGTACATTTTTCGATAGAAAAATTTCTCCGGCGAAGCCGGATTTCTCCAAACAATGCAGGCTCACTATCGCTCACCAGGAAGAAATCGACACCTGGATGGGGATAAATGTCTTAAAACAGTTGGCTGAACGGGGCCGAATGGATACAAGCCAGAGAAAGAGAGAAATAAAACAAAAAATATTTGACCACCCTTAAGATTACGCTGAAGTATTACGACCCCCCAACCTAGTAAGTTTGTGTTTCTATTCACGGACTGAGGGTGTGTTCATCGTATGCAATAAGTTGTGGTTCATATTCATGGACCATAGTAAGGTTGTGGTTTCCTATTCACGGGGGGAACATAGTACAGGTTGTGGTGGCACGGACAGTATTCATATTCGGGGGGGACATAGTAAGGTTGTGGTTCATATTCATGGACATAGTAAGGTTGTTGTTCATATTCATATCACGGACATAGTAAGGTTTTGTGTGTTCATCTGCACGGACGATAGTAGGTTGTGGTTCATATTCACGGACATAGTAAGGTTGTGGTTCATATTCACGGACATAGTAAGGTTGTGGTTCATATTCATGGACATAGTAAGGTTGTGGTTCATATTCACGGACATAGTAAGGTTGTGGTTCATATTCACGGACATAGTAAGGTTGTGGTTCATATTCATGGACATAGTAAGGTTGTGGTTCATATTCACGGACATAGTAAGGTTGTGGTTCATATTCACGGACATAGTAAGGTTGTGGTTCATATTCATGGACATAGTAAGGTTTGTGGTTCATATTCACGGACATAGTAAGGTTGTGGTTCATATTCACGGACATAGTAAGGTTGGGGTTCATATTCATGGACATAGTAAGGTTGTGGTTCATATTCACGGACATAGTAAGGTTGTGGTTCATATTCATGGACATAGTAAGGTTGTGGTTCATATTCACGGACATAGTAAGGTTGTGGTTCATATTCACGGACATAGTAAGGTTGGGGTTCATATTCATGGACATAGTAAGGTTGTGGTTCATATTCACGGGACTAGTAGGTTGTGGTTTGGACTAGTATGGTTTCATATTCACGG
This sequence comes from Paralithodes platypus, assembly GCA_032716605.1. Lineage (NCBI taxonomy): Eukaryota > Metazoa > Arthropoda > Malacostraca > Decapoda > Lithodidae > Paralithodes > Paralithodes platypus. The sequence continues at coordinate 38,997,365 of CM064496.1, read as the reverse complement.
GACATAGTAAGGTTGTGGGTTCATATTCATGGACCTAGTAGGTTGTGGGTTTCATATTCACGTGAATAACCTGGGGTCTTTAATTACAAGGGAGAGTGGCGTTGGGTGTTTATGATGGTGCATGATGGTGAGAGTGTAGGGTAGTGCTGAGTGTTTATGATGGTGCATGATAGGGAGAGTGTAGGATGGTGAGTGTGGTGCTGAGTGTTTATGATGGTGAGAGTGTAGGGTAGTGCTGAGTGTTTATGATGGTGCATGATGGTGAGAGTGTAGGGTAGTGCTGAGTGTTTATGATGGTGCATGATAGGGAGAGTGTAGGATGGTGAGTGTAGTGCTGAGTGTTTATGATGGTGCATGATGGTGAGAGTGTAGGGTGGTGAGTGTGATGCTGTGTGTTTATGATGGTGCATGATGGTGAGAGTGTAGGATGGTGAGTGTGGTGCTGAGTGTTTATGATGGTGCATGATGGTGAGAGTGTAGGGTGGTGAGTGTGGTGCTGAGTGTTTATGATGGTGCATGATAGTGAGAGTGTAGGGTGGTGAGTGTGGTGCTGTGTGTTTATGATGGTGCATGATGGTGAGAGTGTAGGGTGGTGAGTGTGGTGCTGTGTGTTTATGATGGTGAGAGTGTAGGATGGTGAGTGTGGTGCTGAGTGTTTATGATGGTGCATGATGGTGAGAGTGTAGGATGGTGAGTGTTTATGATGGTGCATGATGGTGAGAGTGTAGGGTGGTGAGTGTGGTGCTGAGTGTTTATGATGGTGCATGATAGGGAGAGTGGTGCTGAGTGTTTATTATGGTGCATGATGGTGAGAATGTAGGGTGGTGAGTGTTTATGATGGTGAGTGTAGTGCTGAGTGTATATGATGGTGAGTGTTTATGATGGTGAGTGTAGTGCTGATGTGCTGAGTGTTTATGATGGTGAGTGTAGTGCTGAGTGTATATGATGGTGAGTGTTTATGATGGTGAGTGTAGTGCTGAGTGTATATGATGGTGAGTGTTTATGATGGTGAGTGTAGTGCTGAGTGTATATGATGGTGAGTGTTTATGATGGTGAGTGTAGTGCTGAGTGTATATGATGGTGAGTGTAGCGTTTCATTTCAACCCTTCCAGTATTACAGAACGCCAATTTATTTTTATTCTAGCTATATTACGTGATCTTGCTCAACTTTGGTAAAAAAAAAAGGGTTATATCTAGGCTATCTCAAATAGCCCTCTCACACTCAAAATTCATTCCTAAGCTGAATAAAATCGTCTAATCAGTTAGAATAATATTTAGAAACGCATCGTCATATACTGAAAGAGTTAAATGTATATAAAGGAGTACAAAGGAAATCAAGCAACAACAGGTCTAGTGACCCTTCTAGGCTGCTTGTCCTCCAAAACACTGAGGATCAAGTGTCCAAACAGTGGTTTAGAGTGGGTAAGAGAACATTGGAAAGGGAACTACTGCCCTGGAACTAATGTCCGTGGCAGGAGTAGGAAGTTAGTAGGGGACCGATGGGTTAGTAACTGAGGGGAGGATAAAATAAAGTTATTTATTTACAAACACAGTCAGTCGCGGGTTTGATGCGAGATATTTGTCTAGGCGAAGTTTAAATGAATCAACGGTGCTGCAGTCTATAACATCTCGGGGAAGCCCATTCCATAAGTTGACAACTCGATTGAAGAAGAAGTTTTTAGCTTCGTGTGAGTTAAAAGATTTACCAATAATTTTGCACCCATTTCCCCGCGTGTAATTAGATTGGTCGATAGTGAAGTACTTACTACAGTTCATATTGTCGATGCCTTTGATGATTTTGAACACTTGAATTAAGTCGCCTCTTAATCTGCGCTGGGTTAAAGGAAATAGATTTAATTCTCTAAGACGCTCCTCGTATGGTTTGTTCTTTAGGCTAGGTATCATTTTGGTAACTCTACGTTGAACTCGTTCTAGCTTGTCTATATCTTTTTGGTAATAAGGGCACCAGGATTGAACGCAGTATTCCAGAAGAGGGCGGACTAAGGAATTATAAAGGGTTAGGATAACGTCTTTGGATTTATGCTAAAATGATCTGCCTATAAAGCCAATTATTTTGTTTGCCTTCTTAACAACTGCTGAACATTGTTGACTCGGTTTTAGGTTACTCGATATTGTTACTCCCAGATCGGTTTCTCTGTTTACATTCTTAAGCTGAGTGCCATTCATCAAATAGTTTGCTTTCTCATTTTGGTATCCGATATGTAGTACTTTACATTTATCCGCATTGAAACTCATTTGCCAAATTTGGGCCCAACATGACAACTTATCTAGATTGTGTTGCATATCGTCAACTTGTTCTTTTGAGAGTACGCTATTTGCAATTTTTGTATAGTCAGCAAATTTTGAGATTGTACAGGTGAGACCCTCATCTATGTCGTTGATGTAAATTAGAAAGAGAATTGGTCCTAGTACCGATCCCTGGGTACCCCGCTACTTACATTGGTCCATTTAGATGCCTTACCGTTTATGACTACTCTTTGCTTTCTGTCGCTGAACCAATTTTCTATCCATTTCAACACACTGTCTTGTATTCCATGCACTTTTAGTTTTAGCAGTAAACGTTTGTGGGGAACTTTGTCAAAGGCCTTTTGAAAATCAAGGTATATAATATCTACAAATTTACTCTCATCGTAGAGGTTGAGGATATCGTGGAAGAAGTCTAAGAGGTTTGTTAAACAGGAACGTTTTTTACGAAAGCCGTGTTGAGTATCTTTAAGTATGTTATTTTCCTCTAAGTGATTTACGAGTCTGTCTCTTATGAGTGTTTCTAGCATTTTACATACAACTGAGGTTAAGCTAATTGGACGATAGTTACTGGGTAGGGATTTGCTGCCTTTTTTTAATATCGGTGTTACGTTGGCTAGCTTCCACTGATCAGGCATAGTTCCAGACTGCAAGGATTTATTGAATAGTAATGTCAGTGGTTTGGAGAGCTCATCCTTAGCTTCCTTTAGGACTCTAGGTGAGATTGTATCAGGTCCAGGCGTTTTATTTACCTTGAGTTTATCTAAACAATTCAATACTTCTCTCTCTGTAATGGTGATATTGCTTAGAACATCTGAATTATCAATCTGAATCGGCGATGGTGTAGGGATATCACTGAGGTCTTCCATTGTAAAAACTGATGCAAAGAAGGTATTGAGGGCATTACTCATTTGTACTTCGTCTTTGGTGTATTCTTCATTTTCATCGACTAACGGTCCAACAATTGAAGTAACTACTTTTTTCTTTCGGATTTGTTTTACTTTGATTCGCAACATGTAACTCCAGGGTCTTTTTAGTTTGCTTAATTAACTTTTTGGCTTTGCGTCGTAGCTCTACAAATTTCACCCGTTCTTCGTCATTTTGTAAGGATTTTAATATATCATTAGCAAACTTTTTTTTTAGCAAGCAGACAGTTTGAAATATCTTTATTCCACCATTTGGGCTGCATGTATAGTGTAGTGGGGTTAAGCTATGGTGCTCCTGGCCATGGCACTCATCTCTGTATTAGTGTACTTTGGAGCCTGTGGTTGGTAACTCGAGTGAGTTATCCAGCCTGGTACACAGTGCCTACTGCAGATTATCCAGGTTACCCCAATTTACTTCCCCGGATGGGATGTCACTAATGTTCATTAACCAACTCCAGGTTCCTATTCATTGTTAGGAGAAGATAGCAATAGGGCATAAGTTGACTGCCCATCCGTCTCGTTTAGCCCGAGAATCGAACTTGGGAAATCGAACTGCCTACCATTCGCTTACAGCTCTAAGCAAGAAATATTGTCAATATAGTGCTCCTCTTCAATTATGGTCTTCATTCTGCCAACGTTTCTGAGTTGATTTTATAGGCTGATAATACATGCATATGACAAATTAAAGAGAGCGGAGTGGCCAGTAGTGATTACATCGTAAGGGTACATGGACATGATAATAGGCTTTTGTCAATTACGGCTAACCCTAACTGGTGCGAGGTGGGTCTTTTTGGACCCTCTGTGTTTCACTCCATTAGTTTGGAGATTTGAAAACGGTTCACCTAATTAGTTTGGGGATTATTAGACATCTCACCCAATTCAAGCGTCGTTTTTCTTTCTGGACGAACGGTAGTGAGTCTGCAATTTAGGAGAAACCAGCCTGTGGCCAAGATACTTTTATACAGAAATCAAATAAAAAAATAGGTATTTAGCTTGAAGGGCGTCTTTCTGTAGTCTGGGGGGGTGGGGGGGGGGGTGAGGCGGTGGACAAATAAAGATACATCGCTTACACATGGCAAAAACATATAAATACATCTCTTACACATGGCAAAATCAATGAAAATCCTCGATAATAAGTAAAAACAAAAATATCATACTAACCCCCAAGACATCGCATCATGTCACCGCCTGGCAGCATGACAGTAGGTGCATAACGACGAACGTGAATAACAGAGTGCATGAATGGCATTGCATGGTGGGGAGTGAATAGCAGATAATACATGATTGACATTGCATGACGCTAACATGTTGAAGACAAAGAGAGACCATATATACTGTACTGCGTGAGACAACACAAATGCATGACGTTTATGAATGTTGGAGTATGACGAGAAGAAAAAAAAAAAAAAAAAAAAAAAAAAAAAAAACGAAGACGAAGACGAAGACGAAGAAGAAGAAAAATAATAAGAAGATGGAGGAATGATGGGAAAGATAAATGGGAGTGTAGATATAGGGTATTAATTAGAATGGAAGATGGAAGACAAAGAGAAAGGCGAGAAGATGAGAGTGAAGAGACACTACATTACTATATGTGTGCCCGACTATGTGTGTGTGTGTGTGTGTGTGTGTGTGTGTGTGTGTGTGTGTGTGTGTGTGTGTGTGTGTGCAGAACCTGAATCACACGAGGAATACTAGTGTCAACAAAGTTCCTTAAAGTCTCTGTATCCGAGTCAATAATGTATGTATGTAAATACTCAGGCACATACCCCATAGCTGGAGGTGGCGAGTCAGTAATATGTATTAATAAATATGGATTAGATAATATACACTACAAATAAATATGTACTGTAATAATAATAATAATAATAATAATAATCTCTCATAAGCATTTTACCTCTCTCATAACAACAGACATTTCTCAGAATTGTGTGAGAAATTGTATAGGAACCTAGACTCAATTCCGACGGTAACATTACTGGCAAGAAAACGGCTTAAATGACAGTGCAAGATGGCGTGCATATATTGTGATAAGGCTGCATATGAGAGAGAGAGAGAGAGAGAGAGAGAGAGAGAGAGAGAGAGAGAGAGAGAGAGAGAGAGAGAGAGAGAGAGAGAGAGAGAGAGAGAGAGAGAGAGAGAGAGAGAGAGAGAGAGAGAGCAACAAGGATATATAACTCTGACCATGGCCTATCGACATGACTCCACACAATGAGGCCACAATAGAGGCAATGAAAGGCAGGCTGGGGTAAAACATCAACAATACCCTTAGAAACCTTTGTAATGGATTTCTCTTTGACATACGTAAGCAAAACACCCAAAACACACACACACATGGAAGTGACGGCAACTTTATCGGTACAAAGTGGAATTATGCATGCTTACAATTACAAGTTTCGTTTTTCCACCCTAAATATAATACTATCCTAACCTAATCTATCCTAGTAAACCTAAACTAACCGAAAACACACTGTATCTTGATAGCGTAATGGTTAGTGCGCTGAATTTCGGTGTGAGTATCCTTGGTTCGAATCCTTGGAGTACCACATGTAATAATGAATTTCATTGATTTCATTAATTAGGTATATTTGTAAGTTAATCGGTGGGTTGGTAATAATAATAATAATAATAATAATATATATATAATTAATATTATTAGTAGTACCATTATTGTTCTAAGAGGAAGTGTGTAGCTGATGTTGGAATAGCGTGTGGGCTTAACCACATTTCTGGGAACACATCTGCATATCTCAGCCCACAGTGGAAATTATTGGGTTAACCTATGCTGCGCTCCTTCAATATTAAATGTTACTCCATTATGAAATTAGAGTGCATTACGAAAGTTTTAATATTTAATCATAGGAAAGCTATGCCTGCTTTCGATACGTAGATCTACATAGACGTTATACTTGGTTTACTATCTATGACTTTTGTTTCTCTCAGTGTGAATGAAGTGTTAGATTTTATAATATAAATTCAATAATATTATTTTGTTTAGTATTTGATGAAGTCATGTCGCTGTTCTCCCACTATGAAGTTTGAATTTAAAATACTCTGGACAATATAAAGATGATCTACGCTATATTTCTTTCAATGCTAAGTGCTAATCTATTATGAAATATAATTAATTACTGGTAGATGTACTTTTTCATTATTCGTAAAAACTGCACAACAAACACATGTATTCCGTTGATAATACAGTCAGAGGATAGGCAGCCGTATTGCCAACGTAATACTGTAACCATACAGTTAGGAAACTGTAAAGTTAAGGGGAGATAGGCCGTGTTCTGGTCTCCCTTCTCCCTCGTGTTTAGCCTCATTAGTTTTCAGATTTTATGACGTTCGGCCCATTAGTTTGGCGATTTTAAGACATTTCGCCCCATTTCTGTCAATATTAAGAACTTTCGTACTGTTTAGGTATCGATTGTTTACCTGGCGAACGATAGTGAGCCTGTAATTTTGGAAATACCGGCCTTCGGCCGGGAAATTTTTCTACCGAAAAATGTACAAATTAATCTAGAAAGGGGATCTAACGGATATTTGTTTTAAGTTTGATGAAAGTCTAGGGAGGAAACTAGAAAAATAATGAATACATGACAAAATCGACCAAAAAGTAAACCATCTCCCCTTAATGGCATTCTTCGATCTGCCGCATTTGTGTAGTCACTCCTCGAGGTTCTGTTGTGTTAGTACCGGCAACTAGACTGAAGGGAGATTAGTGTTCAAGTTGAATTATCCGTATATACAGTAGCTCTTATTCGAAAACCTGCCACACATGAATTACAGATACATCATATACGAAGAAATTCCCTCATGTGTCTGGGGGCATTAAAAGGGGTAGAGACTGTTGCCATTAAACATTAGATTCCCCTACACCCTTCCTAATCTAAAATAAACTCGTCTCATGATAAAAAGATAAAATGCGTCATATAGTCCTCATTGGGTTAAAGGGAGATGGGCTGGGGGGTTAAAGGGAGATGGGCTGGGGGGTTAAAGGGAGATGGGCTGGGGGGTTAAAGGGAGGTGGGCTGGGGGTTAAAGGGAGGTGGGCTGGGGGGTTAAAGGGAGATGGGCTGGGGGGGTTAAGGGGAGGTGGGGTGGGGGGTTAAAGGGAGATGGGCGGGGGGGTTAAAGGGAGATGGGCTGGGGGTTAAAGGGAGGTGGGCTGGGGGGTTAAAGGGAGATGGGCTGGGGGGGTTAAAGGGAGGTGGGCTGGGGGGTTAAAGGGAGATGGGCTGGGGGGTTAAAGGGAGGTGGGCTGGGGGTTAAAGGGAGATGGGCTGGGGGGTTAAAGGGAGGTGGGCTGGGGGGTTAAAGGGAGATGGGCTGGGGGGTTAAAGGGAGATGGGCTGGGGGGTTAAAGGGAGATGGGCTGGGGGGGTTAAAGGGAGATGGGCTGGGGGGTTAAAGGGAGATGGGCTGGGGGGGTTAAAGGGAGGTGGGCTGGGGGGTTAAAGGGAGATGGGCTGGGGGGTTAAAGGGAGGTGGGCTGGGGGGGTTAAAGGGAGGTGGGCTGGGGGGTTAAAGGGAGGTGGGCTGGGGGGTTAAAGGAAGATGGGCTGGGGGGTTAAAGGGAGGTGGGCTGGGGGGTTAAAGGGAGGTGGGCTGGGGGGTTAAAGGGAGATGGGCTGGGGGGGTTAAAAGGAGATGGGCTGGGGGGTTAAAGGGAGGTGGGCTGGGGGGTTAAAGGGAGATGGGCTGGGGGGTTAAAGGGAGGTGGGCTGGGGGGTTAAAGGAGATGGGCTGGGGGGTTAAAGGGAGGTGAGCTGGGGGGTTAAAGGGAGGTGGGCTGGGGGGTTAAAGGGAGGTGGGCTGGGGGGTTAAAGGGAGATGGGCTGGGGGGTTAAAGGGAGGTGGGCTGGGGGGTTAAAGGGAGGTGGGCTGGGGGTTAAAGGGAGATGGGCTGGGGGTTAAAGGGAGATGGGCTGGGGGGGTTAAAGGGAGATGGGCTGGGGGGGTTAAAGGGAGGTGGGCTGGGGGGTTAAAGGGAGATGGGCTGGGGGGGTTAAAGGGAGATGGGCTGGGGGGTTAAAGGGAGATGGGCTGGGGGGTTTATGGTCCCCTTTCTTCCTCATGTTTAGTCTCATTCATTTTCAGATTTTATGACGTTCGGCTCATTAGTTTGGCGATTTTAAGACCTTTCGCCCCATTTCTTTGTCAATATTAACACTTTTCGTGTTTTATGGGAGTCGATTTGTTTTCCTGGCGAGCGATAGCGAGCCTGTAATATAAGAGGAACCGGCCTGAGGCCGGGACATTTTCCTTTCGAAAAATGTAAAAATTTATCTTTATAAAAAAAAGGAGGATCTTGGGGGTGTTTTATTTAAGCTTGATGAAGGTCTAGGGAGGAAACAAATATATATATATATATATACATTATATATATATATATATATATATATATATATATATATATATATATATATATATATAGTGTGTGTGTGTGTGTGTAAGTATATATAAATTATCAAAAACATCCATCCATGCCCCCTTAATATGTCACCTCTATCGACCGTACTTTTTACTACCCCCAAAGAATGTGATTCATACTCCGTAATGCGTACCTCTAGGTCGACGTTTTTGCTCAACTCCTGCCGATAGAGAATGATGACATGATATGCTAGTATTTGTGTGTGATGTATTAATCGTATTACGCCGAACTGCAAGACAACCTTTAGGTATTATAGTGGACAAAACAATTATCAGAACTAAAGGTACATTGCCAATATGTGTTTTATATATATATATATTCATTGATTGATTGAAATACGGGTATCATTTTATCATTTGATAAGCTAGTACTCACCACACTCCTTGTGAACAGTGACACGGATCAATCCCCTTACCTGTGAAAAGAAGATATTATAAATCATTAATTCCATTTTTAGTAAAGAGTAAGTGCACACCTACTTATGCGATTGTTTTGTTTTTATGTTGAATACTTACTCACACACTTAGTTTACACACACGCGTACACACACACACACACACACACAAACACGCACAACAAACCACACGCACACACACGACACACACACACACACACACACATATATCCCGAAATTAAATAAAAAGATACATATAAAAACAAAAATTAACTGATCGTCCATTCATTTAATACGAATTGCGTGTGATCCTTTACTAAAACAAAAAATAAATTAAATAAATAAAAATAAAAGTGATACGAGCCTAAATGTACTTATATACTCAATACACGGTGCATATAACCACTTCATTATATTTTGGCTATAACTAGGCGATATTATACATCTTAGGAAGGACGTCAAGCAATAGAAGAGGCAAGGTTATCTAAACTACCCCTTCGACTTCCACACACCCTCTTCGTTTTCTTCTATTTTCACACACACTCTTCGTTTTCTTCTATTTCCACACACCCTCTTCGTTTTCTTCTATTTTCACACACCCTCTTCGTTTTCTTCTATGTCCACACACCCTCTTCGTTTTCTTCTATTTCCACACACCCTCTTCGTTTTCTTCTATTTCCACACACCCTCTTCGTTTTCTTCCATTTCCCTCTGCATGGTGATAACACATTGGGTAGGAAAGGGTTTTATTAAGGTGTCCATAATAATCTACCCATTTAAAGGTTTAGTGATGGTAATAAACCCATCTAATAGGCAAATCACCACCAATATACCCAATGATTGTATCTATCTTGTTCATACCTTATTTATTCTGTTTCTATATGGTAGCCTATACTATTCTATTTCTATATTGTAGCCTATACTATTGTTTCTATATTGTAGCCTATACTATTCTATTTCTATATTGTAGCCTATACTATTCTATTTCTATATTGTAGCCTATACTATTGTTTCTATATTGTAGCCTATACTATTTTATTTCTATATTGTAGCCTATACTATTTTATTTCTATATTGTAGCCTATACTATTATATTTCTATATTGTAGCCTATACTATTGTTTCTATATTGTAGCCTATACTATTCTATTTCTATATTGTAGCCTATACTATTCTATTTCTATATTGTAGCCTATACTATTCTATTTCTATATTGTAGCCTATACTATTCTATTTCTATATTGTAGCCTATACTATTCTATTTCTATATTGTAGCCTATACTATTCTATTTCTATATTGTAGCCTATACTATTCTGTTTCTATATTGTAGCCTATACTATTCTGTTTCTATATTGTAGCCTATACTATTCTATTTCTATATTGTAGCCTATACTATTCTATTTCTCTATTGTAGCCTATTCTATTTCTATATTGTAGCCTATACTATTCTATTTCTATATTGTAGCCTATACTATTATATTTCTATAGTGTAGCCTATACTATTGTTTCTATATTGTAGCCTATACTATTCTATTTCTATATTGTAGCCTATACTATTCTATTTCTATATTGTAGCCTATACTATTCTATTTCTATATTGTAGCCTATACTATTCTATTTCTATATTGTAGCCTATACTATTCTATTTCTATATTGTAGCCTATACTATTCTATTTCTATATTGTAGCCTATACTATTCTATTTCTATATTGTAGCCTATACTATTATATTTCTATATTGTAGCCTATACTATTCTATTTCTATATTGTAGCCTATACTATTCTATTTCTATATTGTAGTCTATACTATTCTTTATATTTTCTTATACTGTTTTTATACCATTGATACCATACAGTGTCTCAATTCTTCCTTTTCGCTTATCTCTCTCTCTCTCTCTCTCTCTCTCTCTCTCTCTCTCTCTCTCTCTCTCTCTCTCTCTCTCAATTCCTTCCCAAACCTTTATCAATTCATGCACGTAGATTACCATACCATTTTCAATATATATATATATATACCGTATATATATATATATATATATATATATATATATATATATATATATATATATATATATATATATATATATATATATCCAGTAATTGCCTTCAGTCCTTATAGTGTAATCCACGCATCCATATTTCATTCACTTTATTCAGCCTACTGTATATGTTGATACCTTATTTACTTGTCATCTACTTGTTAAAGGGGAGGTTTTTAGTGTGTTTCCTAGACTTCCATCAAGCTTGAAATTACACTCCCTTGACCCCCTTTCAAGATTAATTTGTACATTTTTCGGTAGAAAAATTTCCCGGCTGAAAGCCGGTTCCTCTTAAATTACAGGCTCGCTATCGCTCGCCAGGACAAAATCGACACCTAAATGGGACGAAAGGTCTTAAAAGTGACATAAATGGGGTGAAAGTTCTTAAAATCGCCAAACTAATGGGGCGAACGTCTTAAAACCTCAAAAGCAATAGGGCTAAACATGAGGGAGAAAGGGGTAAAGAAAAAAAATCCCTCAAGTGGAAATCTCCCCTTAATAAATTTATATTACTTGTTTTGTATTGCATTCTTGGTAACATTAGACGATATTATACAGCTTAGGAACGACCTCTAGCTTACAGAGAGGGGTAGACTCGGTACCAATAATTAGCCTTCCTACTCCCATATATTTTGTTCTAATTTAATGCCATCGCCTAATAACAGCTGGAATAAAATGAATGAATGAACGGCTATGTATTGAAAGGGGTAACTAATCTGCGTACCGGTATATATTTATCGGTGGACATATTTGGTCTGGTGTCCACTAGCAACCTGTAGTAAGAGAGAGCGGCCATGTTATCTTTTGGTCGCCAATTTGGTGCCATAATCATAGACAAACGGGGTGGTATTATTATTATTATTATTTATTAGTATTAATATTATTTGTATTATTATTATTTACCATGCAGAATATACTGTAGATCCGCAGGCTAAATTATATATATATACTGTATAATTATCCTGTACCCGTATCTCCTCCACCAATACCGCTTCCTCCTGCACCCCTACACTATTACCACCTCCTCCTCCTCCTCCACTACCTCCTCCTCCACCACCATAAATATATATATGCAGTATATTGAGTTATAGTCATCTTTTCCTCCTCCTATTACATTCCCTCCTTCTTCCTGTTCCTTCTCTTTCTGTTCTTCCTCCTCCTCCATCTTATACTTCTCATCCTTCTCCTTTGTTTTCTTCCTTCTCCTCTTTCTCATTTTCCTCTTCCATTTCCTGCTTGCTCTCCTAATCCTCCTCTTCCTCCTTACCTTCCTCCTCCTCCTCCTCTTCCCTTCTTCGTTTCCACCCTCCCTTCTTCCTTCTCTACTGCTTTCCCTCCATCTCCTCCTCCACTTCCCCCTTCTTTTCTTCCTCCCCCTGCTCTTCCTTCGCCTCCTCCTCACCTTCCTCCCGTCTACCCCTCCCTCCTTCCTTCCCTACTACTTTCCCTCCGTCTCCTCCTCCACTTCCTCCTTCTCCCCCTGCTCTTCCTTTGCCTCTTCTCCACCTTCCTTCTTCGTTTCCTTCTATTTTCCCTCCATCTCCTCTTCCACTTCCTCCTTCTCCCCCCTTCTCTTCCTTCCCCTCGTCCTCCATTTCTTCGTCTTGCACCTTCACCTCCTCAGTAAAGCTCGTACCAGCGCCATCTAAAACATCCTACTACTTAATGTGTGTGTGTGTGTGTGTGTGTGTGTGTGTGTGTGTGTGTGAATGAGTGGGAGCGCATTAGCGTAAGCTTGTAATTGTGCACGAGTGCGTAATTTCTTTCGAACGTAATGTTGTGGAAAGACGAAATTAGTTTATCATATAACCATTATACTTGGGTTATTAACCCCTTCACGATACATGAACGCGTTTCTGGCTCGGTTATTTGACGATTGTGTGTAGTCTAGGAAGGATCACTAGGAATCATAGGCATCAAAACTCATTAACCCTTTGAGTACCAGCGACGTGTGCTATATTTTATTCTAGCTATATTTAGACGATCGTAGGCAGCTTAGGAAGGTTCTGTGGTAGATGAAAGGGTTGGTTGAGATAGTTTGAGGTCATATTATTGCTAGAGGTTCTTCCTAAGCTGAATAATATCGTCTAATAGTTGCCAGAATATGATGAAAAGGATGTCCCTGGTACTGAACGGGTTAATCCTCCGACTTTCAAAATTCCCTCCCAAACTGAATGAAATCGTCTAATGATGGCCAAGCTAAAAGAAATCGTCTAATGATGGCCAAGCTAAAAGAAATCGTCTAATGATGGCCAAGCTAAAAGAAATAGCGCGTCCTGTTATGCAGATTACAAAAGGCCAGTCTTTATCATAAATATATCGAATATCACTAAGAAATATATCGATATCGAGTAATCATAGTAATTTTAGCCCATCATTAGTAATCGCTTCATTTGAACAATATTATATCGATATAAAACATGAAACACTCATCATCTTAGTATAAATCACATTAACCCCTTCAGACTCATATAACGCAGAGGTTGCCAGATTAGTAATAAGAAATAGAGTTCTCTCACTCTTATAATTACCTCTCCAAAATTAGTTTTCTGCCCACAGCTAACTCAAAGACAACTGCAGAGGGTGAAGTAACTAAACCAAATGTTTCTAAATACCCCTGATGGTAACAAAGGCTTTAAAGTATCCCTAATAGGCTCGAAATCGCGTCATATGTCGGAGAGGGTTAAGTACAATTATTGTTATTTATCCAATTATAACCTAAACCATCAATCCACTTATAAATACTTAAGTTTTCCATCATTAATGTTACTAATTCACTCTCTCATCATTATACTAATCAATAACAAACGAAATATAAACAATGAAACAGATACATGGGGGGGATGTCCACTGGAGATATTTTTTTCTGGCCCCATTTCTCCCTCAGGTTTAGCCCCATTGCTTTTGATATTATAAAACGTTTGCCCCATTAGTTTAGCGATTTTAAGAACTTTCACCCCATATTAAGACCTTTCGTGCAATTCAGGTGTCGATTTTATCCTGGCGAGCCTGTAATTTAAGAGGAACCGGCCTTCGGCCGGGACATTTTTCTACCGAAAAATGTACAAATTTATCTTGAAAGGGGGTCAAGGGGGTGTAATTTGAAGCTTGATGGAAGTCTAGGAAACACACTAAAAACCTCCCCTTAAACCTTACCGTAGAATCGTTATTAAATGCCCTATATTATTAAAAAAGGATAGAGCAATTATATTGTTACAGTATGTTTGTCTCACCCCGGCACTATCAAACAGTGTACCTATAAATAACTCTACCCTCACAAATTGATCTTCTACGTACACACACACGCACGCACAATATTTGTTTTTTATTTTTATAAATCTATACACACTTTTCATTCCTACACCATTTCCTAAGACTCCACCTCTCCCAGCAGTCACTTTCACAGCCTCCCCCCCCCCCCCCCACACACACACAGGTCATTCACCCCCAACCTTCTTCAGTAGCTCTTCGTGGTCTCTTAAACACACACACATATCTTCATTCTCTTCGGTGGTTTAAAGAGTCCAGAATGAGACAGGTCACTCTCGCAGCCTCAGTAATAGGTAAGAGAGAGGTGAGGCGGGGGAATATAATACAGTCTTACCCCTTTTGGTATTATCCATTTTTTTGTTTTGTTTTTTATATACGGTATATATCATAGTCTGGCTTCTTCAACCCCTTCAGTACCGGTGACGATCTGTTCATCATATTTTGGCAACTATTAGACCATTTTATTCAGTTTAAGAAGGAAGACTACCAATGAAAAGACTACAGACTGTCTCAATTAATCCTTTTACCTACCATGTATCCTTCATTAGCTTCATAAAATCGTTAAAAGTACCTGACATACAATAATAATTCCATCACCGGTAGTGGAAGGGTTAAAAGGATGATATGAAGTTTAGGAAGGATCCCTAGCAACCAATGGGCTAACATCTATACCAATTACCCTTTAACTCTTAAGGGGAGATCTCCACTTGAGGGATTTTTTTCTGGACCCCTCTCTCCCTCATGTTTAGCCCCATTGCTTTTGATATTATAAAACGTTTGCCCCATTAGTTTAGCGATTTTAAGAACTTTTACCCCATATTAAGACCTTTCGTGCAATTCAGGTGTCTATTTTATCCTGGCGAGCGATAGCGAGCCTATAATTTAAGAGGAATCGGCCTTCGGCCGGGACATTTTTCTACCGAAAAATGTATAAATTTATCTTGAAAGGGACTCGAGGGGGTGTAATTTTAAGGTTGATGGAGGTCTAGGGACCAAACTAAATACCTCCCCTTAAATAGACCTTTATTAACTTACTTAAATCGTCTACTGATAGCCAGGATAGTAATATAAGGTTGCGTCATGATACAGTATATGGAGGTTTTACAAAAATCGTCTGGAGGCCAATAAAACAGATTGAGTTAGCCATGCCACCAGAAAACAGATTGAGTTAGCCATGCCACCAGAAAACAGATTGAGTTAGCCATGCCACCAGAAAACAGATTGTGTTAGCCATGCCACCAGAACACAAGGTATTCATGACGCATGTTTACGTTCGATTCTGGTTGTCCTTAGACGATCTGTTTACAATTTAGGAAGGATCTCTATGAATCAAATGCGTTAAAATTATTTCAATTAACCCTCTACCTCCCACAAGTTCTTCCTACACTGAATAAAGTCGTCTAATAAAAGCCAGAATGATCTTTCCAACCTGTCGTAATCCTTAAGGGGGGGGGGGTCACCGGCCTTTTTTTTTATCTTTCTCTCCTTTTCTCTCTTTCCCTGGCTTGTATCCATTCGGCCCCATTCAGCCAACTGTTTTAAGACGTTTATCCCCATCTAGGTGTCGATTTCTTCCTGGCAAGCGATAGCGAGCCAGCATTGTTTGGAGAAATCCGGCTTCGCCGGAGACATTTTTCTATCGAAAAACGTACAAATTTAGCTTCATAAAGCGTTGTGTGTTAAAACGGTAAATATATTTTATGGAATTCACAAATTAAATCATAGAGCAGAACTATTTCTTTTGGGGGTCTATTATAAGATTTCTATGGCTTACAGAGGATATAATATTGATTAATTTATATATATATATATGATGTTCATTAATTTATATATATGATGTTCATTTATTTATATATATGATGTTCATTAATTTATATATATGATGTTCATTAATTTATATATATGATGTTCATTAATTTATATATATGATGTTCATTAATTTATATATATGATGTTCATTAATTTATATATATGATGTTCATTAATTTATATATATGATGTTCATTAATTTATATATATGATGTTCATTAATTTATATATATGATGTTCATTAATTTATTGAAGCACGAAACAAATGATAATTTTACCTAAATTTCAGTGTGGTTGAGGTGGAGTTGTGACGGGGAAATATTATATTTACGTATTTTTCTCAAGTTTGTGATAGATTTGTAAAAGTTTTGAGGCCGTGAGAGGAAGGAGGAAAGTTTTGATATATCACAGGCTTAAGCTGTCCAGGCAAGTTTATCATTACTCAAGATTAATTAAATAATATACAATAATGCCGTGCAGTACAGTCAAAATCAATAGGTCGTAGAAAACCTTGTTGATAATTTATGGATATTCTGGAGAGAAACACATTAACTTGACACTTGAATGACATTAAATAAATAGTATTAGTCATGGGATATTACAAACATGTAAGGATTGTCAAGGAAAAGCTATAGTGCATTTAATTTACACAGTGTATCAGCAGGGTTGTATATCATTGTATATAACTATACATGGATTGATGAATATATTATGTTCAACTATTAGCTGCTATACTATTGCATTGGAAGTAACAATTATAGTGTTAAACATAATCCATTGAATTTATAGTCACTGAACCGGCAGCACCATTGCCAACATAACACCGTAATTTTAACGGTCATAAACAAAATAAACGGTCTATATTACAAGTTACATACGGCCTTAATGTCGTAAAGTATAGGCGAAATACATTTAAAAATTGGTAATAATTAATTGGGCATTCAATCGTCGCAATTTACGGAATTCAGCTGTTAAATTTACGACTATTTGTTTTTTACTGTGTGCATTCATGGTTCGTGGGTAGGATGGTGGTAAAGTACTGAAACTAAGAACAGACCAAAGTAAATTACTAAGAATATCACCATAGAAGTTGCTATTCCTATCTGTTTATATCACATAAATTGTCATCATAGTGTTTGCGACCCATTGTTGTTTACCGTACCGAAATTCATGCCTACGCTCTGGCGGTTACTACTCCACCACTAAAACCACTCAGCCACACCTCCCTAC
This sequence comes from Paralithodes platypus, assembly GCA_032716605.1. Taxonomy (NCBI): domain Eukaryota; kingdom Metazoa; phylum Arthropoda; class Malacostraca; order Decapoda; family Lithodidae; genus Paralithodes; species Paralithodes platypus. The sequence goes on along the minus strand of CM064496.1, from coordinate 38,980,005 downwards.
CATATGTTCGAAGCAATACAATAACTTATAAGGTATGCTAATGACAAGTTGCAATCGCATTCTATTGCTTCGAGGAATTTCATGGACAAAATAATCGTGTACCGAGGTCTTTATAGTTGAGTGTCCAACCCTATAACCATTCTACGACCAGCTAATTAAACACCATTATTGTTAACTGTACTGGGATCCTTGTCCAACCCTACAGTATAACCACTCTATAACCAGCTTATTAAACACCATTCTTGTTAGTGTACTGGGATCCTTGTCCAACCCTACAGTATAACCACTCTATAACCAGCTTATTAAACACCATTATTGTTAGTGTACTGGGATCCTTGTCCAACCCTACAGTATAACCACTCTATAACCAGCTTATTAAACACCATTATTGTTAGTGTACTGGGGTCCTTGTCCAACCCTACAGTATAACCACTCTATAACCAGCTTATTAAACACCATTATTGTTAGTGTACTGGGGACTCTATAAGCTTATTAAACACCATTATTGTTAGTGTACTGGGGTCCTTATAGTTGACTGTTCAATCCTATAAAATCTTGCCACCATCATCATCTTCAATATCATTAGTTCGTGTACCAGGGCCTTTAGAGATGAGTGTTGAGGGCTATAACCATACTGTCACTACCATCTTCTATACCACTATAAGATATCTCGTGTACCAGGGTCCTTATAGTTGAGTGTTGAAGGCTATAACCATACTGTCACTACCATCTTCTATACCACTATAGGATATCTCGTGTACCAGGGTCCTTATAGTTGAGTGTTGAGGGCTATAACCATACTGTCACTACCATCTTCTATACCACTATAGGATATCTCGTGTACCAGGGTCCTTATAGTTGAGTGTTGAGGGCTATAACCATACTGCCACCACCATCTTCTATACCACTATAGGATATCTCGTGTACCAGGGTCCTTATAGTTGAGTGTTGAAGGCTATAACCATACTGTCACTACCATCTTCTACACCTTCAATAGTCATCATCGACCCCGTGCCCTGTCTCGCCTCCACCTTGATGAATACTGTATGTGTCCTGATGACTTGTGTGTGTGTGGGTGGTGTGTGTGTGTGTGTATGTGTGTGTGTTGAATACTGTATGTGTCCTGATGACTTGTGTGGGTGGTGTGTGTGTGTATGTGTGTGTTGAATACTGTATGTGTCCTGATGACTATGTGTGTGTGTGTGTGTATGTGTGTGTGTTGAATACTGTGTGTGTGTTGAATACTGTGTGTGTGTTGAATACTGTATGTGTCCTGATGACTTGTGTGTGTATGTGTATGTGTGTGTGTGTGTTGAATACTGTGTGTGTGTTGAATACTGTATGTGTCCTGATGACTTGTGTGTGTATGTGTGTGTGTTAAATACTGTATGTGTCCTGATGACGTGTGTGTGTGAAATACTGCATATATCCTGGTGACGTGTGTGTGTTGGTGGGGGGGGGGGGGGTCGTAAAGGGTGGTTGTGAATGTGTATGTAGGTGTGAATGTGTCTGCGTATATAAGGTATGTGTGTGTTTAGATATATTATTTACGTGTGTTTATGCGATTTCATAGGCCTGTATGTGTGTGTGTTGATGTGTTATTTTAGTTTGCGCTAGATTATATATATAGAAATGCATGCGTGTATATAATTGCGTGTGTGTGTGCGTGTGTGTGTGTATTGATGCATGAAGATCCATATGTCTGTGTGTATATAGTATGTGTGTATATCTGCATATCTATCACTAGGTTTCCCGCCTTCCTATGTAATCCTTGGCACTATCCTCTTAGACACGGAGATCTGTTATTACTTGACTTCCTTTGTACACACACACACACACACACACACACACACACACATACACACACTACCACCACTGCCTCAAACACACACACACACTACCACCAACACACAGTCACACTACCACCAACACACACACACACTACCACTACTGCCACAACCACACACACACACACACAATCATACACACACTACCACCACTGACACACACACACACACACACACATACACACAGGCCACCCTCCGATACATCTAATAAGTCAATAATTATCACCCATCATATTGGCCTATATCAAGTAACGGAGAGACAGATCGTAAACCCTATAACTAATGTGATTGTTGCGGCATAGATTAAGGGGAGATTTCCACTCGAGGGATTTTTTTCTTGACCCCTTCCTCCCTCATGTTTAGCCCCATTGCTTTTGAGATTTTAAGACGCTCGCCCCATTAGTTTGGCGATTTTTAAAACTTTCCCCCTATTTCTGTCAATTTCAAGACCTTTCGTGCCATTTAGGGGTCGATTTTTTCATGGCGAGCGATAGCGAGCCTGTAATTTGAGAGGAAGCGGCCTTCGGCCGGGAAATTTTTCTACCGAAAAATGTACACATTTATCTTGAAAGAAGCTCAAGTGGGTGCAATTTTAAGTTTTATGGAGGTGTAGGGAACAAACTAAAAACCTTAAGTCAGTTCAACGGAAATATGTCCGTTATTCATCTGTAGTAACCATAATGTGATCGAAGTTTATTACGAGTATTTTCTTATTATTTCTATTTTACTTGTGGAAAACCAATCACATTAAATTGTGCACTAATGAGTCTTAAATGGGGAGAGTTTTCTGATCACCGCACTAATTACCCCACTATTATTGTGTTCCTTTATTTATAAAGCACTATTATTTTGCTTAACCTCTTCTGTACCGCGACGTCTTTTAAACTTTATTCTGGCTACTATTAGACGAAATTATGCAGTTTTAAAAGGGGTCTCCAGCAATTAACAGGCTTCGAACTATCTCACTTAACCCTTTTTTACTACCACAAATCCTTCTTAAGGGGAGGTTTTTAGTTTGTTTCCTACTCCTCCAGCATTCTTAAAATTTCACCCCCTTGACCCCCTTTCAAGATAAATTTGTACATTTTTCGGTAGAAAAATGTCCTGGCCGAAGGCCGGTTGCTCTTAAATTACAGGCTCGCTATCGCTCGCCAGGAAAATATCGACACCTAAATGGCACGAAAGGTCTTAAAAGTGACATAAATGGGGCGAAAGTTCATAAAATCGCCAAACTAATGGGGCAAACGTCTTAAAATCTCAAAAACAATGGGGCTAGACATGAGGGAGAAAGGGGTCAAGAAAAAAAGTCCCTCAAGTGGAAATCTCCCCTTAACCCATACAAAAACGTCTAAATAAATTATAGCTACAATAAAATCAAGAAGACGTCGCCGGTACAGATGGGGTTAAGCGTTATTTCCAGAGAGCGATTTTCGATTATTTGTTTTGTGTTTTTACTGTGTTCGTCAAAGTATGGGGTGTGTTTATTTTGCAAGCTTTACATTATTATTATTATTATTATTATTATCACTGCGCTGTTGCCGTAAAACATGTCACCTTTGGGGACACAAAATATTTCCGAATTTAATTAAGGGGAGATTTCCACTCGAGGGATTTTTTTCTTTACCCCTTTCTCCCTTATGTTTAGCCCCATTGCTTTTGATGTTTCAAGACGTTCGCCCCATTAGTTGGGCGATTTTAAGAAGTTTCACCCCATTATGTCACTTTTAAGACCTTTCGTCCCATTTAGGTGTCGATTTTTTCCTGGCGAGCGATAGCGAGCCTGTAATTAAAGAGGAACCGGCCTTCGGCCGGGTAATTTTTCTACCGAAACATGTACAAATTTATCTTGAAAGGGGGTCAAGGGGGTGCAATTTTAAGCTTGATGGAAGTCTAGGAAACACACTAAAAGCTCCCCTTAAGTTGACAGGTGAAACATAATAATAATAATAATAATAATCGTCTGGTTATTTATATAGCGCCCGTTCTCCTCCTTCGAGGATTCACAAGCGCTTGGCTTTCTTTAGTCTACCAGAGACCATTACCCATCCCCTTTGCTCATGGGGAGATGGTAACCGCCGGCTATATCCCAGAAAAACTTTTCAATCTGAGCGGGGATTGAACGCTAGACCTTCAAGATGGGATTCAGGCATGCTATCAACTGAGCCAGCCGGACGGCTATCACATATCACAGTCTAGTTATTAAAAAAACATACTTCGGAAAACCATTGTGCAGCTTGGTAAGTAGTCATTGCAAGAGTAATAATGTCAACATATAAAGACACTTTCAATAATATGAAATTAATTTAAAAACATATTTATCAGTGGCATCCTAATAGTGCGTACAATTCGAAAAAATACCTGTTCGCATAGTCCTAATGGTGCGTACAATTCGACAAAATACCTGTTCGCATAGTCCTAATGGTGCGTACAATTCGACAAAATACCTGTTCGCATAGTCCTAATGGTGCGTACAATTCGACAAAATACCTGTTCGCATAGTCCTAATGGTGCGTACAATTCGACAAAATACCTGTTCGCATAGTCCTAATGGTGCGTACAATTCGACAAAATACCTGTTCGCATAGTCCTAATGGTGCGTACAATTCGACAAAATACCTGTTCGCATAGTCCTAATGGTGCGTACAATTCGACAAAATACCTGTTCGCATAGTCCTAATGGTGCGTACAATTCGACAAAATACCTGTTCGCATAGTCCTAATAGTGCGTACAATTCGACAAAATACCTGTTCGAATGGTCCTAATAGTGCGTACAATTCGAAACAATACCTGTTCGCACGGTTATACTATTATAACACTGAATTAAGGGGAGATTTTCACTTGAGGGACTTTTTTCTTGACCCCTTTCTCTCTCATGTTTAGCCCCGTTGCTTTTGAGATTTTAAGACGTTCGCCCCTTAGTTTGACGATTTTAAGAACCCTCGCCCCATTTATGTTAATTTTAAGACCATTCGTGCCATTTAGGTGTCGATTTTTTTCCTGGCGAGCGATAGCGAGCCTGTAATTTAAGGGGAACCGGCCTACGGCCGGGACATTTTTCTACCGAAAAATGTACAAATTTATCTTTTAAGGGGTTCTTGGGAGAGTAATTTTAAGCTTGATGGAAGTCTAGGGAATCAACTAAAAACTTCCCCTTAAACTACCAATTCCTTTGCCGTCGATGATGTGTTCTTTATCTCCTACACCCATTATATATACCGTGCAGGAATGAGCGTCCCAGCCACGCCACAACTTACCTCATGACCCGCTATATACACTATACCGGTGTCTGATGATGATGATGATGTTCAGTTAAGGGGGGTCACCTGCTTTTGGTTATTTCTCTCCTTTTCTCTCTTTCTCTGGCTTGTATCCATTCGGTCCCATTCAGCCAACTATTTTAAGGCGTTTATCCCCATCTAGGTGTCGATTTCTTCCTGGCGAGCGATAGCGAGCCAGCATTATATGAAGAAATCCGGCTTCGCCGGAGACATTTTTCTATCGAAAAATGTACAAATTTAGCCTGCTGTCAAACAAAACTAAAAATATGCTGGCTCGCTACCGCTCACCAGTAAAAAATTGACACCTGGATGGGGATAAAAGTCTTAAAACAGTAGGCTGAATGGGGCCAAATGGATACAAGCCAGAGAAAGATAGAAAAGGACAGAACAAAAACAGGTCAACCCCCCTTAAATAAAATCATCTCAAGATGAAATTATAAAAATATATCTTCAGTAACTTCTGTATCATTATTGTGGCTACCACTAGATGATTCTATGAAGCTAGGGAAGGTCTATCGTTGTCAAGTGGTAAATTACGAAGTCGAATAAGAATTGCTGACAAATATTGCTGAAAGAAGCGGCCGTGTAAGTTGGTCCATTATCCCGGCACTTGGCCCTGCTCTCACGCCCATTCCCGCTCGCACTCACGTCGTCAGGAGGCCAATAAGGGTCCGGGGTTACCTATAAGATCAGGTCAAGCGGTTCGCAGGATTTTAGATGACCTCAATAAACGCCCTCAGAACCCTTTTTTCCGAGATCTGTACTGCAAATAATGATCGTATGTTCAAATGAAACAAGAAATATACACATACAAGTGTTTTAAGGTGGGATGCTTGTTTTTCTCTGGCCGCCCTTAACCCTCATGCTTAGCCCCATTAGTTTAGTGATTTTAAGACCTTTCGCCCCATTACTTTGTAAATATTAAGACTTTTCGTGCAAGTTAGGTGTCGGATTTATTTCCTGGCGAGCGATAGCGAGCCTGTAATTACGGAGCAACCGGCCTTTGGCCGGGATATTTTTCTACCGAAAAATGTACAAATATATCTAGAAGGGGGAACTTGGAGATGTTTTTTTTTTTAAGTTTGGTGAGAGTCGAGGGAGGAAACTAAGAAAATAATAAATACAACTTAAAAATCTACCAATAAATAAAAACCTTCCCCCTCAATCGTTTATGGATTCCCATGTTAACACGTAAATAATTGAAACTCTTATTATGTGTATCATGTTTGGTATTATGTTTGAACACCCAATTAGGACGGTATATTCGGGTTAGTTCCTACAACATTCGGACGGTATATTCGGGTTAGTTCCTACAACATTCGGACAGGGTATATTCGGGTTAGTTCCTACAACATTCGGACGGTATATTCGGGTTAGTTCCTACAACATTCGGACAGGGTATATTCGGGTTAGTTCCTACAACATTCGGACGGTATATTCGGGTTAGTTCCTACAACATTCGGACAGGGTATATTCGGGTTAGTTCCTACAACATTCAGACAGGGTATATTTGGGTTAGTTCCTACAACATTCGGACAGGGTATATTCGGGTTAGTTCCTACAAAATTCGGACAGGGTATATTCGGGTTAGTTCCTACAACATTCGGACGGTATATTCGGGTTAGTTCCTACAAAATTTGGACAGGGTATATTCGGGTTAGTTCCTACAACATTCGGACAGGGTATATTCGGGTTAATTCCTACAACATTCGGACAGGGTATATTCGGGTTAGTTCCTACAACATTCGGACAGGGTATATTCGAGTTAGTTCCTACAACATTCGGACAGGGTATATTTGAGTTAGTTCCTACAACATTCGGACAGGGTATATTCGGGTTAGTTCCTACAACATTCGGACAGGGTATATTCGAGTTAGTTCCTACAACATTCGGACAGGGTATATTCGGGTTAGTTCCTACAACATTCGGACAGGGTATATTCGAGTTAGTTCCTACAACATTCAGACAGGGTATATTTGGGTTAGTTCCTACAACATTCGGACAGGGTATATTCGGGTTAGTTCCTACAAAATTTGGACAGGGTATATTCGGGTTAGTTCCTACAACATTCGGACAGGGTATATTTGAGTTAGTTCCTACAACATTCGGACAGGGTATATTCGGGTTAGTTCCTACAACATTCGGACAGGGTATATTCGAGTTAGTTCCTACAACATTCGGACAGGGTATATTCGGGTTAGTTCCTACAACATTCGGACAGGGTATATTCGAGTTAGTTCCTACAAAATTCGGACAGGGTATATTCGGGTTAGTTCCTACAAAATTCGGACAGGGTATATTCGGGTTAGTTCCTACAACATTCGGACAGGGTATATTTGAGTTAGTTCCTACAACATTCGGACAGGGTATATTCGAGTTAGTTCCTACAAAATTCGGACAGGGTATATTCGGGTTAGTTCCTACAAAATTCGGACAGGGTATATTCGGGTTAGTTCCTACAAAATTAGGACAGGGTATATTCGGGTTAATTCCTACAAAATTCGGACAGGGTATATTCGGGTTAGTTCCTACAACATTCGGACAGGGTATATTCGGGTTAGTTCCTACAACATTCGGACAGCGTATATTTGAGTTAGTTCCTACAAAATTCGGACAGGGTATATTCGGGTTAGTTCCTACAAAATTCGGACAGGGTATATTCGGGTTAGTTCTTACAAAATTACGACAGGGTATATTCGGGTAAATTCCTACAAAATTAGGACAGGGTATATTCGGGTTAATTTCTACAAAATTCGGACAGGGTATATTCGGGTTAGTTCCTACAAAATGGACAGGGTATATTCGGGTTAATTCTTACAAAATTCAGACAGGGTATATTCGGGTTAATTCCTACAAAATTCGGACAAGGTATATTCGGGTTAGTTCCTACAAAATGGACAGGGTATATTCGGGTTAATTCCTACAAAATTCTGACAGGGTTTATTCGGGTTAGTTCCTACAAAATTCGGACAGGGTATATTCGGGTTAATTCTTACAAAATTCAGACAGGGTATATTCGGGTTAGTTCCTACAAAATTCGGACAGGGTATATTCGGGTTAATTCCTACAAAATTCTGACAGGGTTTATTCGGGTTAGTTCCTACAAAATTCGGACAGGGTATATTCGGGTTAATTCCTACAAAATTCGGACAGGGTATATTCGGGTTAGTTCCTACAAAATTCGGACAGGGTATATTCGGATTAATTCCTACAAAATTCGGACAGGGTATATTTGAGTTAATTCCTACAAAATTAGGACAGGGTATATTCGGGTTAGTTCCTAAAAAATTCGGACAGGGTTTATTCGGGTTAATTCCTACAAAATTCGGACAAGGTATATTCGGGTTAGTTCCTACAAAATTCGGAGAGGGTATATTCGGGTTAGTTCCTACAAAATTCGGAGAGGGTATATTCGGGTTAGTTCCTACAAAATTCGGAGAGGGTATATTCGGGTTAATTCCTACAAAATTTGGACAGGGTATATTCGGGTTAATTCCTACATTAGTTCGGGATAAAATGTAGGATATACCAGGTTACTGAGAGGGTTAACCCCTTCTGTACCGGCGACGTCTGTTGTACTTTATTCTAGCTATATTTAGATGATTTTATGCAGATTAAGAAGGATCTATGGTGGTTAAAGGGGTTAATTGAGAAAGTTCGAAGGCTTAGAATTGCTAGGGATCCTTCCTAAACTGAATAGAATGGTCTACTAGTTGCCAGAATATAATGAAAAAGATGTCGCCGGTATAGAAAGGGTTAAGGGGAGATTTCCACTTGAGGGACTTTTTTCTTGACCCCTTTCTCCCTCATGTCTAGCCCCATTGCTTTTGAGATTTTAAGACGTTTGCCCCATTAGTTTGGTGATTTTTAAGAATTTCCACCCCATTCTGTCAATGTTAAGACCTTTCGTGCCATTTAGGTGTCGATTTTATCCTGGCGAGCGATAGCGAGCCTGTAATTTAAGAGTAATCGGCCTTTGGCCGGGACATTTTCTACCGAAAAATGTACACATTTATCTTGAAAGGGGGTCAAGGGGGTGAAATTTTAAGATTGCTGGAGGAGTAGGAAACAAACTAGAAACCTCCCCTTAAGGAATTAGCTAAGGTGAGTGAGTCCTTAAAAAAAAAATAGTACCGGTGTTTTTATTGCTCGGCGCGTGAGGAACTCCCAGGTATTCGTTATGGCGGGGAAGTTTAGCCCCAAGTTGTGAGGGAAAGAGAAAGTTGGTTTTAAGGGGCCAGTGCTTGTTTTGGGGGGCTACTTATTAATTTGTTTATTTAATTTTGAGTTTCCTCTTTAGACCTCCATCAAGCTTAAAAAACACACCCCGTATACCCCATTTCAAGATAAATTTGTACATTTTTCGGTAGAAAAATGTCCCGGCCGAAGGCCGATTCCTTCAAAAATTACAGGCTCGCTCTCGCTCGCCAGGAAAAAATCGACACCTAAACGGCACGAAAGGTCTTAATATTGACAAAGTAATGGGGTGAAAGGTCTCAAAATCGCCAAACTAGTGAACGAACATCTTAAAGTCTCAAAACTAGTGGGTCTGAACACGAGGGAGAAGGGGGTCCAAAAAAAAGGTGAATACCTCCCTCTTAAAGCTAAGTGCAAGTTACGTCTGCCCAAATAATTCTTTAACCTTTTACTGAAACTACGTGACTAAGGTTGTAGCACAATGAACTGGGGGGTACGTTCATGGACATTAGTAGTTTATATGTTAGATATAAATTGTAAGATGATAATAATTATAAACATTTCGCTTCACCATATGCACAATGTAGGCATTTTTTTCTGTACCAACACAGAAATTGGTTAAATATACTGTGTGTATATATATATATATATATATAATGGTCAGTGGTTATTTTGACCCCAATTACTTCTTCATTTTATTGTGTTACATCATATTCTATGTTTTTCCTTTATTTAATTTTCCTGAGGAGATAAAGGCGCACAGCTATATCTCATAATAATTATTAATTTAATGACTTAAATCTAACTGGACAGTAAAAATACATTTTTTCCCCACATTTCTCCTCGGGGCTGCCTTTTATTCCTGGTCATGTTGGAACGCAGGTACACAAAAGTGCTGGTTATGTGTGTATGTGTGTGTGTGTGTGTGTATGTGTGTGTGTGAGAGAGAGAGAGAGAGAGAGAGAGAGAGAGAGAGAGAGAGAGAGAGAGAGAGAGAGAATAAGAGAGAGAGAGAGAGAATAAGAGAGAGAGAGAGAGAATAAGAGAGAGAGACAGAGACAGCAAGAGAGAATTCAGAGGGTCACATTCCCCCCGCCACACTCCGGGCCCACTAACGTCATTACAAACTAAGCTGGGCGGCTCGTCTGGGTGTGTTCCCTGGATTAGATGCGGCTAAAAAAAGTGGGCGAGACAAAAACTGGGAAGGTCTGCAAAATTAAGGGGAGACTGGGCGTTTGTTTGGTCTATTCATTAATTTAATCATATATTTTTTTAGTTTCCTCCCTAGACCTCCATCAAGCTTAGAAAAACACCCCCTAGACCCCCTTCAAGATAAATGTGTACATTTTTCGGTAGACAAAGGCCGGTTCCTCTTAAAATTGCAGGCTCGCTATCGCTCGCCAGGAAAAAATCGACGCCTAAATGGTACGAAAAGGTCTTAAAATTGACAAAGAAATGGGGCGAAAGGTGTTAAAATCGCCAAACTAATGGGCCTAACGTCTTATAATCTCAAAACTAGTGGGGTTAAACATTAGGGAGAAGGGGGTCCAGAAAAACGGTCTGCCTCCCCTTAACCTCTTCCATTTACGAACAGTGCCGCGCCCCGTGTTGTTTTGGTTGGGTTTTTAGTTTTTTTTTTTTTTTTTTTTTTTTTTTTTTTTTTTTTTTTTTTTAGGGGAGAGCTGTACCTGCTGCGTGGTTGATTGGGGTGGTGAGTGGGGTTTTGTGGTAGTCTTTTAGTAATGGTAGTGGTGTGTTGGTGATGGTGAGTGGGTTTTGTGTTGGTATAGGCGGTGTGTTATAGCGACTCTCGGAGAACATTACGGCCCGCTTATATGAAAAGTGTTCCAGCTGATCGACTTGTGCGACGACCGTGATCATTATAACCTTTTGTAAGAACAATTCCTTACTGTAAGAAGTTAATTAAGGGGAGATTTCCACTTGAGGGATTTCTTTATTTACCCCTTTCTCCCTCATGTTTAGCCCCATTGCTTTCGAGATTTTAAGACGTTCGCCACATTAGTTTGGCGATTTTAAGAACTTTTGCCCCATTTGTGTCACTTTTAAGACCTTTCGTGCCATTTAGGTGTCAATTTTTTCCTGGCGAGCGATAGCGAGCCTGTAATTAAAGAGGAACCGGCCTTCGGCCGGGACATTTTTCTACCGAAAAATGTACAAATTTATCTTGAAAGGGGGTCAAGGGGGTGTAATTTCAAGCTTGATGGAAGTCTAGGAAACACACTAAAAACCTCCCTTTAATGGGTCAGGATCATTGTCAAGTTAGTTTGCGCTACCTACACTAGGCTGAGTAGCTATAGTAGCTTAGTAGTAATTGTGGTAGTATTGGTGGCGGCAATCGGTGTTGTTTTGGTGTTGGTAGTAGTAGGTGTTGATGACGGTGTTGTTTTGGTGTTGGTAGTAGTAGGTGTTGATGACGGTGTTGTTTTGGTGTTGGTAGTAGTAGGTGTTGATGACGGTGTTGTTTTGGTGTTAGTAGTAGTAGGTGTTGATGATGGTGTTGTTTTGGTGTTGGTAGTAGTAGGTGTTGATGACGGTGTTGTTTTGGTGTTGGTAGTAGTAGGTGTTGATGACGGTGTTGTTTTGGTGTTGGTAGTAGTAGGTGTTGATGACGGTGTTGTTTTGGTGTTAGTAGTAGGTGATGATGACGGTGTTGTTTTGGTGTTGGTAGTAGTAGGTGTTGATGACGGTGTTGTTTTGGTGTTGGTAGTAGTAGGTGTTGATGACGGTGTTGTTTGTGTAGTATTGGTGTTGTGATGGGTTGTTGTTTTTTTGGTGGGTAGTGTTGGTTGACGGTGTTGTTTTGGTGTTGGTAGTAGTAGGTGTTCATGACCGTGTTGTTTGGGTGTTGGGTAGTAGGTGTGATGATGTTGTTTTGGTGTTGGTAGTAGGTGTTGGTGACAGTGTTGTTTTGGTGTTGGTAATAGGTGTTGATGACGGTGTTGTTTTGGTGTTGGTAGTAGTAGGTGTTGATGACGGTGTTGTTTTGGTGTTGGTAGTAGGTGGTGATGACGGTGTTGTTTTGGTGTTAGTAGTAGTAGGTGTTGATGACGGTGTTGTTTGGGTGTTAGTAGTAGTAGGTGTTGATGACGGTGTTGTTTTGGTGTTGGTAGTAGGTGGTGATGACGGTGTTGGTCCTGCTGCAGTAAAGGAGAACATTTAAGTGGTAATTCCAGCAGACCCCCCCCCCCCCATTCCAGCAGACCCCCCCCCCCCATTACCACAATAGCCCAAGTTCTGGTAAAGGGCAAAATTAACGGCAGAGTTTACAGGAAAGGTTTTTAATAACGACTATTCTCTCTTCATATTAAGGGGGGTTACCTGTTTTTGTTCTGTCCTTTTCTATCTTTCTCTGGCTTGTATCCATTTGGCCCCATTCAGCCTACTTTTTAAAGACGTTTATCCCCATCCAGGTGTCAATTTTTTACTGGTGAGCGGTAGCGAGCCACCATATTTTTTATTTTTGTTTGACAGCAGGCTAAATTTGTACATTTTTCGATAGAAAAATTTCTCCGGCGAAGCCGTATTTCTTCATATAATGCTGGCTGGCTATCGCTCGCCAGGAAGAAATCGACACCTAGATGGGGATAAACGTCTTAAAATAGTTGGCTGAATGGGGCCGAATGGATACAAGCCAGAGAAAGAGAGAAAAGGACAGAAATAACAAAAAGCAGGTCACCCCCCTTAACCTTTTCTGTACCAGCGACATCTATTACATTGTATCCTAGCTATATGTATACGATTGTATGTATGCACCTTAGGTAACGGGAATGAATGGAGAATGAAAAAAAAAAAAAAAAAAAAATGCTTGTGAATAGACGAATGTAAACGCGGCGGTCGTTTGGGAGAGAGAGGGTCAAGCACCACCAGTTGGACTCTAGAATAGTAGTCCAACTGGTGGAATGTGCCAGCTTATATACAGTACATACATACTACTGTACATACATACATATAGGTAGGATCTGTGGTAGTTAAAACAGTTGATTGAGATAGTTCCAAGCCTTAGAATTGCTGGTGATCCTTCCTAAACTGCATACAATCGATTAGTAGTAACCAGAATTAAATATAAATGATGTCGACGGTAGGGAAGGGGTTAAGGGGAGGTTTATAGTTTGTTTCCTACTCCTCCAGCAATCTTAAAATGTCACCCCCTTGACCCCCTTTCAAAATAAATGTGTAAATTTTTCGGTAGAAAAATTTCCCGGCCGAAGGCCGGTTACTCTTAAATTACAGGCTCGCTATCGCTCGCCAGGATAAAATCGACACCTAAATGGCACGAAAGGTCTTAAAATTGACAGAATGGGGCAGAAATTCTTAAAATCACCAAACTATTGCGGCAAGCATCTTAAAATCTCAAAAGCAATGGGGCTAGACATGAGGGAGAAAGGGGTCAAGATAAAAAGTCCCTCAAGTGGAAATCTCCCGTTAAAGCAAATAGAGTATACTGTAGGTGAACACAACAGCCAAAGACTTCAGAAGTTTGTGTTAATCACTATGAGAACCAAACAAACTAATGGCCAATTGTCGAGGATCAACTGCTAAATAATACAGTTCGTGCCGCGCAGGCCATTCCAGTAGCAATTGTCGAGGATCAACTGCTAAATACTACAGTTCGTGCCGCGCAGGCCATTCCAGTAGCAATTGGTTAGTGTGGTTGGAGCAATTTAGCGAGATTGTGGTGGTGGTGGTGGTGGTTGTCGCGAGAATGGAAATGGTCGCGGGTGTTGCAAAATTACGAAGAGGCAGATGTGTGATGATTGTGGACGAGGAGTTGTAGATGGTTTTGAATTAACTACACACATTTACTGCAAGTCACTGAGAGTGCTTAACCCCTTCTGTACCGGCGACATCTTTTAAATTTTATCCTAGCTATATTTAGACGATTTTATGAAGCTTAGGAAGGATATGTGGTAGTTAAAAGGGTGGATTGAGACACTTCGAAGCCTGTCAATTGCTGGAGATCCTTCCTAAACTGAATAAAATTGATTAGTAGTAGCCAACATAAAGTTAAAAGGTTTCTTGTTGATAATACGAACCTAAAACTATGTCCAAAAGTATAACGGCATACAATATTGCAGAATGGCGAGAGTATTGACGGTGATAAACTACAGTAAATAGAAAAATACTGCAAATCTTTAGGAATATCTTCTAAATAGTTTGGCTGATACTATGAACTTGTAAATGTTTTCTAACCCATGAAATAATTTATGAAAGAGAAGATGGTGCGGGGTTTGATATGCATGAGTAATAACCAGAAAATATAAAGATATATAGATATATTTACGAATGATTGACGTTCCTCTTATTAATACTAATGTAAAAATCACATTCTATATTTAATCTCTCTCTCTCTCTCTCTCTCTCTCTCTCTCTCTCTCTCTCTCTCTCTCTCTCTCTCTCTCTCTCTCTCTCTCTCTCTCTCTCTCTCTCTCTCTCTCCTCTCTCTCTCTCTCTCTCTCTCTCGCTCTCTCTCTCGCTCTCTCTCTTCTCTCTCTCTCTCTCGCTCTCTCTCTCTCTCTCTCTCTCTCTCTCTCTCTCTCTCTCTCTCTCTCTCTCTCTCTCTCTCTCTCTCTCTCTCTCTCAACAATAGCATGCCCCGTCTTGTTCACCTCCGTACCTTTACCCACCATCAAGGAATAGTTCAGGAGTGGCAATTTCTGGTAACCCCTTATTTTTCTACCTGGCATTCTCGTAGCTCAGGCCGACTAATTTGGCTGCACATATCAATTTTACATGAACCTCTACACTTCCTGCCTCTGACTTATAATATGGATTTTTTAACTTTTGTCTTTTAGCACACCTTTACTTGTGTTGCCTCAAACCCGCGACTGACTGCGTTTGTAAATGAATAACTATATTATATTCCGCCTTCAGATGCATCAAGGATTATTGCGTATATACAGTATATATTACTAAGACGTTACTCCTTTTGTTCCAGATATATGAAAGATCACGTATAAATGTGTTATGTTACTAACCCATCTGTCCCCTACATACATCCTAATCCTGCCAGCCACGGAAATTAGCTCCAGGGCAGTAGTTCCCATTCAAAGTTTCCCTTACCAACTCTAAACAACTGTTGGACACTTGATCCTCAGTGCTTTGGAGGACAAGCAGCCTAGAGGGGTTACTAGACCTGTTGTTGCTTGATTTTCTTTATACTCCTTTGTACCCCTTTGAAAAAGAAATGTTGTATGTGCCCATACGGACAACACACAATCACCGCATATCATATTGCCCATGACCAAGACAGTGTGAGTCCCTATACCAAAAGAAAAATGCATAAAGTTGGATACTCAAACATTCCTGACGCCTTACTTCCGTCTGTTCGTCTTACCCAAAATCTCGACATCATAATTTTAGCGCCATAAATACTCATAAGAAGCCATGACCTATGTGATAAAGTAACAAAAATGAATGTGACAGTGTAACTTAAGGTAGCCTAATTTGTTCTGAGTAAGAGAGTTATGATGTCGTAAGCAAGGATAAAAGCAGTTAATTAATTGGCTTGCTATGCCTCTCTCACACCTCTCACCGTAACTTTCGTCATCTTTGATTACCCAGACAATGAACAGTAATTAACCTTTCGCAATAATGTTAGTGTTGTATGAGAGGTTTTTCGTGCGGTTAAGGGGAGGTATTTAGTTTGTTCCCTAGACCTCCATCAAGCTTAAAATTACACCCCTGGAGTCCCTTTCAAGATAAATTTGTACATTTTTCGGTAGAAAAATGTCCCGGCCGAAGGCCGTTTCCTCTTAAATTACAGGCTCGATATCGCTCGCCAGGATAAAATCGACACCTGAATGGTACGAAAGGTCTTAAAATGGAGTGAAAGTTCTTAAAATCGCCAAACTAACGGGGCGAACGTTTTATAATATCAAAAGCAATTGGGCTAAACATTAGGGAGAAAGGGGTCAACAAAATAATCCCTCCAGTGGAAATTTCCCCTTAATGTGGGGAAAATAATGTTGCTTTGTTGTCGTATTTGATGCAAAATTGACAAACTCAAATTGATCAAGCATATATTATACTAACCTAGATAATGGTTCCAAGTCATATTATCTTGATTAAATGGACAAAAAACTGTATAGGCCTACCCACTAGTGTATGCTCATGTTGTACGGTCACGCTAATAAGTCATGTCCCAGCTGGCATTACGTTTGGCTTGCTCTGTGCTGTATTAATGTCTGTCAGATGTTGAATAGGGTGGGTATGTGTAGGAAAATGTTTGTATATTTCACTCGATATAAAGAAATGAAGCTTAGATATTGCCGATACCAATTATTGATAAAAACATACTTGGTGCCGAGACATCACTTATTAGCGCGACTGTACTTATATTGTATACTCATGTTGAGGAACAGAACTGAACTATGTCATGCAGATAGTGTAAATATGGTCAGGAGAAAGTCCCAAACCGTTGCCAGTATTCTGACGCAGGGATCGTGTACGCAGTAAGCAATTGTTTTATCATCCGCCTCCTTTAAGGGGAGATTTCCACCTGAAGGATTTTTGTCTGAACCTCTTTCTCCCTCATGTTTAGCCCCGTTGCTTGTGAGATTTAAAGACGCTTGCCCCGTTACTTTGGCGATTTTAAGAACCCTCGCCCCATTTCTGTCAATTTAAGACCATTCGTGCCATTTAGGTGTCGATTTTTTCCTGGCGAGCGATAGCGAGCCTGTAATTTAAGGGGAACCGGCCTTCGGCCAGGACATTTTTCTACCGAAAAATGTACAAATTTACCTTGAAAGAGGGTCAAGGGGGAGTAATTTTAAGCTTGATGGAAGTCTAGGGAATCAACTAAAAACCTCCCCTTAACTTTCATTACTTTTCATTCGCTCCCTTTTAGTTCCGATTTGTGTGTAATATATTTATTCCATATATTTTCGTTGCCATGCCAGATCGTGTGTTGCGACGACCAGAGAGTTTCATATTCATTCGCCCCAATTAAATTTCTCTCATTCGCACAAATTTCACGCTGTATTTTTACCTGGCAGTGACTGGGGGTACATAAAACCGCCCGTGCTATATTGTAAACCCATTAGATTGTTCACACTATTCTTATATACAGGATTAGCACCTTCCAGGAAATACATTGGATATTTTGCTGGATAATACATTGGAAAATACATAGATAGATAGATAAATAGATAGTTCAGCTCTATCTCATAATTAAGGACAGATTTCCACCTGAAGGATTTGTTTCTGAACCTCTTTCTCCCTCATGTTTAGCCCCATTGCTTGTGAGATTTAAAGACGCTTGCCCCGTTACTTTGGCGATTTTAAGAACCCTCGACCCATTTCTGTCAATTTAAGACCATTCGTGCCATTTAGGTGTCGAATTTTTCCTGGCGAGCCTGTAATTTAAGCGGAACCGGCCTTCGGCCAGGACATTTTTCTACCGAAAAATTTACAAATTTACCTTGAAAGGGGGTCAAGGGGGAGTAATTTTAAGCTTGATGGAAGTCTAGGGAATCAACTAAAAACCTCCCGTTAATCCAGAAGTATGGTTACTCGAAGTATCGATATTTACTGATTATTAGTGTTACATTTAATTGTTGAAATTAGCATATCATTAAAATGGACTAGTTTGCGAACAAAACTCTGTGTGTATCTAGTTATGTACTCTATGCCTGTTTGTGTTATTGTTGACGACGCATTATATAGTGGAGACTCTTCCCATATATGTCATCTTGCTGTACACGATAAATACATCAATTCATATAACTCTCCAAGCTCCCGAACAACTTAACCAGTATACCATTTAAACCAGTAGCTCTCAACCAGTGCCAATCTTACATAGCCTAAGCTAACCTAACAGTATTAATTGAGTTGACATTGGTTGAGATCTACTAGTTAAATAGGTGTACTGGTTGAGTTGCCCTGTCACCATGTCATAAAGTTAGTCCAGAACAATTTTACGGTGTCAATTTAAGTGGTTATTGTGTTTGGAAAAGGGCGAAATAACTGTATTTACCCCTTCAGACGATAACACCTGTCATACCATATTGACTATATATCAATTATTTGATGTTAACCCTTTCAAAATTATCGTACCTCAGCCACCCTCCTCTTACCGACGAGAATATCTCCATTAAAATTAATAATCTGGATTTTATCTGGCTATCAATGACTTAAATCTATAGTTTGCAACTGTATTCAATTCCTGAAATGTATGGCAGGCATAGAAATGTTAACATACAACACATTCTTCCTGTTTGAAAGGCTACCCAGTGGTGGCTCTTGCCAGAGCATCACCATTTTAGTTTCCCGGGCGCGGCAAACCAGCGCCAATCTACCGTAGCGACCACTTGTGTCCATCCTTGGTAGGGAGAACTGGCCAATACAATGTGCACCACCTTTCGCTGCAGGAGACTGTACGGAGGTTTTTGAGTAAGTAATAGACAAAAGCAGAAGTTAACGTTAACAGTCCTTATCATTATATCGATTAAAAATTTTGATTGTTAAATTAATCTAACCTAGATGCTTAGATACAATTCGAGGTGAATATTGATTGCATAAAGTAATGGAATATGGAAAAGACACTTAATGTCAATAAAATATGCATCCTTAAGGTTTATATTTGTTTGTAAGTAATAACCGAAGTATATTGGGCAATATTTAGCAACCTTTATTGGACCGTTCTTAATATTTATCGTTTCAAAAATATTCACGCATTCCTATTTCCTAGGCATGAATTCAACGAGACATACTATTAAAATAAATGTCCCTTTCCGGGGAACGAACGATCGGGTATGTTTATTCAAGGGTCCACAGCTCTCCCATAAAAACGTTCTTTATTTGTCACTGGAACTCTGCGTCCATATACGACGATTTGCTTTAATTAGGTTTGTTCTTTCTAAATGTAAAGCTATGTTATTTGTTTTGAGAAGGGTGTTTTGTGGTCATGTTTGTATAGTGTTTTTCTGACCCTTGAATACAAAAACAGAGAAACTTAAGGGGAGGTTTCTAGTTTGCTTCCTACTCCTCCAGCAATCTTAAAATGTCACTCCCTTGACCCCCTTTCAAGATAAATTTGTAAATTTTTCGGTAGAAAAATGTCCCGGCCGAAGGCCGGTTACTCTTAAATTAGAGGCTCGCTATCGCTCGCCAGGATAAAATCGACACCTAAATTGAACGAAAGGTCTTAAAATTGACAGAATGGGGCGGAAATTCTTAAAATAACAAAACTAATGGGGCAAACGTCTTAAAATCTCAAAAGCAATGGGGCTAATCATGAGGGAGAAAGGAGTCAAGAAAAAAATCCCTCAAGTGGATATCTCCCCTTAACTCTATCTGGTGCAAGGCGGGTCTTTTTGGACCGACCCTGTTTCACTCCATTAGTTTGAAGATTTTTAAGACATTTCACCTCAGTAAATTATAAGACAACTCATTCCACTGCAGGTGTCAATTGTTGTCTGGGCGAGCGATAGCCAGGCTGCTATTTATGAGAAACCGGCCCTCGGCCGGTTAGCTTCGAAAGTCATCTGAGGAACACTTTCTAGTTTGAAGGGGGTCTGGGGAACTAAAAACAAATTTCTTGAAAATGACAAAGGCAATACAAAATGTCAATAACAATCAAACAAAATATTACAATAACCCCCAACAATTGTCACCTCTTATGCATAAATTCCTCAAAGTATAACGAAAGGCGTCACCGTACTGAAAAGGTTAAACTAAACGTAGCTCTCCGTGAAATTCTCTTGGTATGTTTATTCCGAGTCCACTGTTTGTGTCCACGTCCATCCCATAAAGTGTCCTTTGTTTGTCCTGGAAATGACTGTCCTTATATGGGTGGCTGGCCCAATAAGGGACTAGTTTATAGGCTGGCTACAGGCAGGTATTTTTTCCGTTTGGGAAAGACATCTTGCATTTACTTATTGGTGGAAACATTAGTAGTTATTTACGATGGAATTTATTTACTCTTTGATTAGTTAAAATCTAACTGGTAAAAAATATATGAATTTTAAAGTAAAAAAAACATAACTAATGTTGCAGGATACAGTTTAATGTGTATACTTATAACCCAGGTTTGGCAACTAATTACACATAATAAATATTTGTTAAGTAGTCGACAAATCTACTTTTTTATAATGTCTATTATTGACCTTCAGCTTCAAATATAGAAAATCCTCAACCCTCCAACAAAACTGTCATATACTCAATAGTTCCCACACATATATCTTACTCAATAGTTCCCACACATATATCTTACTCAATAGTTCCCACACATATATCTTACTCAATAGTTCCCACACATATATCTTACTCAATAGTTCCCACACATATATCTTACTCAATAGTTCCCACACATATATCTTACTCAATAGTTCCCACACATATATCTTACTCAATAGTTCCCACACATATATCTTACTCAATAGTTCCCACACATATATCTTACTCAATAGTTCCCACACATATATCTTACTCAATAGTTCCCACACATATATCTTACTCAATAGTTCCCACACATATACTTTCAAGTTTCCACAAACGCCCCATACAGTAAATGTTGTATTTATGAAGAATCCGGCAATAGACCGTCATGTATGTCTACACAAAATGGAATTGGTTTGTATTTGGTCACACTCGTATTAAGTTGCGCAAGCTCTCACAAACAATTAAGAAAAACAAACAGACCTTTAATTAACCCTTTGAGGATAATGATGCGTTTTAAACGTTTGTTGTTGCTCTCATTTTATTGATTTTATGAAAGATCTCTAGGAATCAAAGGTATAGAAGGGGTAATTAACTCTCTATAGCTCCCATAAGTCCTCCATAAACTGAATAAAGTAGTCTAATGGTACCCAAAATAAAGGAAGACACGCGACGGGTTGATAGTGCCAAGCAATGTAATGCCCTCATAAGTGTGCATTAAGCTTTCATAACGAGAATATAACACCATTCATCTCTCTCTCTCTCTCTCTCTCTCTCTCTCTCTCTCTCTCTCTCTCTCTCTCTCTCTCTCTCTCTCTCTCTCTCTCTCTCTCTCTCTCTCTCTCTCTCTCTCTCTCTCTCTCTCTCTCTCTCTCTCTCTCTCTCTCTCTCTCTCTCTCTCTCTCTGTATCTCTCTCTCCCGCATATAATATTTACATATATATATATATATATATATATATATATATATATATATATATATATATATATATATACAGGTATAAATATATACTGCTCTGTCCAACTCTTTCTTCCTTTATCTCCCGTTTTCTTTATATCAATGGAGGGGGCACGCAAGTATCCCCCTTCACATAAACCACAGATAGTGCTCGTTCCTCTCCTTTTATTACCTCGCAATGGTCTGCCAGTCTCATTCCGAATAGCAGAGAGCCTTTAAGGGGGGTCACTGGCTTTTTTTATCTGTCTCTCCTTTTCTCTCTTTCTCTGGTGTGTGTCCATTCGGCCCCATTCAGCCAACTGTTTTAACACGTTTATCCCCATCCAGGTGTTGATTTCTTCCGGCGAGCGATAGCGAGCCAGCATTGTATGGAGAAATCCGGCTTCGCCGGAGACATTTTTCTATCGAAAAATGTACAAATTTAGCTTGCTGTCAAAATCAAAAATATATATATGCTGGCTTGCTACCGCTCGCCAGGAAAATATTGACACCTGGATTGGGGTAAACGTCTTAAAACAGTAGGCTGAATGGGGCCGAATATATACAAGCCAAAGAGAGAGGGAGAGAAAGATAAAAAAAAAATGAGAGTTAATAATAACACAATCAGTGGAATGAGAGAGGGCACACTTTATACTAACGAAATGGGGGTCGCATATCTCACACAGACATGTTTGCTGCAGAGTTTTGTTTTTAATTAATATTTGTTCATATTGTTTTCATATATTTTCACCAACCAACTTCACCTCTAAACTCAATTAATGAAATCAACAAATGCATGTGGCACTCCAAGGACTCGAACCTAGGATACTCACACCGAAATTCCGCGCATTTATGCACTACGCTATCAAGACAGTTATTACAATCAATGTGTCAAACCATTGTTATTTGGGATGCATTGTTTAAATACTCGGATTTGTATTTTGGTTCAGCTAAATAATTGATAATATATATGTAACAAATATGGCAATATGAATTACATAATATGCTTTATCAGAAATTGCATTATATGGCATAGCATGTAAATTATGTTGATAGGTTTGAGATAGTGAATCTTGTAATTAATAGGACAAGTATATAATGGTATCGTAGTCTGTGACTCAGAGGATACCCAGCGTTAAGGGGGGTCACAGTTTTTTTTTTGTCTTTCTCTCCTTTTCTCTCTTTCTCTGGCTTGTATCCATTCGGCCCCATTCAGCCTACTGTTTTAAGACGTTTACCCCCATCCAAGTGTCAATATTTCCCTGGCGAGCGGTAGCGAGCTAAATTTGTAAATTTTTCGATAGAACAATTTCTCTGGCGAAGCCGGATTTCTCCATACAATGCTGGCTCGCTATCGCTCGCCAGGAAGAAATCGACACCTGAATGGAGTTAAAAGTCTTAAAACAGTTGGCTGAATGGGGCCGAATTAATACAAACCAGGGAAATAGAGAGAAGGAGAGAAAGATAAAAAAAAAAAATAATAATAACCCCCCCCCCCCCCCTAACAGTACTAGCGTGTCACAAAGTGTAACACTATTTGGTACGACGGTTTGGGGATTAGTATGAAGTCTTGTATAAGTATGAAAGAGGGATTTCATTGGTCCAACCATTTTCGAGAACTGTAATGTGTGTATGCCCCATAGACTACGAATCCCCCCCCCCCCTCTCTCTCTCTCTCTCTCTCCCATAATATGTTAACAAGAATATTTATTGAGATAGGTTTTATCCACGTCATTCATAGATATCTTTCCTAAACTTATTAACCCTTTCACGCTTATGACGCGATTTCGAGTCTATTAGGGATACTTTAAAGCCTTTGGTACCATCAGGGGTATTTAGAAACCTTCAGTTTAGTTACTTCAACCTCTGCAGTTGTCTTTGAGTTAGTTGTGGGCAGAAAACTTATTTTGGAGAGGTAATTATAAGAGTGAGAGAACTCTATTTCTTATTGCTAATCTGGCAACCACTGAGTCATAAAAGCGTGAAAGAGTTAAAATCATCTAAAGAAAGACAGTAAAATCAAGAAGTGGTCACCGTACTGAAGGGGTTAATCCTATCTGATGCGTGGGTACCTTCTCGGTTTCAATCCATTATTTTGAAGTATTTAAGATGCATCACCTCAATAGCTTGGCGATTATATATCATTTTACTCTATTGTGTCGAGTTCTTCTGGGCGAGCGATAGCAAGCTGGCAATTTAGGAGACACCTGCCTTCCGCCGGGACACATTTCTACTGACAAATGGGCAACTTTAGCTTCAAAGTTACATGGGTAGGCGGTCATTATTAGCTTAGGGGGCAATCTAAAAATACATTACTCGAAAATGGCAGAAGAAATGTGAATTCTCCATAATTCTCACCATACTGAAGGTGTTATGTATCAAGGTCACGCGAAGTAGTCAATACGACTGGAAGGAACCGTTCTAAGATGTAAAGAATTGATCCCGTAACGTCTAGAAAATCTTAGGTCACTACCCTTCTCACTGAACACCGATATCTTTGAATATTTAATAGTTTTTCTCTGAATTGATTCCAGAAAGATATATACAGTGGCTATGGTACAATTATTACATAACTAATTGTAACAAATGTAGCTTGACATAATGTGTAAACAAACTGTTAGCATTGTAAAATATATTCCACGTTCATAGATTAACCACATTAAAAAGATAAGTTTAATTCCATTTCATTATTGGACCACGCAGAGGAGAGATCACGAATAAGAACAATGCACAGCCACACCACAAAGTCCTTGACCAATGGGGTTTATACAAAATGAGTGTAAACACAGTTGCCCAATCAAACATAGTCGATTCTCAGTCTGGTGTATCTTAAACAAACAATAATTATTATTTTATTAATAGAGCCCTGCAAACAGCCTGCCTTTGTGTTGCTCGATTACCCCTTTGACAGGGACATAGTGGTGTCCTTGTACATGGGCTGTGGGAAAAGGAAAGCAATAAGATTTGAAAAGATATTTGATCTTACCTGTTCGTATATAGATATCCTAAAAGCTTTAAGGGAAGGTATTTAGTTTGTTCCCTACGTGTTCATCAAGCTTAATATTACACTCCCTAGACCCCCTTTCAAGATAAATTTGTACATTTTTCGGTAGAAAAATGTCCCGGCCGGAGGCCGGTTCCTCTTAAATTACAGGCTCGCTATCGCTCGCCAGGAAAAAATCGACACCTTAATGGCACGAAAGGTCTTAAAATTTACATAAATGGGGCAAAATGTCTTAAAATGTCAAAACTATTAGGCCGAACGTCTTAAAATCTCAAAAGCAATGAGTGCTAAACTTGAGGGAGAAAGGGGTCCAGAAAAAAATCCCTCATGTGGAAATCTCCCCTTGATGCAGTTGACCACTTCTGTTTGTGTCTAGGGCTAATGCTTTCTTTCCTAGACCGAAGTGATATATTTCTTGGGAGAAATAGTAGTTTAAGTTAACGAGTATAGACTATTATACTATTACGGGCAAACTTTATATTTGGGGGCGAATCGATATTATCCTTGGTCGAATTTAATATTTTGGAGGGCGAATTCATGATTTGCAATGTAGAACGGATACTTTTTAAACACGGTAAAACAGCTCATAGGAGGTGTGAGGTCATGGTCATAATCGACTCAACGGGGGAAAAACGACAACAATGCAATATATCAGCGTTCTCTTCCAGAAACCGGGTGAATATATTGATACACGTATCAATCTACACTGTAAAATATAATGGGTAAGAAAAGGGTGATTAAAGTGTCCATACATATATCTACCCATTGTAAGGTATATTGATAGTAATAAACCCATCTAATCTAAGGATAGATATATAAACTACCAATAGACCCAATGATGTTATATACCTTTTTCACATCCTTTTTGTTCCTTTGCTTGCTTCCAGCGTACCTCCAAAGATATATATATATATATTTATATGTGTGACAATGTGGGTATCGAGCGAGGGTATTGAGTGTGGTATGTAGAAATCCGGGGTACAAACTAAAGTTTCCAATCTTAACCCCAGAATATAAAGAAGAAAGGCATCATGTTATATATAGAGTAATATATATATATATATATATATATATATATATATATATATATATATATATATATATATATATATATATATATTAGTAAAGCCAGGTAATAAATTTTCTTTAATACATACGAGGTTGAAAGAAATGGCAATTTCTGCGTTGGAAATTTTATTATTCAAAGTTTCCAGGTCTCTGATGAGTTTTCGCTGGGTGGCAGGAAGTAGATGAAGGAGATGAGCAAAATTCATGGTGGTACAGGGTTACATTAATGTACATGATGATACAGGATATACGACGCGTTTCACTGGACAACCAGCATTATCCTTCCTTGATAATGCTGGTTGTCCAGTGAAACGCGTCGTATATCCTGTATCATCATGTACATTAATGTAACCCTGTACCACCATGAATTTTGCTCATCTCCTTCATCTACTTCCTGCCACCCAGCGAAAACTCATCAGAGACCTGGAAACTTTGAATAATAAAATTTCCAACGCAGAAATTGCCATTTCTTTCAACCTCGTATGTATTAAAGAAAAATATATATATATATATATATATAAATTATATATATATATATATATATATAAATTATATATATATATATATATATATATATACATATACATATATATATATAATGAAAACCAAAACATATTGAAGAAAGGCTAAAAGAGTAACAAAGATACAGGTATATATAGATTTAACGGTATGTGCATCGACCGATGTGACTGAATAACTGTGGCATGTACAGTCGCGCTAATAAGTCATGTCTCGGCACCAAGTATGTTTTGATCAATAATTGGTATCAGCAATATCTAAGCTTCATTTCTTCATATGGAGTGAAATATACAACCATGTTCCTACACTTACCCACCCTATTCAACATCTGACAGACATTAATACAGCACAGAGCGAGCCAAACGTAATGACAGCTGGTCCATGACTTATTAGCGCGATTGTACAGTACAAGTGCATGCTACTGAATGAGTCGTACAATGATAGCCAGAGTATAGGGAAAGAGAGCGCTGTCACACCAAATGGAGGTAAAGATATATATAGATTTGACTGTGTAGGTATCGAGTGAGGGGGTTAGGTGTGGTATGTTAACCCCTCCCGTACTGGCGAAGTCTTTATTAATTTTATTCTAGCAAAATGTAGACGGTGTTATGAAGCTTAGGAAAGATATATGGTAGCTAAAATTATTAATTGAGGTAGTTTGTGATCTTTTAATTAGTAGACACCCTTCCTAAGCTGAATAAAATCGTCTAATAGTTGCCAGAGTATAATGTAAAGAAGGTCCCTGAACAAATAGTCTTATGATGGCCAGAATATAAGGAAAGAAGGCGTTGTCGTACAAGAAATGGGTACAGGTATACATAGATTTGACTATTTGGGTGTGTCTAGCGAAGGAAGTGACTAGTTGCAGAATGTAGGGGAATGTACTCTTGAATAAATCGTCTAATGATAGCCAGAATATATGAAACAAAGGCATTATGGTGCAGATAGCGTTGAAGATATTTATATACATGTGACTGTGTGGGTATCAAATTAGGGATTGATTGTAGTATATATTTTTTTTTTTTTTTTTTTTTTCTATATTCCAACTTACTACCTCTTGGGCATAGGCTGAGAGCCTTAACATTCACCGCTTTACAATGAACAGTGAAGCCCGTGAGGTCTTGTTCCAGTCTAGGGAGTGAGACATGTGAAGCACGTAGAGCACAACGAGCACCTGCCATCTTGCCTTCACATTAGGCATGGTGCTCACTCATGGCCCGAAACGACCCCATCTCTGAAGCCACCTCGTTCCCGTGCTTCACTGTCTCACCGCCTACACTCGGACTCTCACACTTACACACACACAACGCCACCTGTTGAGCAGATAACTCACCAGGCATTGCACCCCTGTAGCATATTTTGAATATGGGAATATTCATACAGTGCTATTTAATCAGGAACAATGAGGGTATTTTATTGACGTTTCGGTGGGCTTGTGGTAATGCACTGATACTAGGTACAGCACAAATTCCATCCCAATAATATCTTCCCATTGATACATCGGGATTTGAACCCGGGACCTTTGGATTACCAGGCCAGTGGCAAGACCACTCCACCACACCTCCCCCTTTATAACTTCGTAATACTAACAAATCGTCTATAAACAGACAGAGTGGACGGAAGAAAGGCGTGATCGTACTAAAACTGGCTAAATATAAAGTGTATATATATAGAGAGAGATTTGGCTGTATGTGTATCGAGCGAGTGTATCGAGTGTGGTATGGTAGGAGTGCGTGCTGTGCTTGCCCTGAGGTAAAGGAGAAGGACCAACTGCGTAGAGCTTCAGTGTTCGCCATGTTAGTCACCTTCACTTGCAAAACAATGGACAAAACATACCATATACTAACACAACATATCATATCATATAATAGTATATATGCATAGAAAATATATATAAATAATATAAAATATAAATAAAAACATCTATCTGTGAAGCCTTCCACGATAAACTGATCGGTATCTTAAGGGGAGATCTCCACTTGCGGGATTTTTTTCTTGACCCCTTTCTCCCTCATGTTTAGCCCAATTGCTTTTGATATTATAAAACGTTTGCCCCATTAGTTTAGCGATTTTAAGAACTTTCACCCCATATTAAGACCTTTCGTGCAATTCAGGTGTCGATTTTATCCTGGCGAGCGATAGCGAGCCTGTAATTTAAGAGGAACCGGCTTTCAGCCGGGACATTTTTCTACCGAAAAATGTACAAATTTATCTTGAAAGGGGCTCAAGGGGGTGTAATCTTAAGCTTGATGGATATCTAGAGACCAAACTAGAAACATCCCCTTAATCAAGTCTGATAAGTGTTGTACACTATCGTCCCATTTAAAATTACTTAGACGTAGTGAATTTACCTAATAGATCAACAATACAGCACTGGATGGTAGACTGTCATTAGTCAGAGCTACTATACCCTATCTGTCATCTGATAATATTATTCTTGCAAACCCTACCTATCCCATTTCATTGTTACCTCTTACCTGATGCTATACTGTAGCTAACAAAGTACCCTACCCATCAAGTGTAAGGGCACTTACTTGATTTTGTAGCCAACCCAACACCATATCTACCACTAGACCAGACCAGATGGCTGGAGTAAAATAGGAAAGAAGAGTAATATCTACCACTATTCAGATACTACACCTTATATATGTCTTTGGCTAAGACATAACCCCACCTAGTACACGTAAAAGCCATTGCTAGTACACAAACCTCCTTATCGCGAATCAGAGATGCATACAATCACTTGCACTATTACGCTCTGCAATTTGTAGCAAGTTGAACTTTTCGATGGGGTGATATGCACATAGTATAACAGTGTTAATCGGCTCATAATCATATTAAAGCAAAAGTAATAATATAAGACTTACTCGACAGAGACAAATAAAAATCGCCTTCAGTGAAAGGTGGTACAATTATTTATAAAACGATTATTATATGTTGATGAAATAATTTGAAGCATTCACTGAAAGCCTGTGGCCAAGGTATAGTTTCTCTTAATCATTGTTCAGTGTCTCATATTTATCATATACTGTACTAGTGTTCCAGCTACTTCAACCGATTGTATATAGCTTGCTTAATGTTAAAGCTACCCTAAAGCAAGAATCCAAATCAGAGGCACTATTCCTTGCAAGGTTTTATAGCCCAGAACCCTAGTTATCGACAAGGCAAGAATAAGGTCATACTGCCAACGGCCTTGTGGGATATACGTGTAAGTGCGTCACAAGGGGGCCGTAATATTATCTACAGTTGGCTAAAGAAATCCATGTCGTACCTCTAAAGCCAGTATCACACGAGAACTTTCTCCCTCAACAGTTATCCTCAACACTGGTCTTATAGTTTATGAGGTTGACATTTTAAATATTTCTTTTACCTAAACTCCTCTACCATCAGTCTTGCTACAAGTACCAGTACTAAATATACCAGAAATGATGCCAGAAATGTGTTGACCATCGAATGTTGACTATAAAAAGCTCTTGTGTGATACCGGCTTAAGTTAATATTTGTGAGTTCAATAAAGAATACATATACTATTAATAAACTAGTACGTGAAATCGGTGTGTAAAAGATATTTTGCATAAATTATGTTAACACGTTTTCGGTCACTTTGTGCATATTCTCGATTAATGTAATTTAAGTGGTATGAATGACACGTTAATTAAGCTTTGTAAACAGTGTTCAGTTTAATACAGTTACAATATGTTCCAGGTTCGTTACTGCGTATATTTTCTATTATGCATCACGAATTTAAGAGTGTACAGCTGTAAACATATACTCGTGGTTCACATCGGAAGGTGCATACAGTAATGAGGAGTGATGGGTATTGGATCGGTTGTCTTGATCCACTCAATTATACACTACCTATTGGGGGTTTTTGTCTGTTCTTGGTGTCGAGCATCTTTAAACCCTTCAAGCTAATCTAATAAAATATAAACATAAACCAAAAACGCCTACCCTAACCCCAGGCCTATCTTCAAGCTATAATAAAACGCCTACCCTAACCCCAGCCCTATCTTCAAGCTATAATAAAACGCCTACCCTAACCCCAGGCCTATCTTCAAGCTATAATAAAACGCCTACCCTAACCCCAGGCCTATCTTCAAGCTATAATAAAACGCCTACCCTAACCCCAGGCCTATCTTCAAGCTATAATAAAACGCCTACCCTAACCCCAGGCCTATCTTCAAGCTACCCTAAAACGCCTACCCTAACCCCAGGCCTATCTTCAAGCTATAATAAAACGCCTACCCTAACCCCAGGCCTATCTTCAAGCTACCCTAAAACGCCTACCCTAACCCCAGGCCTATCTTCAAGCTATAATAAAACGCCTACCCTAACCCCAGGCCTATCTTCAAGCTACCCTAAAACGCCTACCCTAACCCCAGGCCTATCTTCAAGCTACCCTAAAACGCCTACCCTAACCCCAGGCCTATCTTCTAGCTATAATAAAACGCCTACCCTAACCCAAGGCCTATCTTCAAGCTACCCTAAAACGCCTACCCTAACCCCAGGCCTATCTTCAAGCTATAATAAAACGCCTACCCTAACCCCAGGCCTATCTTCAAGCTATAATAAAACGCCTACCCTAACCCCAGGCCTATCTTCAAGCTATAATAAAACGCCTACCCTAACCCCAGGCCTATCTTCAAGCTACCCTAAAACGCCTACCCTAACCCCAGGCCTATCTTCAAGCTATAATAAAACGCCTACCCTAACCCCAGGCCTATCTTCAAGCTATAATAAAACGCCTACCCTAACCCCAGGCCTATCTTCAAGCTATAATAAAACGCCTACCCTAACCCCAGGCCTATCTTCAAGGTATAATAAAACGTACCACTGCCCCCCCCCCCCCTCGCTCCTCCCCTTTCAGCAAAATATTTACATTTTTCAACAGACAAATGTTCAAGCCAAAGGCCAGTTTTTGTTTTCTAAACTGCAGGCTCGCTATCGATAGCGAAGAAAAATTCAACACCTGAGTGGGGTGAAATATTTTATCATTGCCAAACAATGGTGCTAAACGCAAATACAAAATAGTCCACCCGGGTTAAATACATTTAAAGGGGGTCACAGGCTTTGTTTTCTCCATTTCTATCTTTCTCTGTCTTGTACCTATTCGGCCCCATTCAGCCTACTGTTTTTAGACGTTTACTCCCATCCAGTTGTCGATTTTCTCCTGGCGAGCGGTAGCGAGCTAGCATATTTTGGTTAATGTTTTTGTCAGCAGGCTAAATTTGTACATTTTTCGATAGAAAAAATTCTCCGGTGAAGCCGGACTTCTCCATACAATGCTGGCTCGCCATCGCTCGCCAGGAAGAAAGAGACACCTGGATGGGTAAAAACGTCTTAAAACAGTTGGATGAATGAGGCCGAATGGATACAAGCCAGAGAAAGAGAGAATAGGAGATAAAAAAACAGGTCACCCCCTTTAATAACAATGCGTCACTGTGGGTCATTCATTCAGGCAGTTACTTTTGGATTCTGACTACATAATTAACAAGTGCCGGTACCACGCATGAGCCAATTAGTACGCATAATCGATAACAAAAAATACTCCACATAAAATTAGTAGAACGTGACTGATAAATTTTGTATCATAATGTACGATTGCTAGAGTACATTTAAGCACACGCGATATATATTAACCTAACTCTAATATATATTAACCTAACTCTAATATATATTAACCTAACTCTAATCGCTGAATTAGAATATATGTTATCGATATCACTCCTTAAGGGGGGTGACCTGCTTTTTGTTATTTCTCTCCTTTTCTCGCTTTCTCTGGCTTGTATCCATTCGGCCCCATTCAGCCAACTATTTTAAGACGTTCATCCCCATCTAGGTGTCGATTTCTTCCTGGCGAGCGAAAGCGAGCTACCATTATATGAAGAAATCCGGCTTCGCCGGAGAAATTTTTCTATCGAAAAATTTACAAATTTAGCCTGCTGTCAAACGAAAATAAAAAATATGCTGGCTCGCTACCGCTCACCAGTAAAAAATTGACACCTGGATGGGGATAAACGTATTACAACAGTAGGCTTAATGGGGCCAAATGGATACAAGCCAGAGAAAGATAGAAAAGGACAGAAGAAAAACAGGTCACCCCCCTTAATTGCAACGCCACATATGAGTTAGCAAATGTTCCCTAATAGTTTTATAGCAATATTTACTTAGGCTACCTTTGAAAATTGGGCTCTGTAATTGCTAAAGTGAATAATAGATTTGCATGTTGGTCCCGTGACAGAACACCCGCCTCGTTTGGGCCATAAAGAATTGATAGCACAAAAGAGTCGTGGATATAAAAGATCGCGTGTCTTTGAAGATTGCAAATAAAACACTTACATTTAAGGGAGAACACCTCGCTTTTTGTTTTCTATTTATCTCCCTCTCTCTTTGGCTTGTATCCAATCAGCCCCATTCAGTCTACTGTTTTAAGACGTTTACCCCCATCCAGGTGTCAATATTTTCCTGGCGAGCGGCAGCGAGCCAACATAGATGTATTTGTGTTTTGACAGCAATCTAAATTTGTACATTTGTCTATAGAAAATTTCTCCGGCGAAGCCGGATTTCTCCATACAATGCTGGCTCGCTATCGCTCGCCAGAAAGAGATCGACACCTGGATGAGGATAAACGTCTTAAAACAGTTGGCTGGATGGGGACGAATGGATACAAGCCATGGAAAGAGAGAAAAGGAAAGAAATATTAAACAAACAAAAAACGGTGACCCCCCCTTAAATTAAAGGTGGTGAAACACGAGCGCATTAAAAGCAATATATTCTGGGCAATTCTAGTCCGATTATTTCTTTATGAAGGTCATATAAGAATCCAGGCACCTAAAATATTCGGCCTTCAGTCTAGTTGTCAATGTAACAAAAAAAAAGTCCTGAGGCGTTTCAGAAGAATGTTGCAGAGATCATCATAACTTGGCGAAAAAGCCACCGTGTCTCTATCGGGTATATCTAGCATGACGAGTTTCCTATAAATAAATAAACCACGGGAGCATGGTAGTGATAAATGATGGCGTGTTTTTAACTCCTTGAGGATAGTGACGCGTGTTGACAATTTAATATGGCTATCATTAGACGATTTTATACAGCTTAGGACGGATCGGTGGGATTGAAAAGAGTAAAGGCTGGCTCAATTAACCCTCTGACTTCCACATACTGTTCCTAATCTATATGCAAATTATGTAATGGTAGCCAGAAGATACTGCCAAAATGCGTCATAATCCACAATAGAAAATCAATTAGAGTTTGGTTTGTCTCCAGAAGCTCGAACACGGGAATCGGTTTGTATTTAGAAGAAGGTCAATTATTAGAATGCACTACTGTTTCACATGGAACTGAAATTGCTCCATAGTAACTTGTGATTATATGTATACGTTCTTCATATGTTTAGTTTATGAATCTTGAATACAGATACATAGAGAGAAATAAGAATAGAAAGAAACAGTTACCTTCATTTACAGATACACTAACTATACAGACATTACGATCCACACGAGGAGGTCAGGGCTTAATTCTAGTAGAGATGGCAGGAACCCCAAAGAAAAGAAAGTGGAAGAACATGAGAGAGAGAGAGAGAGAGAGAGAGAGAGAGAGAGAGTTATTTTATTAACCCTCATTCGACCTATTACCTACCACAATTCTTCGTATTATAGATTCGTACTAGCTCTTCTCCTATCAATGTTCGATCAGCAACATATTTCTGGCGACATATGGTTGATATTGTGTATTTGTGTCGGCTACTAACTTGACAGTAATCTGGACCCCTTAACATCATATAACTCAAAATTAATGAAAGCAATCGGGCTGAAATTCCTCTGATTTGGGAACAGTCCACAAGGTAACAGGTGTGGATATTTACAGCCAGTTTGCTCTAGTCCCTTTTGAGTTACGAAGAGGTCAAGAATGGAGATTTTTGTCAAGTTCGTTGGCACTACTTATAGACGAGTCGCGTATTTCTAGACAAACCCCAGAATTGTCGGTGGCAATAAATATAGTGTTACCGTATTCCTAGCATGTCAGAATGGTGTGATTGCAGTGAGAAGTACGTGAACACTATTGCAATTCAACAACTAACATATCATACGGACCCTACTAATTACCACATATCATACGGACCCTACTAATTACCACATATCATACGGACCTTACTAATTACCACCGACCATGTTGGGGGTTTGTCACGAAATTTGGCCATGAGCATGAATGATCGGCGACAGATTTCCTAAAGTCTCTTCACTATAATTAGGCCAAAATCCTGATCAATAACACCATGAAAATATAAAACTACCATAGTAAATGAGCAGTAAATTTCGACAATATTCTCTGGCAAGCTCTCTCCAAATTATAGGAGTTTCAGCTCTTTTCTTATAGTAGTTTTTCTTAGTTATAAGAGTTTTGTCGTCAACATATCTAGACCAAATCATTCTAAGTTTGATCACGTTCTGGTTAGACCAGGATAGGTTGCTTAACCCAAATAAAATGAAGAGGCTGTGGCCGTTTAGGAGTCTGGTGGCTGTTTAGGATTGCGGCCGATTTGAATTGAGACCATACGACCCAGCTATACCCTGTTCCAAATCAGTATGCCAAAATACTTCAACTTTAACCTCTATACCTCATAAACGACAGAGTAATCGAGCCATTATTTCTACCATTCGAGAAGGGTCAGCTAGGGAATAGGTGTGGAAATTTACAGCCCATTTTCTCAAGCCCTTTTTTTAGCTATAGAGGGTTAGGGTTCACGCGTCCTGGACTACCAATTTGGAGGAGGGAATATTACAGTCGTCCAAATAGGTGATGTCGCGGCACCAAGTATATTGCGATCAATAATTGGTATCAGCACTATCTAAACATAAATTCGTTTTGAGTGATATATACAACAATTGTCCTATCTTTACACACTCTATTCAACATCTGACACACAATAACATAGCACACAGCGAGCAAAACGTAAGGAGAGCGGAGACACGATTTAATTGGCCAACCGTACGAAACCAAATACCCCCCCCTCCTAAAAAAAAAAAAAAAAAAAAAAAAAAAAAAAAAAAAAAAAAAAAAGTCTCCCTCCAGTCTCCTCCTTCCTCTACCTGCCTTGCATGTTAGTTATCACTAATTATTACCCGCTTTAAGAGTGTCATCCATCACAGCATAATCACGGTTATTATCCACAGCCGCAGGTGGTGGCGACTGGGGGGTTGCTTGCTTTTTTTTATTTTATTATTTTTTTATTGTGTACGCATCTTAGAGTAAGGTGTAAAGGCTGTTAATATTGCGAATAATATTTCACAAACTAGGAATGCATTAGGATTGATGACTAGGTGTTTCTGCCATAAAGTCTGAGCATATTAGGAATATAACTTCACAAACAACAGGCAGAGGTGTAATTATAAGTGCCCTTTATATATTAGGAACGTGAACTCGCGAACTAGCACTGGAGAGTCTTACCACCGTATTTTTGTGGGTGCTATTATGCAAATTAAGGGGAGGTTTTTAGTATGTTCTCTAGACCTCCATCAAACTTACGATTACACCCCCTAGACCCCCTTTCAAGATAAATTTGTACATTTTTCGGTAGAAAAATGTCCCGGCCGAAGGCCGCTTACTCTTAAATTACAGGCTCGCTGTCGCTCGCCAGGAAAAAATCGACACCTAAATGGCACGAAAGGTCTTCAAATTGACAGAAATGGGGTAAGGTTCTTATAATCGCCAAACTAATGGGGCAAACGTCTTAAAATATCAAAAGCAATGGGGCTAAACATGAGGGAGAAAGGGATCCAGAAAACAATCCCTCCAGTGGAAATGTCCCCTTAAAGATACATGCAAATCTAAACTGTTGTTGATACAATTCCTCACATCAAAATGTGTCAATATTTGGGGGGTACAATTTGATACTTTCTATAGTAAAGTTTGATGCAACTAGTCTTGTTGGCCTCTATTGGCTTCACTATATTAGTCTCTCTCTCTCTCTCTCTCTCTCTCTCTCTCTCTCTCTCTCTCTCTCTCTCTCTCTCTCTCTCTCTCGATTAATTATGCACAGTATATAATTATGTATATATACATACTTTCATAAATGCATTCATTCATTTAAATGTTTTATTAACGTATTTATGAGTACATCACTAACTTATTTATTTATTTTCACATAGGAAATGAAAGTTAGAAGCCTGTATTAAATATGTCGGGAATGATGACGCTGTGTTCACGAGTCCAGCCAAGGTCAGCTGAGGCCTTGTCCATAATCGATTGCATCCTTCTTCCGTTTTAGTCGACCATGAGAAACATAATTAAGGGAGCCCACCTCGCTTCTTTTCTCTTTCTCTCCCTCTCTCTTTGGCTTGTATCCATTCGGCCCCATTCAGCCTACTGTTTTAAAACGTTTGCCCCCATCCAGGTGTCAATATTTTCCTGGCGAGCGGTTGCGAGTCAGCATATAGGACCTATATATTTTTGTTTTGACAGCAAGCTAAATTTGTACATTTTTCGATAGAAAAATTTCTCCGGCGAAGCCGGATTTCTCCATACAATGCTGGCTCGCAATCGCTCGCCAGGAAGAAATCGACACCTGGATGGGGATAAACGTCTTTAAAAAGTTGGCTGAATGGGGCC
Source organism: Paralithodes platypus (assembly GCA_032716605.1). Taxonomy (NCBI): domain Eukaryota; kingdom Metazoa; phylum Arthropoda; class Malacostraca; order Decapoda; family Lithodidae; genus Paralithodes; species Paralithodes platypus. The sequence continues at coordinate 38,943,368 of CM064496.1, read as the reverse complement.
GAATGGATACAAGCCAGGGAAAAGGAGAAAAAGATAAAAAAAACGGTGACCCCCCTTAAAGTGATGCAACATTATTAGGAAACACTGACTCACGCATTCCTAACCCCCTCAGTTCAATGGCTTATTTTATAACTATTATGCCTGCCATTAGACGAGTTTATTCAGAGTAAAAATAATTAAATGTTAGCCATACTAATTAGACAGCGTGTCCTTGTATACTCAAATGGTAAGCCAATGTAATCAGATAACGCAAATTTCATATTATTCTAGCAAACTTCAGACGATTTTATCCAATTTAGGAAAGATATGTTAAAGTTATAGGATTAATTGAGTTAACCTATAACCCCTTTGTTCCCATATCCTATTCCTAAGCTGATTAAAACTTTTGGTAGTAGCATTAACACTTTGAGGATTTTGACGCGCTTTAACAGTTTATTCTGACTATCATTAGTCGATTATAATCATTTTAGGAAGAACTTATGGGAGTACGATATTTAATGTATAGACAGTTTGTACCCCTGTTATCCCAAGAGATCCACTCTAATGTGAATATAATTGTATAATTATAATCAACATTTAGTGTAAACATTTATTTTCAAATTCTGAAAGAGTTAATATAATGTAGTGATGAAATCGTCATCTCACTGAAGGTGAAAATAACGCAATATTTTTTTTGGTAAAATATAGCACGCATTTTTACCTAACTGTTGAGTGATCACTATAATTAGACCAAAATATTCATAACTGTCCAGCTGTAACTCAAAATGGGCTGGATTATTTCAATAACAATTTCGTGTTTGACTCTCCCGAAATCATAAGAATTTCAACTAAATTGCTTTAATATACGTTCAGGGTTATAAGAGTTATCGGTCAGCAATTGTAGCGTAATTTTAATGAATATATTATATATAGATTTCAGGCAGAAGAACTAGGAATCAAAAGGTGTACACAAGGTCTCGGTTAACCCTTCCTATACTAGGAATCAAAAGGTGTACACAAGGTCTCGGTTAACCCTTCCTATACTGAAAACATCGTCTATTGATTGCTAGATAAATCAAATCTAAGAAACTTGTCGTCTTACAAAAGTGGTGAAATTGCCGTGAAATTCTTAGGACCCATTAAGGGGAGGTTTCCACTTGAGGGATTTTTGTCTTGACCCCTTTCTCCCTCATGTTTAGCCCCATTGCTTTTGAGATTTTAAGACTTTTGCCCCATTAGTTTGGGGATTTTAAGAATTCCCGCCCCATTCTATCAATGTTAAGACCTTTCGTGCAATTTAGGTGTCGATTTTATCCTGGCGAGCGACAGCGAGCCTGTAATTTAAGAGTAACCGGCCTTCGGCCGGGAAATTTTTCTACCGAAAAATGTACATACAAATTTATCTTGAAAGGGGGTCAAGGGGGTGATATTTTAAGATTGCTGGAGGAGTAGGAAACAAACTAGAAACCTCCCCTTAAAACACTCCTTCTTACCCCACTATATGGTTCTCGGGTGGATGTATATTGCTCTCAGTCACGGGTTTGGGTGATGCAACAATTGGTATGACCAATGCATTATTTAATTGCATTCTTTCTAACGCTAGATGATATCATTTAGTTTGTGGAGAACCCATAGGATTAAAAATGGGTGCACACTAGCTATTTCAATTAATCTTTTCGTACAACAGATCCTTCCTAAACTGAATATAATCGTGTGATTATAGCCACACTAAAAGGCTTAAACACGTCATGGTAAAAACAAGGATTAACTTTCTCCGTATTTGATGCCGAATTTTTAACACTATATTCTGGTTACGTATTATAAGAATTTATGCAATTTAGGAAGGAGTTCTAGAAATCACCAAGGTAAAAACTATCGTAATTACCTCTCTCTAGCTCCCACAAGTTCTTCCTAAACTTAATACAATCACTTAATAATAGCCAACATAAACTGTCAAAACGATTCACAATCCTCAAGATGTTACATTGGCACACCACACTTAGGAAACACTAGAGGTACCCTTTCTTAAGGGGAGGTATTCAGTTTGTTCCCTACGTTTTCATCAAACTTAAAATTACACCCCCTAGACCCCCTTTCAAGATAAATTTGTACATTTTTCGGTAGAAAAATTTCCCGGCCGGAGGCCGGTTGCTCTTAAATTACAGGCTCGCTATCGCTCGCCAGGAAAAAATTGACACCTTAATGGCATGAAAGGCCTTAAAATTGACAGAAATGGGGCAAAATGTCTTAACATTTCCTAAATACTAGGGCGAACGTCTTAAAATCTCAAAAGTAATGGGGCTAAACATGAGGGAGCAAGGGGTCAAGAAAAAAATCCCTCAAGTGGAAATCTCCCCTTAACCCTTGCGGTACCGGTGACGTTGTTGTAGTTTTATTCTAGCTACAGTAGCCTATATGTAGCCTACAGTAGCCTATATGTAGCCTACAGTAGCCTATATGTAGCCTACAGTAGCCTATATGTAGCCTACAGTAGCCTATATGTAGCCTACAGTAGCCTATATGTAGCCTACAGTAGCCTATATGTAGAGGATGGTGTGCTGTTTAACCCTCTCAGACATATGACGCGATTTTGAGCCTATTAGGGATACTTTAAAGCCTTTGTTACCACAGGGGTATTTATAAACCTTTAGTTTAGTTACTTCAACCTCTGCAGTTGTCTTTGAGTTAGCTGTGGGCAGAAAACTAATTTTGGAGAGGTAATTATAAGAGTGAGAGAACTCTATTTCTTATTGCTAATCTGGCAACCTCTGCGTCATAAATGCGTGAAAGGCTTAAAAAGGATCTGTGATAGTCCAATGGGTTTACCCGAGATAGTTCGAAGCCGTTAAATGGTGGGAGGACCTTTTTAAACTGAATAAAAACGTCTAATGTATAGTAAGTAGCCAGCGTAAGTTTAAAAGACGTAGCCGGTGCAGAAGGGGGTTTAAGGGGAGATTTCCACTTGAGGGACTTTTTTCTTGACCCCTTTCTCCCTCATGTTTAGCCCCTTTGCTTTTGATATTATAAAACGTTTGCCCCATTACTTTAGTGATTTTAAGAACTCACCCCATATTAAGACCTTTCGTGCAATTCAGGTGTCGATTTTATCCTGGCGAGCGATAGCGAGCCTGCAATTTAAGAGAAACCGGCCTTCGGCCGGGACATTTTTCTACCGAAAAATGTACAAATTTATCTTGAAAGGGACTCAAGGGGGTGTAATTTTAAGCTTGATGGAGGTCTAGGGAACAAAGTAAATACCTCTCCTTAAACGCTACAGTCTTTTATTCGGTCTCGGCCGGTTGTCATCAGGCTCGGGTAGTAATAAATAGTTCAAGAGGATGTATTATTCATCTTCTACGACGTAATACTTCTCACGAAATATGTCGAGAGGTTACGATATTGGCCTCTGTACCCGGATACCACAGTATTTTAAGATAATGGCATGGCTGTGGCGAATTCTTACCATGCAATATCTCGTATTGCAGTATTTCAAGCACAACCCACATTCCTCTCTGCTGCGAATTCTTACGTAACATAATAGTGTGAGCAATATTTCTTATGAAGATATATATACACATATACACATTATATATATATATACCGGTATATATATATATATATTATGACACAATTTCTTAAAATGTACTATTTATGACGCAATATTTCTTATGACGTAATATTTCTTATAATGCAACATTTATAATGATGTGATATTGGTTTCATTACTATGCTTCTAATGATGCAAAAGTTATGCTGCAAAATTTAAGGCCGAAGTAATATTGCTGAATATGATGGGTTGATATGACGCAAGAAATGATGACGCAATCATTTTATAAGGCACTATTTATCTTGGCGCATTATTTCTTAACCCTTTCACGCACATATGACGCAGAGGTTGCCAGATTAACAATAAGAAATAGAGTTCTCTCACTCTTATAATTACCTCTCCAAAATTAGTTTTCTGCCCACAACTAACTCAAAGACAACTGCAGAGGTTGAAGAAACTAAACTAAAGGTTTCTAAATACCCCTGATGGTAACAAAGGCTTTAAAGTATCCCTAATAGGCTCAAAATTGCGTCAAGAACGTGAAAGGGTTAAGATGCAGTATTTCAGGCGGATGGGATATTGATTCTCTAACGAGTTCATAACCGGCAATATTTTCCTTTCAACTTATAGGTAGCTATAAATTCCTATAATATATTGTAGAGGATATGTTGTAGTGAGAATAGATGTAGTGTAGGGGATATGGGTTGTAGGGAGATATGGTCGTAGGTAGCTATAAGATAGATGTAGTGTAGGGGATATGGGTTGTACGGAGATATGGTCTTAGGTAACTATAAGATAGATGTAGTGTAGGGGATATGGGTTGTAGGGAGATATAGTCTTAGGTAACTATAAGATAGATGTAGTGTAGGGGATATGGGTTGTAGGGAGATATAGTCTTAGGTAACTATAAGATAGATGTAGTGTAGGGGATATGAGTTGTAGGGAGATATGGTCTTAGGTAACTATAAGATAGATGTAGTGTAGGGGATATGGGTTGTAGTGAGATATGGTCTTAGGTAGCTATAAGATAGATGTAGTGTAGGGGATATGGGTTGTAGTGAGATATGGTCTTAGGTAGCTATAAGATAGATGTAGTGTAGGGGATATGGGTTGTAGGGAGATATAGTCTTAGGTAACTATAAGATAGATGTAGTGTAGGGGATATGGGTTGTAGGGAGATATGGTCTTAGGTAACTATAAGATAGATGTAGTGTAGGGGATATGGGTTGTAGGGAGATATGGTCTTAGGTAACTATAAGATAGATGGAGTGTAGGGGATATGGGTTGTAGGGAGATATGGTCTTAGGTAACTATAAGATAGATGTAGTGTAGGGGATATGGGTTGTAGGGAGATATGGTCTTAGGTAACTATAAGATAGATGTAGTGTAGGGGATATGGGTTGTAGGGAGATATAGTCTTAGGTAACTATAAGATAGATGTAGTGTAGGGGATATGGGTTTGTAGGGAGATATAGTCTTAGGTAACTATAAGATAGATGTAGTGTAGGGGATATGGGTTGTAGGGAGATATAGTCTTAGGTAACTATAAGATAGATGTAGTGTAGGGGATATGGGTTGTAGGGAGATATGGTCTTAGGTAACTATAAGATAGATGTAGTGTAGGGGATATGGGTTGTAGGGAGATATAGTCTTAGGTAACTATAAGATAGATGTAGTGTAGGGGATATGGGTTGTAGGGAGATATGGTCTTAGGTAACTATAAGATAGATGGAGTGTAGGGGATATGGGTTGTAGGGAGATATGGTCTTAGGTAACTATAAGATAGATGTAGTGTAGGGGATATGGGTTGTAGGGAGATATGGTCTTAGGTAACTATAAGATAGATGTAGTGTAGGGGATATGGGTTGTAGGGAGATATAGTCTTAGGTAACTATAAGATAGATGTAGTGTAGGGGATATGGGTTGTAGGGAGATATGGTCTTAGGTAACTATAAGATAGATGGAGTGTAGGGGATATGGGTTGTAGGGAGATATAGTCTTAGGTAACTATAAGATAGATGTAGTGTAGGGGATATGGGTTGTCGGGAGATATAGTCTTAGGTAACTATAAGATAGATGGAGTGTAGGGGATATGGGTTGTAGGGAGATATAGTCTTAGGTAACTATAAGATAGATGTAGTGTAGGGGATATGGGTTGTAGGGAGATATGGTCTTAGGTAACTATAAGATAGATGGAGTGTAGGGGATATGGGTTGTAGGGAGATATAGTCTTAGGTAACTATAAGATAGATGTAGTGTAGGGGATATGGGTTGTAGGGAGATATAGTCTTAGGTAACTATAAGATAGATGGAGTGTAGGGGATATGGGTTGTAGGGAGATATAGTCTTAGGTAACTATAAGATAGATGTAGTGTAGGGGATATGGGTTGTAGTGAGATATAGTCTTAGGTAACTATAAGATAGATGTAGTGTAGGGGATATAGGTTGTAGGGAGATATAGTCTTAGGTAACTATAAGATAGATGGAGTGTAGGGGATATGGGTTGTAGGGAGATATGGTCTTGGGTAACTATAAGATAGATGTAGTGTAGGGGATATGGGTTGTAGGGAGATATGGTCTTAGGTAACTATAAGATAGATGTAGTGTAGGGGATATGGGTTGTAGGGAGATATGGTCTTAGGTAAATATAAGATAGATGTAGTGTAGGGGATATGGGTTGTAGTGAGAGATGTGCTTAGGTAGCTGTAAGATAGATATAGTGTTTTTTTTGTGAGGGTTTTTTTCCATGTGAGTGAGGGAGACAAAAGGCAGAACTGCCTGTAGCGAGTGCCTCCCCCATAGTTGAAAGAGTGACAGAGCCAAAATCAAGGGACGTTCGAGCCAAAGTGTAGGGGATATACATATTATGTAGTACAGGGGGTATAGGTTATAGTGAGAGATGTAGTATAAAGGCATATAGGTGTAAAACAACAAATAGTGATGTAGACAAGAAGGGGATCTGCCTCGTATGGACCAATAGGCCTTCTGCAGATTTCCATTGTTCGTATGTTGACAAGACCATATTGGTTGTAGTTTGATACTCTTGCATTGTATAATTGCTGTGTGCATAATACAACACTTGGACTGGTACATGTTATAAGAACATTTAAGGGAGCCCACCTCGCTTTTTTTCTATTTCTCTCACTCTCTCTTTGGCTTGTATCCATTCGGCCCCATTCAGCCTACTGTTTTAAGACTTTTACCCCCATCCAGGTGTCATTATTTTCCTGGCGAGCAGTAGCGATCCAGCATATATATATATTTGTTTTGACAGCAAGCTAAATTTGTACATTTTTCGATAGAAAAATATTTCCGGCGAAGCCGGATTTCTATATACAATACTGGCTCGCTATCGCTCGCCAGGAAGAAATCGACACTTGGATGGGGATAAGCGTCTTCAAACAGTTGGCTGAATGGGGTCGAATGGATACAAGCCAGGGAAAGAGTGAAAGGGAGAGAAAGATAAAACAAACGGTGACCCCCCTTAAGTCCCTTCAGTATTAGGACGAGTTTCTTCATTACTTTCAGTCTTTCATTAGACGAGGTTACTAACTTTCTGAAGGACCTCTGGCTATGAGTCATTAGTCAGCTGGGTGCTACACAACAACAGCCCTGAGACCTCCAACATTCCTTCCTAAACAAAATAATATCGACTAATAGCAGGCACAATGCAACGAATAATGCGTCCTAGAATACTGAAAAGGTTAACCTCTTCTGTAGCGGTGACGTCTGTATTCTGGCTACTATTCGACGATTGTATTCAGTTTAAGAAGGGTCTCCAGCAATTAACAGGCTTCGAACTATCACACTTAACCATTTTACTACCACAGCTCCTTCTTAAACCGCGCACCATCGTCTGAATATAGCTAGAATAAACTTCCAAAGACGTTGCTGGTACTGAAGGGGTTAATCACATAACACAAATCTGTCTTATATTGGCACTGATCACAGAACGTATCTACAATAAGAATCAAGATATATTCCTAAAATTTGGCAAAGGTGTTCCGATGTCTACGTAAAACCATGATTTGTATACTAATATTTAAGGAGAGGTATTTAGTTTGTTCCCTAGACCTCCATCAAGCTTAAAAGTACACCCCTTGAGTCCCTTTCAAGATACATTTGTACATTTTTCGGTAGAAAAATGTCCCGGCCGAAGGCCGTTTCCTCTGAAATTACAGGCTCGCTATCGCTCGCCAGGATAAAATCGACACCTGAATGGCACGACAGGTCTTAAAATGGAGTGAAAGTTCTTAAAATCGCCAAACTAATGGGGCGAACGTTTCATAATATCAAAAGCAATTGGGCTAAACATGAGGGAGAAAGGGGTCAACAAAAAAATCCCTCAATTGGAAATCTCCCCTTAAGCATACTAGGTTTAGTAAGGTCCATGTGTTCTATATTACACAACATATTATCATCATCATCATCAGTAAGATCTTCATTATCAGTGAAGGTAACAGCAGTGTGGTAGCCGTGTTAATGAACAGAGTTGTGGGAGACTTGACCAAACTTCCAAGATAACACCATTTCGGCTCCTTCAGTACTAGATTATATAATTGTTATTCTTGTCGTTATTATAATTACTATTAGTAGAAGTATTATTAATAGTAATAGTAGTAGTAGTAGTATGAGGTTGAGGATGTTTCTTTAGGTGTGCCTGAATTAAATAAAAGTGCCGTAATGAACAAAGTTGCGGGAGACTTTACAGAAGTTTCTGGCTGAGGCGGCCATTTCGGCCTCTTTGGTTATTAGTCTTATATAATTATCGATGTTAGTAGTAGTAGTAGTAGTAGTAGTAGTAGTAGTGTTTCTGTTATCATAACAATAGTTATAATTACTATAATAGTTATTATTTTAATTATATATCATATATATTGTTTCAGTATTGGTAGTATAGTTAGCATTGTATTTACGCTTCTGTTTTAATATTTGTATAACTATCATAGTTTTCCCTTTCAGTATATATAATAATAGTCGTAGAATTAGAATATTATGCTAGCCAAGGTATAGCCTAATTAATTAAGAACGTCATAATGAACAGAGTTGTGGATCCCTCCAAAACTTTCCCGACCTAGACCATTTCGGGTCTTTAGTCTATTTGTCATTAAAGTCCGTTCATTCTAGATTGGGCAGAAATCGTAACCTCAACCTCAGTAACTCAAAAAGAGGTGGAGCAAATGAGCTGTCAATCTCCACACCTATTCCCAAGCCAAGTCTTCCTATGTGGTAGAAATATTAGCTCGATTACTCTAGTCCTTTTTTATTTATGAGAGGTTATAGGTGACGATTTCTGCCCAACCTATAATGAACAGAGTATAGTAACAGTGGTAGTAGTAGTACTAGTAGAAATAGAAGTAACGGTAGTAGTAGTAGTAGTAGTAGTAGTAGTAGTAGTAGTAGTAGTAGTAGACTGTTTGTACCGAAACCTACAACTGTACCAGACATGGACTATGAAGCAGCATTGGCAGAATTAAGTCAGGATGTGACTTGATTGACCTTGCAAGGTATACAGGGTGTACTGCGAGTTTTGTTAAGAGATTTCTAAAATGAGAGGTTAGTCATTTTAAGGAAAACACATTTTATAGACATAGGAATGTTGAGACATTGTTTTGCAGCTACATGGCCCATTAAAGTCGACATGTGTGCGTGTGTTCGTATAGTTAACCCAGTTTTCTCTCTAAAAGACTGGGATGGGGAAGGAAATATATAGCGCATAATATAGGTATCATATAAAGTCTGCAAATAGACACCAACTAATCTTTTGTTGTTGCCTTCACTTTCAAGTGGCGATGAGTTTAATAGTACAAGCATAACACAAAACTGTATGTACAACACATTGTCGCTGTAAGATGACGAAAGCCACAGACGAGTTTATTGTGACTTTTTAAAGTATTTGTAACATACTTTATTTTACACTACTTATATGTAGTAACCATGTATTTCATATAAAGAAAAAAAAAGGGATAGAAATGGCAAAACACGTTAAACTTCCAAGCGAAAAGGAGATCATTTCTAGCTATTTCGTCAGTGTTTACCCAAATTAATGAGGACAACTTTAAGCAGTGTATGATGAAACATACTAACAATACTTCATTAACACAAACAAACAATTATATAGCTGTATTCTTCTTCCCATAATAATGAGTTGAATAGTTTTTTTTGTTTTTTTTTCCCCCACGGGAATGGGAAGCGCGATACGGTGAAGTTCTACGAATAACTTTTGGGTACGGACACCCTGCTAGTTCACACACATCATAGGTTTTGGGTACGGACACCCTGCTAGTTCACACACATCATAGGTTTTGGGTACGGACACCCTGCTAGTTCACACACATCATAGGTTTTGGGTACGGACACCCTGCTAGTTCACACATCATAGGTTTTGGGTACGGACACCCTGCTAGTTCACACACATCATAGGTTTTGGGTACGGACACCCTGCTAGTTCACACACATCATAGGTTTTGGGTACGGACACCCTGCTAGTTCACACACATCATAGGTTTTGGGTACGGACACCCTGCTAGTTCACACACATCATAGGTTTTGGGTAAGGATACCCTGCTAGTTCACACACATCATAGGTTTTCCTCTAGACTTATCTTTTTTAAGATAAACGGTGTTAGAAATTACGAAAAATACAAAAATGCTGGCTTTAAAGAGCCATTTGCCAGCAAAAGCCTATGCCTATAGAACATTATTATTAGTCAAAATGACTTAGTCTTTCATGTTTGGAAGCATCGAATAAAACTTGCGGAACACACTGTACAGTCTAGGAATAGATTACGAATTGGTATTGGAGTGCCACATGTATTTGTTGATTTAATGGATTGAGTTTAGAAGTGAAGTTGGTTGGTGGAAAATATATAATTTGTAATTGAGAATGGGTAAATATAAGTTATATAAGTATTAGTACTAGGAGTGATAGGAGTACCACTAAGAGTACTAGGAGTGATAGGAGTACCACTAAGAGTACTAGGAGTGATAAGAGTACCACTAAGAGTACTAGGAGTGATAGGAGTACCACTAAGAGTACTAGGAGTGATAGGAGTACCACTAAGAGTACTAGGAGTGATAGGAGTACCACTAAGAGTACTAGGAGTGATAGGAGTACCACTAAGAGTCCTAGGAGTGATAGGAGTACCACTAAGAGTACTAGGAGTGATAGGAGTACCACTAAGAGTACTAGGAGTGATAGAAGTACCACTAAGAGTACTAGGAGTGATAGGAGTACCACTAAGAGTACTAGGAGTGATAGGAGTACCACTAAGAGTACTAGGAGTGATAGGAGTACCACTAAGAGTACTAGGAGTGATAGGAGTACCACTAAGAGTACTAGGAGTGATAGGAGTACCACTAAGAGTACTAGGAGTGATAGGAGTACCACTAAGAGTACCTAGGAGTGATAGGAGTACCACTAAGAGTACTAGGAGTGATAGGAGTACCACTAAGAGTACTAGGAGTGATAGGAGTACCACTAAGAGTACTAGGAGTGATAGGAGTACCACTAAGAGTACTAGGAGTGATAGGAGTACCACTAAGAGTACTAGGAGTGATAGGAGTACCACTAAGAGTACTAGGAGTGATAGGAGTACCACTAAGAGTACCTAGGAGTGATAGGAGTACCACTAAGAGTACCTAGGAGTGATAGGAGTACCACTAAGAGTGATAGGAGTACCACTAAGAGTACTAGGAGTGATAGGAGTACCACTAAGAGTACTAGGAGTGATAGGAGTACCACTAAGAGTACTAGGAGTGATAGGAGTACCACTAAGAGTACTAGGAGTGATAGGAGTACCACTAAGAGTACTAGGAGTGATAGGAGTACCACTAAGAGTACTAAGAGTGATAGGAGTACCACTAAGAGTACTAGGAGTGATAGGAGTACCACTAAGAGTACTAGGAGTGATAGGAGTACCACTAAGAGCAGTTCTTGTAATACTAGTAGAACTGCCGTATTCGTTATTATTATTATTAACCCTCTCCGACATATGACGCGATTTTGAGCCTATTAGGGATACTTTAAAGCCTTTGTTACCATCAGGGGTATTTAGAAACCTTTAGTTTAGTTACTTCAACCTCTGCAGTTGTCTTTGAGTTAGCTGTGGGTAGAAAACTAATTTTGGAGAGGTAATTATAAGAGTGAGAGAACTATTTCTTATTGCTAATCTGGCAACCTCTGCGTCATAAATGCGTGAAAGGGTTAATATTATGATGATCAGTATTATCGCGCTTCCTATTCCCGTGGAGATGAGTTAAAAAAAAACGCATATTCAACTCATGATTACGGGAAGAATAAAGCTATAGAAAAAAAAGGGAGTTTCGTTCGTGGCCATCCCTTTGGGGATCACGGCGTCAGGCAATAGATAGATTACTATTATTGTATATATTATTATTATTATTATGTGTGGCCAGGTGTTGGTTAAGGGGAGGTTTTTGGTTGATTCCCTAGACTTCCATCAAGCTTAAAATTACTCCCCCTAGACCCCCTTTCAAGATAAATTTGTACATTTTTCGGTAGAAAAATGTCCCGGCTGAAAGCCGGTTCCTCTTATACTACAGGCTCGCTATCGCTCGCCAGGATAAAATCGACACCTACATGGCACGAAAGGTCTTAAAATTGACCGAAATGGGTCGAAAGTTCTTAAAATCGTCAAAATAATGGGGCGAACGTCTTAAAATTAGAAAAGCAATGGGGATAAACATGAGGGAGAAAGGAGTCAAGAAAAAAATCTCTCAAGTGGATATCTCCCCTTAATTAATTGGCAGCGCCGTAGTGAACCAAGTTGAGGGATCTCTCGCAAACATTCCACCTGATTAGACGCTCGCTTCCTTTGTTGGGGGGGGGGGGAGGGGGGGGGTTGCTTGTTTAACTCTTCACTTTAGCTCTGTATTTACTTTATATATTGATTTGCATATTTGTTTATTCATTTATTATTTACATCATTATCTATATTATCTATCTATAATTATTATCGGTTCTTTATTGTGCATCTTTTTCTCATGATTATTTATCTCTTGCATTGATTTATTGCATTTGTTTATCTTTGTTTTGCTCCCTCTCACCGTTATCCATTATTTTCGTCTTACACTATATTCCTTTTTCATTATAATTATCGCTAAATGCCAATCAATCATAGTCAGATGAAGTATTGAGGGATAAGCCTTTACAACGTTTGTAGCTAGCTAGCGCGCGCTCTCTCTCTCTCTCTCTCTCTCTCTCTCTCTCTCTCTCTCTCTCTCTCTCTCTCTCTCTCTCTCCTCTCTCTCTCTCTCTCTCTCTCTCCTCTCTCTCTCTCTCTCCTCTCTCTCTCTCTCTCTCTCTCTCTCTCTCTCTCTCTCTCTCTCTCTCTCTCTCTCTCTCTCTCTCTCTCTCTCTGTCCTCTCTCTCTCTCTCTCTCTCCTCTCTCTCTCTCTCTCTGTCTCTCTCTCTCTCTCTCTCTCTCTCTCTCTCTCTCTCTCTCTCTCTCTCTCTCTCTCTCTCTCTCTCTCTCTCTCTCTCTCTCTCTCTCTCTCTCTGACAATGTTTCTGCTCATAATGGGATTGTTTTGGCGTTTTCTGTTGCTTGCACTAATGGTGCACTTTTTCGAGAACAAAACACATTCCAGGAATTCTTATTATTATAAATTATTACTTTCAGAGTAGTAATACTGAGAGAGACGAGGTCAGTATGTAGAACATTGCATACTAATAGCTACTACTGACCAACGTTTAATGTATATATATATACATTATTTAATTGATCTTACATCAGTAAATCAGTAGACCATCTATTCTATATGATTGATTCTTCTGCAACACTCACAATATATTTTCCGATATTGTGTGGATTTCAGGTTAGTATTCTTATTCCGGTGTAGGCCATTACATAGACTCCATAACCGGTATGTAAAACACTGGGCATTGGGCGGAAATTGGTTGCTGCTGACCGTGTGAGAGAGAGAGAGAGAGAGAGAGAGAGAGAGAGAGAGAGAGAGAGAGAGAGAGAGAGAGAGAGAATGAGAAAGAGCAAGAGAGAGAGAGAGAGAGAAAATGGAGTGGGAATTGTGTATAAGAGCATGTGTGAATATTTTAGTGCATAATAGTGTTACTGCCTACGTGGTGTGCGTGTATGTGAGAAGACTGCTACGTACCATTGTATGTAAAGTTTAATATCTGTTTTTAATACTTTTCGGGCAAAGAGTAAATCGTATTAATTTATACTAATATTTGATAATACCGTCTTGGTGGTGTAATGGTTAAGGTGTCTAAAAATCTGTGTGTGATAACCCAGGTTCGAATCCCGGTGGATCACATACATGCTTTCATTAGAGGTGTTTGGTGGTGTGGTGAAATTAATAAAAAATATACTAAAGAAAATTTCGGAATTGGATAGGCCTAATTAGAAAAGAAACAAAATGTGAAACTTGAAAAATAACTTTCCGGAACAATTCTGGAGCGGTGAATAATTAAAATAAGACTAAATAAAGTGCTTGGTGTGAATTATGCTAGGACGACTTTACTTCAACCATAAAATGATAATGCAAGATTTCTTATTGAATCAAGATAATCGAAATATCCGACAATAATTTTGTTGGTAGAATATAATAAAACAATAATATGTGGTTTTAAGGGAGCCCACCTCATTTGTGTTCTCTTTCTCTCCCTCTCTCTTTGGCTTGTATCCATTCGGCCCCACTCAGCGTACTGTTTTAAGACGTTTAACCCCATCCAGGTGTCAATATTTTCCTGGCGAGCGGTAACGAGCCAGCATATACATATTTTTGTTTGAAAGCAAGCTAAATTTTTACATTTTTCGATAGAAAAATTTCTCCGGCGAAGTCGGATTTCTCCATACAATGCTGGCTCGCTATCGCTCGCCAGAAAGAAATTGTCACCTGGATGGGGATAAAAGTCTTAAAACAATTGGCTGAATGGGGCCGAATGGATACAAGCCAGGGAAAGAGAGAAAAGGAGAGAAAGATAACAAACATCCGGTGACTCCCTTTAAAGCCACTATACTAGACCCCACAGAGGCGGGAGACCAATTGAATCTGTCGGGTTCTTAGCAGCCCACCTTTATTGTCACCCCTTTCACTCTTCCACTCGCTATTTTATTTATTGTCACCCCTTTCACTCTTCCACTCGCTATTCTCTTTATTGTCACCCCTGTCACTCTTCCACTCACTATTTTATTTATTGTCACCCCTTTCACTCTTCCACTCACTGTTTTATTTATTGTCACCCCTTTCACTCTTCCACTCACTATTGTATTTATTGTCACCCCTTTCACTCGCTATTTTATTTATTGTCACCCCTTTCACTCTTCCACTCACTGTTTTATTTATTGTCACCCCTTTCACTCTTCCACTCACTATTTTATTTATTGTCACCCCTTTCACTCCTCCACCCACTATTTTATTTATGGTCACCCCTTTCACTCTTCCACTCGCTATTTTATTTATTGTCACCCCTGTCACTCTTCCACTCACTATTTTATTTATTGTCACCCCTTTCACTCCTCCACCCACTATTTTATTTATTGTCACCCCTTTCACTCTTCCACTCGCTATTTTATTTATTGTCACCCCTTTCACTCTTCCACTCACTATTTTATTTATTGTCACCCCTTTCACTCTTCCACTCACTATTTTATTTATTGTCACCCCTTTCACTCTTCCACTCACTATTTTATTTATTGTCACCCCTTTCACTCTTCCACTCACTATTGTATTTATTACTGTGCGCGTCGCCGTAGGAGTGGAAACGCAAGGTATCATGCTTTCGCTCCTGGGTGAGAGTCTGTTTGCACAATATTTCGAGAACGAAGGAATGGATTTCTAAAGACTTGGTCAGGCCATTCATTGGATACCCGATAGGATCCCATTAATTTCTATTGATGCCCCACCCCCCCCCCCACCCCTCGCCCCCCTCCTCCTTTCCCCTTTTTTTTTTAACCGTCCAAAGTAGCAATATTGACGACTATGCTATAGTCTATTTTCAGCTGGTGGTAAATTGGATCCGTTAGCATATGATGCATCTAATTTTAATGAAAAAATATGACACTGCTATGTCTCTGCGTCATATTATTGCCAAGTTTTCGTAATTAGCAACATTTTTCGCTACAAAATCTTGGCAATAACCAAGTAATCAGGATAGCGAGATAGCAATTTACCATCAGAAACAGAGTATAGTTCTTGGCTACTAACGGAGTTCACACACAACCAATGAGGGGTGGGGGTCATGGCCCCTATATATTAATATGTCTATCTCCAACACTATAGCATGGGATGACACACTATTTGGTGGCTATACTCATTGTGTCATTATACGTGGGTCTTTATCAATTTTTGTTATCGATATTAACTTCTGTAATCGATACTTTCAATGTATCTGTATGGTCGTAGATTATCTCGAGAATGATTCAATGAAATGCAATGAGACTTTGTTAGCCTCTTCATGTGCTACCCGAAAAGATCTCATTAACTATTATTATTATTATTATTATAACTTTGATTACCATTGGATGACGACCTTGCCCTGCCGTACTCCCTCCTGAATTAAACCTCCCAAATAAAAATGCATGTGTTAGCAGTGTTAGGGACGTGGAGGGTTTGAATTGGTTATCGGATGAGCTGTTTTACTTCTACTGTCTCACCTTTCTCTTAGTCTACACCCCTCACATTGCTTGACCACTCCTAACTTTCATCTAGTAATAACTCTCACTCATTTAATGCATATTTTAATTTATCCAGCCTAAATTTCAACTTTCTTTTCTTTACTTTAAATTTCCTCGAACGATCTTTTTCTTTAACTCTCCTCTCCAACCCCGATACATTGTATTTGTTTGGTCTCCGTAGCCCAACCTGTGCTGCCCCACCGCTTACTCTTCCTCGCACCTCTCTTCTGTTCCCATTCTCTTAAGGGGAGATCTCCACTTGAGGGATTTTTTTCTTGACCCCTTTCTCCCTCATGTTTAGCCCCATTGCTTTTGATATTATAAAACGTTTGCCCCATTAGTTTAGCGATTTTAAGAACTTTCACCCCATATTAAGACCTTTCGTGCAATTCAGGTGTCGATTTTATCCTGGCGAGCGATAGCGAGCCTGTAATTTAAGAGGAATCGGCCTTCGGCCGGGACATTTTTCTACCGAAAAATGTACAAATTTATCTTGAAAGAGGGTCAAGGGGGAGTAATTTTAAGCTTGATGGAGGTCTAGGGAATCAACTAAAAACCTCCCCTTAACCCCTTTTGTACCGGCAATGTGTGTTTAGCTTCATTCTGGCTATCGTTAAGGGGAGGTTTTTAGTGTGTTTCTTAGACTTCCATCAAGCTTGAAATTACACCCCCTTGACTCCCTTTCAATATAAATTTGTACATTTTTCGGTAGAAAAATGTCCCGGCCGAAGGCCGATTCTTCTTAAATTACAGGCTCGCTATCGCTCGTCAGGAAAAAATCGACACCTAAATGGCACGAAAGGTTTTAAAAGTGACATACATGGGGCGAAAGTTCTTTAAAACGCCAAACTAATGGGGCGAACGTCTTAAAAGCTCAAAAGCAATGGGGCTAAACATGAGGTAGAAAGGGGTAAAGAAAATAATCCCTCAAGTGGAAATCTCCCCTTAAACGATCTATTCAGTTTAAAAGGGGCCTCCAGCAATTAACAGGCTTCGAACTATCTCACTTAATCCTGTTTACAACCACAGATCCTTCTCAAACTGCACACAATCGTATAAATATAGCTAGAATGCATTTTAAAGACGTCACCGGTACAGAAGGGGTTAATTGACTTATCTTCCCACACTCTTCTTATTCTTTCCTTGCACCCACTTCTTTGTTATACCTCTTCTATCATCATCCTCACCAATCATACACTTTATTATACTTTCCTCTCTTGTGTTCAGTTTTATTTATAGTTTTACTACTCCTTTTTATACCTCTTCTATCATCATCCTCACAAATCATACACTTTAATTTCACTTTCCTCTTTTGTATATTGTATTACTTATAATTTTACTAATCCTGTTTATACTTTCTCTATCGCCATCCTCACAGCTCATACACTTATATTTCACTTGCCTTTATTGTGTTTACTTTATTACTTGTGCCTTAACTTTACTACGTATGGTTTTACTTTACTACTTCTCTCACGCCGGCTTATTTGCTTTTCCCTTCCTCTCAGACTCAGACAAATTGAATCAGTCTAGTCACTACAGCCCACCAGTTCCGGCTTCACCTTTGACTCTTATACTCACCTCTCGCTTTGCACTTTTGATTTAGTATAACTATTTGCACACACCGCTGCTTCGCTTATCCTCTTCTGACAGTATAGTCCCTCTCTTTATGGGGGGGTCACTGGCTTTTTTTTATCTTTCTCTCCTTTTCTCTCTTTCCCTGGCTTGTATCCATTCGGCCCCATTCAGCCAACTGTTTTAAGACGTGTATTCCCATCCAGGTGTTGATTTCTTCCTGGCGAGCGATAGCGAGCCAGCATTGTATGGAGAAATCCGGCTTCGCCAGAGAAATTTGTCTATTGAAAAATGTACAAATTTAGCTTGCTGTAAAAACAAAAAATATATATATGCTGGCTCGCTACTGCTCGCCAGGAAAACATTGACACCTGGATGGGGGTAAACGTCTTAAAACAGTAGGCTGAATGGGGTCAAATGGATACAAACCAAAGAGAGAGAGAGAGAGAGAAAGAAAAAGAAAAACCGAGAGGTGGACTCCCTTAAGTTAAGTCGTCTGTTTAGCATATCCACCTTTCCTTTCCACTTTGATTGCACTGTTGTTGTTTTTCTCACACTTCTCCGTTTTACATCTCATCACCTTCTGCTTTCCCCTGACACTACACTCAAAAATTATATAGGTATGGAAATGGACTGTTTTGATGGTGTAATGGTTAGTGTGGTTAATTAACATCTGTATGTGGTTCGAATCCCGGTCGATCACATGTTTTTTTTTTTTTCATTAATTTCTTTGGGAGGTGTTTGGTGTTGGAGTGAAAAACATACAAATATAATATCAGACTTTAGTAATAATCTACCCCGTTAAGGGGAGGTTTTTAGTTGATTCCCTAGACTTCCATCAAGCTTAAAATTACTCCCCCTAGACCCCCTTTCAAGATAAATTTGTACATTTTTCGGTAGAAAAATGTCCCGGCCGAAGGCCGGTTCCCCTTAAATTACAGGCTCGCTATCGCTCGCCAGGAAAAAATCGACACCTAAATGGCACGAATGGTCTTAAAATTGGCACAAATTGGGCGAGGGTTCTTAAAATCGCCAAACTAATGGGGCGAACGTCTTAAAATATCAAAAGCAATGGGGCTAAACATGAGGGAGAAAGGGGTCAAGAAAAAAATCCTGCAGGTGGAAATCTCCCCTTAAAGATATATTGGTGGTAATAAACCCATCTTATACCAATTAGCAAGGTATAGTTCTATCACTATACCCTATGATCTGATAATCATGCCTCTTCATACCTGTTTATACCCTAGATTTCTTCATACCTGGTTATACCCTAGATTTCTTCATACCTGTTTATACCCTAGATTTCTTCATACCTGTTTATACCCTAGATTTCTTCATACCTGTTTATACCCTAGATTTCTTCATACCTGGTTATACCCTAGATTTCTTCATACCTGTTTATACCCTAGATTTCTTCATACCTGTTTATACCCTAGATTCTTCATACCTGTTTATACCCTAGATTTCTTCATACCTGTTTATACCCTAGATTTCTTCATACCTGTTTATACCCTAGATTTCTTCATACCTGTTTATACCCTAGATTTCTTCATACCTGTTTATACCCTAGATTTCTTCATACCTGTTTATACCCTAGATTTCTTCATACCTGTTTATACCCTAGATTTCTTCATACCTGTTTATACCCTAGATTTTTCATACCTGTTTATACCCTAGATTTCTTCATACCTGTTTATACCCTAGATTTCTTCATACCTGTTTATACCCTAGATTTCTTCATACCTGTTTATACCCTAGATTTCTTCATACCTGTTTATACCCTAGATTTCTTCATACCTGTTTATACCCTAGATTTCTTCATACCTGTTTATACCCTAGATTTCTTCATACCTGTTTATACCCTAGATTTTTTCATACCTGTTTATACCCTAGATTTCTTCATACCTGTTTATACCCTAGATTTCTTCATACCTGTTTATACCCTAGATTTCTTACTGTGTATTATTTTACTTTTGCCTCTCCTCACTCCCACTTAGATTTTCTCTGAGGACAATCGACCACTTGCGAGTTTCAAGCTATAAGGTAGTTGGAGAAGTGGATATCGATATTGACGAGAAAAGGGGTAATAATGTGGGTTTCTGATGGATAAAAAGTATGATCAATTTGGTTTTATGTATCTATCAATGTTTTATGACCGTATTTTACCTGATCATTCTACTAAATATTGATGGCTACAGCTCCAGCTTCTTTATAGACCAAATAGCGCAAGTGGACAATTGAATCAGTGGTGTCTCCGCAACCCACCTTTACTGCCCCACCTTTGACTCTCACTCACTCTCACTCACTCTCTCTCTCTTCTCACTCCTTTTGCTCTATTTTACTTTGATCATCACTTCTATATTTACTCTCTTTCACATTCCCCTCTTTGCTTCGACGCTCAGTTTCGAATGTTCTTCTCTTCCACTTATAGTTCGCGTTTCCTCTCCTCACCCTACTCTGTTTATCTCTCCTCACCCTTTCCCGCGTTATTACAATCTCTCCTCACCCTTTCCCGCGTTATTACAATCTCTCCTCACCCTTTCCCGCGTTATTACAATCTCTCCTCACCCTTTCCCGCGTTATTACAATCTCTCCTCACCCTTTCCCGCGTTATTACAATTTGTTTTGTACATCACTTCCCACACTCCCCTCATTAAGTTTCAATTTCTATCCCACTCCTCCCATGTTACTACTCCTCGCACGCTCTTTTGTTTTCTTTAAGGGGAGATATCCACTTGAGGGATTTTTTTTCTCGGCTCCTTTCTCCCTCATAGTTAGCCCCATTGCTTTTGAGATTTTAAGACGTTTGCCCCATTGGTTTTGTGATTTTAAGAATTTCCGCCCCATTCTGTCAATTTTAAGACCTTTCGTTCAATTTAGGTGTCGATTTTATCCTGGCGAGCGATAGCGAGCCTGTAATTTAAGAGTAACCGGCCTTCGGCCGGGACATTTTTCTACCGAAAAATGTACAAATTTATCTAGAAAGGTGGTCAAGGGAGTGACATTTTAAGATTGCTGGAGGAGTAGGAAACAAACTAGAAACCTCCCCTTAACTCTGCTCTCAGGCACAGAAAAATATAATTTGTCTGGTAACCGCACCCCATCTATACAACTACTCCGCCATTGACTCCCTCCCTCCCATCAGCCACTATATACTATATGTTAAGGGAGCCCACCTCTCTTTTTTGCTCTTTCTCTTTCTCTCTCTTTGGCTTGTATCCATTCGGCCCCATTCAGCCTACTGTTTAAAACGTTTACCCCCATCCAGGTGTCAATATTTTCCTGGCGAGCGGTAGCGAGCCAGCATATATATAATTTTGTTTTGACAGCAAGCTAAATTTGTAAATTTTTCGATAGAAAAATGTCTCCGGCGAAGCCGGATTCTCCATACAATGCTGGCTCGCTATCGCTCGCCAGGAAGAAATCAACACCTGGATGGGGATAAGCGTCTTAAAACAGTTGGCTGAATGGGGCCGAATGGATACAAGCCAGGGAAAGAGAGAAAAGGAGAGAAAGATAAAAAAAAAAAAACAGTGACCTCCCTTAATTTGTTGGTTACTTACACCCCATCATCTATAGGTTACTGCTCCACCATGGACTCACTTCCTCCCATCATCTATAGGTTACTGCTCCACCATGGACTCACTCCCTCCCATCAGCCACTATAGTTTCCTCTGTTGAAAATCATCTCCATAGTTTACCTCTCCTCAAACACTATTTTTTGTATTTTAATTGAACCCTCTTTTTTTGTGTTCGATTAATGGATATCAATCGTAGTCATGTGCTGTACTTGTATAACGGTCTTGATGGTGTAATGGTTAGAGTATCTGTATGGGGTAACCCAGGTTCGAATCCCGGTAGGATCACATGCGTTCATTGAGAGGTGTTTGGTGTTGGAAGTGGAATAAATCAATTAGATTATATTATTGTTAAAAAATCCTCACGCAAGCTTTACTAACACTACTCTATGCACGTTCTCCTTCCTGGCCTACCTGATTGTGTCCTTTATTAAGGGGAGATTTCCACTTAGGGATTTTTTTCTGGACCCATTTCTCCCTCATGTTTAGTGGGGCTAAATATGCTTTTGATATTTTAAGACGTTCGTTACCTTAGTTTGGCGATTTTAAGAACTTTCGCCCCATTTGCCAATTTCAAGACTTTTCGTGCCATTTAGGTATAGATTTTTTCCTGGCGAGCGATAGCGAGCCTGTAATTTAAGAGGAACCGGCCTTCGGCCGGGAAATTTTTCTACCGAAAAATTTACAAATTTATCTTGAAAGGGGGTCTAGGGAGAGTAATTTTAAGTTTGATGGAAGTCTAGAGAACTAAAAACCTCCCCTTAAGCCGCTGTCACACGAGCGCTTTTTCCGTCAATTTTCCATGAGCAGGTTTTTTCTCGTATTATTTCGGGACATTTTCGCACTGATATCGGTAACTAGACTGAAGGTAGATTATATTAGGCCGCTGAATTCTGATAAAGTGTAATTTTGAAAGCTTCCAGACCATAATTGCCCGTAAAAATTGCTCGAAAAAAGGCCCGTGCGACTCCGGCTTTTACTCCTCACATGCTCTTGTATATACTGTATGTTACCCCTTCTCTCAGACTCGGGACTAATTACCCATATTTACTGTCCTATAACTCTATGACTCTCACTATTGTTCTCAGAATGTAGTACTTTGTTCTTCTCAATTATATTCCACGCCATATTTTATTGATTTATTCCGTTTAATAGTCATTTATTGTCGATTATGTTGACATTTCGCCGCAAAATTTCAACATAATCGACAATAAATGACTATTAAATGGTATGGGAACTCCTTGACATGTCATATTGAAATAACACATCCACAGAAGTAAGATTGTTAATTTACTGTCATAGGAAAATGTCTTGTAGAGTTAAATTGTTGCGATAATCCCTCTCTTGTGGGACGGATTTTTACCCTTCCATACTAACTGTAGAGTATATAAACTATTGAGAACTTCAGATTAAACACATTGCGACATACAAAACCTCTCTTTACCTTAAATAGCGACTCTTGACTACAGTCCCATTATTCGACCTGAATGTCAAGTTTACAAGCGCTGTATTAGTGTTTTATTAATGGTGCAATATTGGGGTAAGAGAGTATTGAATTCTTGGTCATTTATCTTTCTTTGCCACTTTTGTATTCAAGCCAATTGCAAGAATTAGGCCATCATGCATAATTTTCCTCGTCCCACTTTTTTGCAGTCTCTCTTCCTCTCTTACATTATCATCAACATTCCTAAAGAGTCGTGTGTGTGTGTGTGTGTGTACGTACGTACCTACCTCTCTCTCTCTCTCTCTCTCTCTCTCTCTCTCTCTCTCTCTCTCTCTCTCTCTCTCTCTCTCTCTCTATCCTCCTCCTCCTCCTTCTCTCTCTCTCTCTCTCTCTCTCTCTCTCTCTCTCTCTCTCTCTCTCTCTCTCTCTCTCTCTCTCTCTCTCTCTCTCTCTCTCTCTCTCTCGTGTGTGTGTATGTGCATTTCCGTTTCTATAAATTCAGGGCTTTGCCTTACGTACATGTGTAAGTAATGTGTCCATGTCTGAATTTCCGTCTTCATGGGTGTATCTGTATGTATGTATGTATGTATGTATGTGTATGTATACGACGTAGGGGTGGTCGCGTGCATGGTAAGATTCCTACGTTCGTGTCCTTGTCCTTAGACCTGCCTCGCTTCCTTACGTCTCTCTCTCTCTTTCTCTTTCTCTTTCTCTTTCTCTCTCTCTCTCTCTCTCTCTCTTGCTCTCGACCTTACCCGAATGCCTTTTGTTTACCGTTTACAAAATGCCTAACCCTTGCCTTGCCCATTAGTGAGAGCAAACAAAAGTATTAAGAACAAAAATGTGTGTGAGAGAGAGAGTGAGAGTGTGTGTACAAAGGAGAGCAAACAGCAGCCGATTTTTTTTTCTCGGCTGCTTATACATTAGTGAGTCTTTCTATCCTATGTAAAGAGAAAGATTAATACAGCACGAGGAAAGAGAGATATATTTACATATCTTTACATATATACATTGGCTGCACAACTCTTACGATCCCTGCAAGGTGGCCAGGACATAATCCTAGTAGAGATAGCAAGCCTACGAGTAAGATAAACTGGAAGGAAGGGTAGCAAAAATTAATGCTCTCTCCCCACCGTCCGCTCTCTTCGGCAATTTGCCTTACTTGAAAACAGGAGTGAATAACCTTGTAAGGCTTGGAAATCGTCTGAAGGAAATGACAGAATCGTTAGAGAGAGAGAGAGCAGCGCCCCGTTTCAGTGGCAAGCAAAAAACATAAGAAAATGGGAGTCTGCAGAAAGCCGATTGGCCCACACAAGGCAGATCCCTCTCAAACCAAATCCCAATTATAAGGCCTAATTATAGGCCCAGCTCACTAACACCATGAGGACCTACCTCACCAAAACGGTCAGAGGTTAACACAAGAAAACGGGGTCTGCAGAGCGCCGATTGGCACACACCCGGCAGATCCCATTCATACCTAACCCATCTCGTCCATATTCCTACCTAATTTGATCAAAAACTCTATTGTTCTTGATCCCACTATAGCACTTGGTAGCCTATTCCACCTATCTACAATTCTTTTAGCCGGAGGGTGGGGAGAGAGCCTTCTACTTTGCTGTCCTATTTTTCTACTATAAACTGTCCCTGTCTTGTCATATTAAGGCCGGACCACCTAGTAGGGACCGCAAGGTCTGTGTGTTCTGAGTATCTGTGTAACTCTCACCGTATCCACACCACACACCATTATAATATAGTCATCTATTAGTAGCAAGTTGCAACTGTCAAAACGCGTCATAATCCTCTCAAAGGGTTAATTACGATGCCAGAACATGAAAGATTGCATCATGTATCCTGAAAGGGTTACGTATATCACAAATGTCTCACCTTATTTCAGCCATATTTCTTGCTACAATTCTCCTCCCAGATCGTCCGCTATTCGTCAAACGCACAAACTAAGACGTCTTTCCGCACTTCCAGCACTACGAAATATGTGCACTCAAAAAGCAAATAAATAACTTACGGGAGGAACGACGCGTCTTTACTGAGCGTCTACGTCTCTGGGACTCAAGCGAGAGATCTATAGTCGCTTCATCCTGGAAACTTTTCTCAACGATAAGCAGAAACACGCGGCTAAATAATCAATTTTAAACTATTAAAACTTTAAGTAAAATACCAGTATGTTGATTTGTGATAGTGGAAAGTAATTTTTGTCCACGCATCCCCAAGATGTTAAATATGGAAGGTGATTAAGTTGATTTTGCCTTCTCTGGGTACCCAGTTATCCAAGACGGCCAAAATGTCGCGCGTGTTTCCCGCCAAACTACCAAATGTCCTCCCGGGTGTTTCCTGATGAACATGATAATGTATCACTTGTCTTAATAATTAATCTGAATAAAGGATTCTATCATGTTTCATAATCACACAATTGATCATCTTAATTAAAAACAAAACAGATGGGTAGTTTTCCTAGATCTCCCCTCTCTCTCTTGTTCAGCCCCGCCAGCTCCCAGATTACAAGAAGTTTGCCTCCACTAGTTGCTCCTTGTCGGCTCCCAAGACGACTTTCGGCCCCATTTTCCTTGTCAATATTAAGACGTCTTTTACCATTTTTTGTTGCTGGCTATTTAGTTGTCGACCTCCCTTCCCGGTGCGAACGTTAGTGAGGGCTGCAATTTTGGAAGAACAGGCCTCTACCGAAAAATTTACAAATTATCTAGAAGGGGACCCAATGGATGCCCTCCTTTTAAGCTTGATGGAGGTCTAACTAGGAAACTAAAAATGTGATAAATATATGTAACAATATATGTAACAATATATGTAACAATATATGTAACAATATATGTAACAATCGACCAAAAAATAAACTCTTTCCCCTTAATACAATAACGATAAACGCAAAATAACTACGATACAATAAATACATATAAGAACATAAGACAATGGGAGTCTGCAGAAAGCCAGCCGGCCCCCCAAAAAAGCAGATCCCTCTCACACCCAATTCCAATTATAGGCCCGACTCACTAATACTATGAGGACATGTGACCTGCACCAAAATGGTTCAGAGGTCAACATAATTTAAAACGGGTCAGGTCTCTGCAGAGTGCCCGATTGGGTTCTTCACTCCGGCAGAGCTCTGTAACCCCTCACCCCCAACCGTGCCGCATCTCGATCCATATGTCAACATTATAGGCTCAGCTTGATCCTATAATTTTTTTTTTTTTTGTTTTTTTTATTAATTTCACCACACCACTCAAACACCTCCCAATGTATTGAAACTTAATGAAAGCATATATTATGTGATCCACTCGGGATTCGAACCTGGGTTATCACACAGATGTTTTTAGACACCTTAACCATTACACACCACTATAATATTCGATCAGTCGTGGACAGACCTACTTATACCACAACGCAGTTTCTAGTGTCTCGTTTGTAAGGGTTATCGCAATGATGTTTTGATACAGGTTAGATTAAGGTTACTAGATGGATTAATGGGAGCCCCACCTCGCTTTTTTTTTCTCGTTTTCCTCTCCCTCTCTGCTTTGGCTTGTATCCATCTCGGCCCCATTCAGTTCCTACTGTTTTAAGGACGTTTCACCCCCCCCACCCTCCAGGTGGTCAATATTTTAATGGCGAGCAGTAGCGAGCCAGCATATACAGTCATATAGTTTTTTTTTGTTTTGACAGCAAGCTAAATTTGTACAGACTTTATTACCGAGAGAAAAAATTTCTCCTGCGAAGCCGGATTCTCCATACAATGCTGGCTTGCTATCGATCGCGCAGGAAGAAATTGACACCTGGATGGGGAATAAACGTCTTAAAACAGTTGGCTGAATGGCGACCGAATGGATACAAGCCAGGGAAAAAGAGAGACAGAAAAGGAAAGAAAAGATAAAAAAAAAAAAACGGTGGACCCCCCCTTAATTATATAACTTTAATTCCACAGCCACCATAATAAGATTGTTGGTAGAAAATGGCCGATGGAAGGAGTGGGTGGTGTGGACTCTGGTTGAAAGGGGTCCTGGCCTCTGACCGCATTCCGTTAGCCTCCCGACCAATGTGTTTGAATTCACAGCGAAACCTTCCTAGGATCACATAACTTGCCTTCCTGTCTGTCTGTCCTTCCTTCCTTCCTGTTCCTTCCTTCCTTCCTTCCTTCCTTCCTTCCTTGCCCTTCCTTCCTTTCTTGCCCTTCCTTCCTTCCTTCCTGTCTTCAGTCCGTCCTTCCTTCCTGCCTGTCCTTCTTGCCCCCCTTGTCCTTTCTTCCTGCAATCTCATCCTTTCGTCTTTCCTTCTTTACTTCATTCTTTCTTTCCTTCCTTCCTTCCCTTCTTGCCCTTCCTTCCTTCCTGTCTGTCTGTCTGTCTGTCTGTCCATCCTTACGTTCCCGCTTCCTTTCTTGCCCTTCCTTTCCGTTCTTTCCTGCCCTCTCTCCTTTCGTCTTTCCTTATTTACTTCCTTTTTTCCATCCTTCCTTCCATCCTTCCTTCCGTCCTTCCTTCTTTTCATTTCCCTTTTGCCTCCTCTTCGCTTTCTCTCCTCTCCCGTTCCTTTTCCTTCCAGTCATTCCTATACTTTCTTCTTCCTGAAAGGTATTCTTTTCTCCCTTCCTACCCTCCCTTTCGTCCTGTTCTCTTGGTATTTGGGCAGATTTTCCGTCCCTCCTTCCATCCCTATATTTTCTACTGTTTCATTCCTTTCTACACTACCCCCCATCCTCGTTACCCGTCCCGCCTTTAGATTGTTCCTGTCTTGCCGTTTCATTCTTTCCGTTCTACTTTGTATCTTCCTTTTTTCCTTGCCTCAGCCGGACAGTCCTTGACCAGTGGTTTTCATGCGACCCTTCCTTGGTTCACGTAACTTACCTTATTTTCCTTCCTTCCTTCCTTCCTTCCTTCCTTCGCTGCTCTTCCTTCTTGCCCTTCGACCTCTTTGATTCCTTCCTTCCTTCCTAACATTAGCTAATCTTCCTTCCCATCATTGCCTTGTATTCCTTGCTACTCGTTTCCCTTCCCTTACTTTACTTTTATCCCAGTTTTACTAGATCGCCTTCCTGTCAGTCCTTCTGTCGCCTTCATCCATTTATTTTCTCCCTCTCAGTCCGATATTCCTTAGCCTGCCTGACCAGTGTTAGGTCACATCAACTTTCCAACGATCACATATCCTTCCTTCTATAATACTAATAATAATAATAATAATAATAGAATATATATATGAATTATTTAAGGTAAAACATCAATATGTTTACAAATATGGCATGTACCAGTCTTGCATAATTTCCAACTAAGGAGAATAATAATAATACAGGGCTATGCCTTCGTTGGAATTATGTCAAGACTGGTACATTCCATATTGGTACATAGATTGTTTAACTTTAATAAAATATTATTATTATTATTATTATAAGGCCGTTAGGCGTATTTCCATTTGGGTTCCTTCCTTCCCTTATTGTCCTTCCTTCCTTCCTTCCTTCCTTCTATACCTTCCTCCCTCTCCTTCTTTAATACTCTTCCTTCCGTCAGTCCCTGGCTTCCGTCTTCCCTCTTTGTTAGCTGCCCATTTCCTGCCCGATCCTCCCTTCCCTAGCTTCTTATTATCTTTCTCTTTCTCTTACCCTTCCTTCCTCCTTTCCCTCTATTCGTCTGTCTCTTCCTTCCCTCCACTTGGTATCGTGATATCTTGGCAACGTAAGATATAAATATTTCACCATATAGAAACCTACGTTAGCTACCGATGTTTGATCTGTTATATAGTTGATTTAGAGCCCTATTCAGTAATAGTTCCTCGAGTTTTCTTCTAGGCACTACTATTCAACTATGGATCGCATTGTTCAGCACGG
>CM064496.1:38869644-38914647 GCA_032716605.1 Paralithodes platypus | reverse complement strand
ATGTGTCTATGTCTGAATTTCCGTCTCTTCATGGGTGGTATCTGTATGTATGTATGTATCTATGTGTATGTATACGACGTCAGGGCCGTGGTAGCGCGTGCATGGTAAGATTCCTACGTTCGTGTCCTTGTCCTTAGACCTGCCTCGCTTCCTTACGTCTCTCTCTCTCTTTCTCTTTCTCTTTCTCTTTCTCTCTCTCTCTCTCTCTCTCTTGCTCTCGACCTTACCCGAATGCCTTTTGTTTACCGTTTACAAAATGCCTAACCCTTGCCTTGCCCATTAGTGAGAGCAAACAAAAGTATTAAGAACAAAAATGTGTGTGAGAGAGAGAGTGAGAGTGTGTGTACAAAGGAGAGCAAACAGCAGCAGATTTGTTTTTTCTCGGCTGCTTATACATTAGTGAGTCTTTCTATCCTATGTAAAGAGAAAGATTAATACAGCACGAGGAAAGAGAGATATATTTACATATCTTTACATGTATACATTGGCTGCACAACTCTTACGATCCCTGCAAGGTGGCCAGGACATAATCCTAGTAGAGATAGCAAGCCTACGAGTAAGATAAAGTGGAAGGAAAGGGTAGCAAAAATGAATGCTCTCTCCCCACCGTCCGCTCTCTTCGGCAATTTGCCTTACTTGAAAACAGGAGTGAATAACCTTGTAAGGCTTGGAAATCGTCTGAAGGAAATGACAGAATCGTTAGAGAGAGAGAGAGCAGCGCCCCGTTTCAGTGGCAGAGCAAAGAACATAAGACATTTGTAGTCTGCAGAAAGCCGATTGGCCCACACAAGGCAGATCCCTCTCACACCCAACCCCAATTATAAGGCCTAATTATAGGCCCAGCTCACTAACACCATGAGGACCTACCTCACCAAAACGGTCAGAGGTTAACACAAGAAAACGGGATCTGCAGAGCGCCGATTGGCACACACCCGGCAGATCCCATTCATACCTAACCCATCTCGTCCATATTCCTACCTAATTTGATCAAAAACTCTATTGTTCTTGATCCCACTATAGCACTTGGTAGCCTATTCCACCTATCTACAATTCTTTTAGCCGGAGGGTGGGGAGAGAGCCTTCTACTTTGCTGTCCTATTTTTCTACTATAAACTGTCCCTGTCTTGTCATATTAAGGCCGGACCACCTAGTAGGGACCGCAAGGTCTGTGTGTTCTGAGTATCTGTGTAACTCTCACCGTATCCACACCACACACCATTATAATATAGTCATCTATTAGTAGCAAGTTGCAACTGTCAAAACGCGTCATAATCCTCTCAAAGGGTTAATTACGATGCCAGAACATGAAAGATTGCATCATGTATCCTGAAAGGGTTACGTATATCACAAATGTCTCGCCTTATTTCAGCCAATTTCTTTCTAATTCTCCTCCCAGATCGTCCGCTATTCGTCAAACGCCACACTAGACTCTTTCCGCACTTCCAGCACACGAATATTGCGCACAAAAAGCAAAAATAACTACGGGAGGAACGACGCGTCTTTACTGAGCGTCTACGTCTCTGGGAATCAAGCGAGAGTCTATAGTCCTTCACCTGGAAACTTTCTCACGATAACAGAAACACGCGGCTTAAATATCAATTAAACTATTAAAACTTTAAGTAAATATCAGTATGTTGATTTGTGATAGTGGAAATAATTGTCACGATCCCCAAGAGTTAAATATGGAAGGTGATTTGATTTGCCTCTCTGGGTACCCAGCCAAGACGGCCAAAATGTCGCGCGTTTCCCGCCAAAACTACCAAATGTCTCCCGTTTTCTGTGAACATGATAATGTATCACTTGTCTTAATAATTAATCTGAATAAAGGATTCTATCATGTTTCATAATCACACAATTGATAATTTTAATTAAAAAAAAAACAGATGGGTAGTTTTCCTAGATCTCCCCTCTCTCTCATGTTCAGCCCCGCCAGCTCCCAGATTACAAGACGTTTGCTCCACTAGCTTGTCGATCTAAGACCTTTCGCCCTATTTCCTTGTCAATATTAAGACTCTTTTACCATTTTTGTTGTGCTATTTAGTTGTCGACCTCCCTCCCGGCGAACGTTAGTGAGGCTGCAATTTTGGAAGAACCGGCTCTACCGAAAAATTTACAAATTAATCTAGAAGGGGGACCCAATGGATGCCCTCCTTTTAAGCTTGATGGAGGTCTAACTAGGAAACTAAAAATGTGATAAATATATGTAACAATATATGTAACAATATATGTAACAATATATGTAACAATATATGTAACAATCGACCAAAAAATAAACCCTTTCCCCTTAATACAATAACGATAAACGCAAAATAACTACGATACAATAAATACATATAAGAACATAAGAAAATGGGAGTCTGCAGAAAGCCAGCCGGCCCCCCAAAAAAGCAGATCCCTCTCACACCCAATTCCAATTATAGGCCCGACTCACTAATACTATGAGGACTGACCTCACCAAAATGGTCAGAGGTCAACATAATAAAACGGGTGTCTGCAGAGGGCCGATTGGTTCACACCCGGCAGATCCCCCTCACACCCAACCCATCTCGTCCATATGAACATAAGGCTCAGCTTGATCCTATAATTTTTTTTTTTTTTTTTTTTTTTATTAATTTCACCACACCACCAAACACCTCCAATGATGAAATTAATGAAAGCATATATTATGTGATCCACCGGGATTCGAACCTGGGTTATCACACAGATTTTTAGACACCTTAACCATTACACCACCACTATAATATTCGATCGGCAACCTACTTCTACCACAACCTTTCTGTGCTCGTTTGTAAGGGTATCGCAAGATGTTTTGATACAGGTAGATTAAGTTACTAGATGGATTAAGGGAGCCCACCTCGCTTTTTTTCTCTTTCTCTCCCTCTCGCTTTGGCTTGTATCCATTCGGCCCCATTCAGCCTACTGTTTTAAGACGTTTACCCCCATCCAGGTGTCAATATTTTAATGGCGAGCAGTAGCGAGCCAGCATATACAGTATATATTTTTGTTTTGACAGCAAGCTAAATTTGTACATTTTTCGATAGAAAAATTTCTCCTGCGAAGCCGGATTCTCCATACAATGCTGGCTTGCTATCGCTCGCCAGGAAGAAATTGACACCTGGATGGGGATAAACGTCTTAAAACAGTTGGCTGAATGGGACCGAATGGATACAAGCCAGGGAAAGAGAGAAAAGGAAAGAAAGATAAAAAAAAAACGGTGACCCCCCTTAATTATATAACTTTAATTCCACAGCCACCATAATAAGATTGTTGTAGAAAATGGCCGATGGAAGGAGTGGGTGGTGTGACTCTGGTTGAAACGTCCTGGCTCTGACCGGCATTCCTTAGCCTCCCGACCAATGTGTTGAGTCACGCGAACCTTCCTAGGATCACATAACTTGCCTTCCTGTCTGTCTGTCCTTCCTTCCTTCCTTCCTTCCTTCCTTCCTTCCTTCCTTCCTTCCTTGCCCTTCCTTCCTTTCTTGCCCTTCCTTCCTTCCTTCCTGTCTGTCCTTCCTTCCTTCCTGCCTGTCCTTCTTGCCCCTCTTTCCTTTCTTCCTGCCATCTCTCCTTTCGTCTTTCCTTCTTTACTTCATTCTTTCTTTCCTTCCTTCCTTCCCTTCTTGCCCTTCCTTCCTTCCTGTCTGTCTGTCTGTCTGTCTGTCCATCCTTACTTCCGTCCTTCCTTTCTTGCCCTTCCTTTCGTTCTTTCCTGCCCTCTCTCCTTTCGTCTTTCCTTATTTACTTCCTTTTTTCCATCCATCCTTCCTTCCTTCCTTCCTTCCTTCCTTCTTTTCATTTCCCTTTTGACTCCTCTCTTCGCTTTCCCGTTCTTCCTTCCAGTCATTCCTATACTTTCTTCTTCCTGGAACTGTATTCTTTCCCTTCCTACCCTCCCTTTCGTCTGTTCTCTTGTTATTTGCAGATTTTCCTTCCCTCCTTCCATCCCTATATTTTCTACTGTTTCATTCCTTTCTACACTACCCCCCATCCTCGTTACCCGTCACTCCTTTATATTGTCTCTGTCTTGCCGTTTCATTCTTTCCGTTCTACTTTGTATCTTCCTTTTTTCCTTGCCTCAGCCGGACAGTCCTTGACCAGTGGTTTTCACGCGACCCTTCCTTGGTTCACGTAACTTACCTTATTTTCCTTCCTTCCTTCCTTCCTTCCTTCCTGTCCTTCCTTCTTTCCCTTCGACCCTTTAATTACTTCCTTCCTTCCTAAATTACTAATCTTCCTTCCCATCTTGCCTTGTATTCCTTGCTACTCGTTTCCTTTCCCTTACTTTACTTTTATCCCAGTTTACTAGACGCCTTCCTTTCATTCCTTTCGTCCCTTCATCCATTCCATTTCTCCCCTCAGTCCGATATTCCTTAGCCTCCTGACCAGTGTTAGGTCACATCAACTTCCAACGATCACATATCCTTCCTTATAATAATAATAATAATAATAATAATAATAATAATAATAATAATATTTATTAAAGTTAAACATAATATGTTACAAATATGGCATGTACCAGTCTTGCATAATTCCAACTAAGGATAATAATAATAATAAAGGGCTATCCTTAGTTGGAATTATGCAAGACTGGTACATGCCATATTTGTAACATATTATGTTTAACTTTAATAAATATTATTATTATTATTATTATAAGGCCGTTAGGCGTATTTCCATTTGGGTTCCTTCCTTCCCTTATTGTCCTTTCTTCCTTCCTTCCTTCCTTCTATACCTTCCTCCCTCTCCTTCTTTAATACTCTTCCTTCCGTCAGTCCCTGGCTTCCGTCTTCCCTCTTTGTTATCTGCCTTTCCTTCCCTATCTCCCTTCCTAGCTTATCTTCCTTTCTTCTTACCCTTCCTTCCTCCTTTCCCTCTATTCCTTCTCTTCCTTCCCTCCACTGTGATAGCGAATCTTGGCAACGTATATATAAATATTTCACCATATAGAAACCTACGTTCGCTACCGATGTTTGATCTGTTATATAGTTGATTAAGAGCCCTATTCAGTAATAGTTCCTCGAGTTTTCTTCTAGGCACTACTATTCAACTATGATCGCATTGTTCAGCACGGATTAAAAGTCAAAATCAATAACAGTTTCAGCTGACTTAAAGAGCATCCCCTTGCAAAATAATGTTGGCAGGTCTAAAATATATACTGAAAGGGTGCACTCTCCTCTCTCTCTCTCTCTCTGTCACAACATGTATGGAAAAATTCCTCTCTCTCTCTCTCTCTCTCTCTCTCTCTCTCTCTCTCTCTCTCTCTCTCTCTCTCTCTCTCTCTCTCTCTCTCTCTCTCTCTCTCTCTCTCTCTCTCTCTCTCTCTCTCTCTCTCTCTCTCTCTCTCTCTCTCTCTCTCTCTCTCTCTCTCTCTCTCTCTCTCTCTCTCTCTCTCGCTCTCTCGCTCTCTCTCTCTCTCTCTGCAGATTCCATTTCTTTTAGTAGGTAAGGTCGGGCGAGTCATAAGCCGCAGACGACACCCTATCTATGTTTCTGAGGTTCCTTGTTTATTTTCCATTGTTATCTCCATTTTGTCTATCCCTGTTATTATCCTCTCAACATCTTCATACAATCAAACCGTTGTCATCAAAACACAATCCTTTACCCATAATTTGTCCTGAAATTCTCAAGTTGCTTCTTTTGTCACTGTTTTTACACTTTCATTCATTTGTATTTATCCAACAATTCCTTCAATATGCCACTCAATATATTCAACCATCAGATGTGCTTTGATTACCACACAATATGTTAGTATGTATAGGCCAGTAGTAACATTTGATACGCGAACACTTCCGTACGATAGAAACGATACAGTTCGTAAATTGTGCAGAATATACGTATATTTCAACAGTACGATATCAAAAATGACTACCAGTGAAACCCTATGCAATATTAATTATCGTTGCTGCATGTTTACTTTACTTTACGACATTAAGACCGCAAATAACTTGTCAGATTGTCGGTGTGTTAAGTTTGTGACCGATGAAATGACGGAATTATCATAGCAATTGTACTGCTTTCCCTGTTGCAATATAAACTACGAACTCCGAGTGTCCACGCATTTTGACTCGAACATTCCTTGATTTTTGCCCCGACACTCTTTCAATTCAGTGGTAGGCACTCGTCTCAGGCAGTGTTGTCTTTTTGTCTCCCTCATCCACATAGGAAGAAAAAACAAAATTAACAAAAAACATGGAACTATTTTAGCAGTGCAAGTCTGTTCTGTTTGTTCCTGATAGTTATTCCACTCCAAACTGTACCACACATACGATC
Source organism: Paralithodes platypus (assembly GCA_032716605.1). Taxonomy (NCBI): domain Eukaryota; kingdom Metazoa; phylum Arthropoda; class Malacostraca; order Decapoda; family Lithodidae; genus Paralithodes; species Paralithodes platypus. The sequence continues at coordinate 38,908,377 of CM064496.1, read as the reverse complement.
TGTCATTGTATAAGTCACATCGAGTATGTACAGACAAATCAATAGTTCCCAGAAAACCCTGATGATAAATGTGAAATCTAGAGCAAGAGACTTTAAGGAGAGATTTCCACTTGAAGGATTTTTTTCTGGACCCCTTTCTCCCTCATGTTTAGCACCATTGCTTCTGAGATTTTAAGACGTTCGCCCTAGTAGTTTGGAAATGTTAATACATTTTGCCCCATTTCTGTCAATTTTGAGTCCTTTCGTACCATTAAGGTGTCGATTTTTTCCTGGCGAGCGATAGCGAGCCTGTAATTTAAGAGCAACCGGCCTCCGGCCGGGATATTTTTCTACCGAAAAATGTACAAATTTATCTAGGGGGTCTAGGGGGTGTAATTCTAAGCTTGATGAAAACGTAGGGAACAAACTAAATACCTCCCCTTAAGGGGGTAGTACTTGGCTTCGGGGCTATATATTTAAATATTTAATTATTGTTTAGTTTCCTCGCTAGACCTCCATCAAGCTTAGAAAAACACCCCCTAGATCCCCTTTCAAGATACATTTGTAAATATTTCTATAGAAAAATGTCCTGACCGAAGGCCGATTCCTTCTAAAATTAGAGGCTCGCTATCGCTCGCCAGGAAAAAATTCGACACCTACAGGGCACGAAAGGTCGTAATATTAAATCGAAAATTAGGCGAAACGTCTCAAAATCGCCAAACTAACGGAACGAACGTCTTAAAACCTCAAAACGAATATGCTAAACATGAGGGAGAAGGGGGTCCATAAAAAGCGAGTACTACCCCTTAACTGACACAGTCTTGTACGACGTGCAACAAATAGCAGGCTACCTACTAGTCACGGGCGATATATAACACATGAGGACTGTCAAGGAAAAGGCATGGTGTAACTTCAATTGTTACAGATTAAGGGGAGGTTTTTAGTTTGGTCCCTAGATATCCTTCAAGCTTAAGATTACACCTCCTTGAGCCCCTTTCAAGATAAATTTGTACATTTTTCGGTAGAAAAATGTACCGGCTGAAAGCCGGTTCCTCTTAAATTACAGGCTCGCTATCGCTCGCCAGGATAAAATCGACACCTAAATGGCACGAAAGGTCTTAAAATTTACAGAAATGGGTTGAAAGTTCTTAAAATCGTCAAAATAATGGGGGCAAACGTCTTAAAATTAGAAAAACAGTGGGGCTAAACATGAGGGAGAAAGGAGTCCAGCAAAAAAAAACTCAAGTAGATATCTCCCCTTAAGAGCAAGATTGAAGACAAACTATTGATTTTTACCATACAGTCGGGTTCATAAGTAACAGTAATAATCTAATTAATTAATTTCAGTCCCAACATTAAACACTTTCCAATTAAATTAACAGAAGTTCATAACTTCGTCATTATTGCCCTCTCCCCTTATTGGCGGCGTTCGACTTAAGTCGTGCACTAATTTACAGCAAGTTAGGAGCATTATTAAGACTTTTAAAGGGTTAAAATCGAGTGCAAATGGCCGGGAGCACAGCGGGCCAGACAGCCGACTCCCAGGGCTTACCGCCGGCCATTAACTCATGTTCCCTGTGTTCTCGAGAGGCCGGCAGTGTAGCCAGTAGTGAGCATAGCTGGGGAAAATATACCGATATATGCTAAACTCCCATGTTCGTGGCACCACTGCAAGAGAACCACGAGTGCTACGTAGCTCGTTCTGGTCTCATTTTGAAGCTTTTAGTACCTAGCTTTTGGCTAAATAATTTTGTTTCATGCAGATGCTTGATTTATCATGCAGGAGGGCCTGAATATGCCCAAATGACCCAAAACACCCCGCTAGACAAGGGTTAAAACAAACAGTTCTCAACAAAACAAAAGCCCTTGAATATAAATTATTAATTTACATGTATTTAGAATCACTTCAACTCTTTAACAATTATCAGGTTACCTCCACAAACCGACTTTACTCCTAAACTCAATTAATGAAACCAACAAACACATGTGGCAGTCCAGGGATTCGAACCTAGTAGGATGATGCTCACACCGAAATTCAGTGCATTTATCCATTGCGCTACCAAGACAGTTAAACGAACGGTGGACAAGCCTACGATGTGTTATGCAGTTACGAATCCTGCACATCAATCTAAGCATGTACACACTTCCCAACTGCGCTATAACAGATAATAAAAGAATATAGAATTCAAGGTGGAGTGGTTGGTATAAGGAAAGCTCTACTCAGTTAAGGGGAGATTTCCACCTGCAGGATTTTTTTCTTGACCCCTTTCTCCCTCATGTTTAGCCCCATTGCTTTTGATATTTTAAGACGCTCGCCCCATTAGTTAGGCGATTTTAAGAACCCTCGCCCCATTTCTGTCAAGTTTAAGACCATTCGTGCCATTTAGGTGTCGATTTTTTCCTGGCGAGCGATAGCGAGCCTTGTAACTTAAGGGGAACCGGCCTTCGGCCGGGACATTTTTCTACCGAAAAATGTACAAATTTATCTTGAAAGGGGGTCTAGGGAGAGTAATTTTAAGCTTGATGGAAGTCTAGAGAATCAACTAAAAACCTCCCCTTAAACAAGACATTTTTGAATATGAACGATAAACTAAGGTGTTCAGAAGCTATTACACTTATTTTTAATGTGATGACCTAAAGTAGCAGTCATTGACACAGAACCCGGTTATTTTTATTTATTCATTGATTTATTTCGTGTACGTTAAAAAAGAAATGGTTTGAATATGAATGGCGAATGAATGTGTTTTAAGAATCTATTTAACCTTTTATTAGTGTGTTGGCCAAAACACCAGTAATTGAGACAGAACCCGAATTGTATGTTATATTATAAAGCCATGTTTGAATGTGAATGATGAATTGTTGTGTGTTAAGGGGAGGTATTTAGTTTGTTCCCTAGACCTCCATCAAGCTTAAAATTACACCCCCTTGAGTCCCTTTCAAGATAAATTTGTACATTTTCCGGTAGAAAAATGTGCCGGCCAAAGGCCGGTTCCTCTTAAATTACAGGCTCGCTATCGCTCGCCAGGATAAAATCGACACCTGAATTGCACGAAAGGTCTTAATATGGGGTGAAAGTTCTTAAAATCGCTAACCTAATGGGGCAAACGTTTTATAATATCAAAAGCAATGGGGCTAAACATGAGGGAGAAAGGGGTCAAGAAAAAAATCCCTCAAGTGGAGATCTCCCCTTAAGAATCAATTATAATGTATTGTTAGTGTGATGACCAGAGTAGCAATAATTGAGACAGAACCCGATTGTTATTTTACATTATAAATAGATAAACAGAGTAGACATTGAGGCCGAAGGATACTATTGGCCGAGACTGTACCGAGATCCTTGCCGATAACATCAGTGGCATGCCATTATGGCCCCACAGAATTCTCAGTACCGCCAGTCACATTCTATAACACTACTACCACTGATACTACTACTGTCACTACCACTACTACAACTACCACCAGTCACATTCTATAACACTACTACCACTGATACTACTACTGTCACTACCACTACTACAACTACCACCAGTCACATTCTATAACACTACTACCACTGATGCTACTACTGTCACAACCACTACTACAACTACCACCAGTTACATTCTATAACACTACTACCACTGATACTACTACTGTCACTACCACTACTACAACTACCACCAGTCACATTCTATAACACTACTACCACTGATGCTACTACTGTCACAACCACTACTACAACTACCACCAGTCACATTCTATAACACTACTACCACTGATACTACTACTGTCACTACCACTACTACAACTACCACCAGTCACATTCTATAACACTACTACCACTGATGCTACTACTGTCACAACCACTACAACTACCACCAGTCACATTCTATAACACTACTACCACTGATACTACTACTGTCACTACCACTACTACAACTACCACCAGTCACATTCTATAACACTACTACCACTGATGATACTACTGTCACAACCACTACTACAACTACCACCAGTCACATTCTATAACACTACTACCACTGATACTACTACTGTCACTACCACTACTACAACTACCACCAGTCACATTCTATAACACTACTACCACTGATGCTACTACTGTCACTACCACTACAACTACCACCAGTCACATTCTATAACACTACTACCACTGATACTACTACTGTCACTACCACTACTACAACTACTACCAGTCACATTCTATAACACTACTACCACTGATACTACTACTGTCACTACCACTACTACAACTACCACCAGTCACATTCTATAACACTACTACCACTGATACAACTACTATCACTACCACAACTACCACCAGTCACATTCTATAACACTACTACCACTGATACTACTACTATCACTACCACTACTACAACTACCACCAGTCATATTCTATAACACTACTACCACTGATACTACTACTGTCACTACCACTACTACAACTACCACCAGTCACATTCTATAACACTACTACCACTGATACAACTACTATCACTACCACAACTACAACTACCGCCAGTCACATTCTATAACACTACTACCACTGATACTACTACTATCACTACTACAACTACCACCAGTCACATTCTATAACACTACTACCACTGATACTACTACTATCACTACCACTACTACAACTACCACCAGTCACATTCTATAACACTACTACCACTGATACTACTACTGTCACTACCACTACTACAACTACCACCAGTCACATTCTATAACACTACTACCACTGATACAACTACTATCACTACCACTACTACAACTACCACCAGTCACATTCTATAACACTACTACCACTGATGCTACTACTGTCACTACCACTACTACAACTACCACCAGTCACATTCTATAACACTACTACCACTGATACTACTGTCACAACCACTACTACAACTACCACCAGTCACATTCTATAACACTACTACCACTGATACTACTACTGTCACTACCACTACTACAACTACCACCAGTCACATTCTATAACACTACTACCACTGATACTACTACTGTCACTACCACTACTACAACTACCACCAGTCACATTCTATAACACTATTACCACTGATACAACTACTATCACTACCACAACTACAACTACCGCCAGTCACATTCTATAACACTACTACCACTGATACAACTACTATCACTACCACTACTACAACTACCACCAGTCACATTCTATAACACTACTACCACTGATACTACTACTGTCACAACCACTACTACAACTACCACCAGTCACATTCTATAACACTACTACCACTGATACTACTGTCACTACCACTACTACGACTACCACCAGTTACATTCTATAACACTACTACCACTGATACTACTGTCACTACCACTACTACAACTACCACCAGTCACATTCTATAACACTATTACCACTGATACAACTACTATCACTACCACAACTACAACTACCGCCAGTCACATTCTATAACACTACTACCACTGATACAACTACTATCACTACCACTACTACAACTACCACCAGTCACATTCTATAACACTACTACCACTGATGCTACTACTGTCACTACCACTACTACAACTACCACCAGTCACATTCTATAACACTACTACCACTGATACTACTACTGTCACAACCACTACTACAACTACCACCAGTCACATTCTATAACACTACTACCACTGATACTACTACTGTCACTACCACTACTACAACTACCACCAGTCACATTCTATAACACTACTACCACTGATGCTACTACTGTCACAACCACTACTACAACTACCACCAGTCACATTCTATAACACTACTACCACTGATACTACTACTGTCACAACCACTACTACAACTACTACCAGTCACATTCTATAACACTACTACCACTGATACAACTACTGTCACAACCACTACAACAACTACCACCAGTCACATTCTATAACACTACTACCACTGATACTACTACTGTCACTACCACTACTACAACTACCACCAGTCACATTCTATAACACTACTACCACTGATACTACTACTGTCACTACCACTACTACAACTACCACCAGTCACATTCTATAACACTACTACCACTGATACTACTACTGTCACAACCACTACTACAACTACCACCAGTCACATTCTATAACACTATTACCACTGATACAACTACTATCACTACCACAACTACAACTACCGCCAGTCACATTCTATAACACTACTACCACTGATACAACTACTATCACTACCACTACTACAACTACCACCAGTCACATTCTATAACACTACTACCACTGATACTACTACTATCACTACCACTACTACAACTACCACCAGTCACATTCTCTAACACTACTACCACTGATACAACTACTACCATTACTACAACTACCACCAGTCACATTCTATAACACTACTACCACTGATACAACTACTATCACTACCACAACTACCACCAGTCACATTCTATTACTGATGGTAGTAGTGGTAGTGATAGTAGTTGTATCAGTGATAGTAGTGGTATAGAATGTAACTGGTGGTAGTTGTATCAGTGTTATTGAAAGTGACTGGTGGTAGTTGTAGTAGTGGTACCTGATTTACGCTATTTAGGATTGTGGCCGTTTGTGTTGTGGCCGTTTAGGAGTGTGGCCGTGTTGACCCGCTTCCACTCTTAGCAGTAATCGATGCAGCAGCCGTACGCACACCTTAGCCATAAATTATGACTGATCGATTTATGATTGCTGTATTCATTCCATTCATTTAAGGGGAGGTTTTTAGTGTGTTTCCTAGACTTCCATCAAGCTTGAAATTGCACCCCCTTGACCCCCTTTCACGATAAATTTGTACATTTTTCGGTAGAAAAATGTCCCGGCCGAAGGCCGGTTCCTCTTAAATTACAGGCTCGCTATCGCTCGCCAGGAAAAAACCGACACCTAAATGGGACGACAGGTCTTAAAAGTGACATAAATGGGGTGAAAGTTCTTAAAATCGCCAAACAAATGGGGCGAACGTCTTAAAATCTCAAAAGCAATGGGGCTAAACATGAGGGAGAAAGGGGTAAAGAAAAAAATACCTCAAGTGGAAATCTCCCCTTAACAATTTCGTTGATATATTTTTTTGAAGTACTAAACTCAAACAAAACTTCTATTATTGAATTAGAATAAGATCATTAAATTAAAGTCTCTCTTTCGAATTTACTGAGAATTAAGTATTGTAGGATCTTTGGATGGTTACATAATGTAGACACTATACCTTCCACCTTACGTGATGTTTGTAAATAAGCTGGATAACTAAATCACTAGAGTCGATCATTTCCCAGCTGATGGTAACCTGAATCCCTTAGCAGCGAAGTTTCCGATACTTAATGGGAATATATGAAACTATTATTATATCTCTACGTCATATTAATTCCGAGTGTTCATAATTAAAAACCAATTTCGCTAAACAATCTCCGTAATAACTGCGTAATGAAGAGGGGGATATGGCAACTTATCCTCGGCTGAAATAAACCCGACTATAGCCAGGCGTATACCTTACCTGGTCTACATATAACTAATCAATAACTTTACCAATCCCAAATAAGAGTTATTACTATAGCCAGGCGTATACCTTACCTGGTCTACATATAACTAATCAATAACTTTACCAATCCCAAATAAGAGTTATTACTATAGCCAGGCGTATACCTTACCTGGTCTACATATAACTAATCAATAACTTTACCAATCCCAAATAAGAGTTATTACTATAGCCAGGCGTATACCTTACCTGGTCTACATATAACTAATCAATAACTTTACCAATCCCAAATAAGAGTTATTACTATAGTCAGGCGTATACCTTACCTGGTCTACATATAACTAATCAATAACTTTACCAATCCCGAATAAGAGTTATTACTATAGCCAGGCGTATACCTTACCTGGTCTACATATAACTAATCAATAACTTTACCAATCCCAAATAAGAGTTATTACTATAGCCAGGCGTATACCTTACCTGGTCTACATATAACTAATCAATAACTTTACCAATCCCAAATAAGTGTTATTACACCTCATGTGACCCACTGGGGCTAACCTGGAACACTACTCACCACAATGAGACACTGTAGCCCTATTAATATCCGAGGACGTCTCTTTCACTATTAAGGGGAGATGGTTCACTTTTTGGGCGATTTTTGCATGTATTCATTATTTTTCTAGTTACCTCCATCAAATTAAAAAATACAAAATCCATTAGAACCCCCTCTTAGATTAATTTGTAAAAAAATTGGTAGAAAAATTTCCCGGCCGAAGGCCGGTTCTTCCAACATTACAGGCTCACTATCGTTCGCCAGGGAAAAAATCGACACCTAAATAGCACGAAAGGTCTAAATATTGACGAAGAAATGGGGCGAAAGGTCTTAAAATCGCCAAACTAATGGGGCAAACATCTTAACATCTTAAAACTAATGGGGCTAAACATGTGGGAAAAAGTGGTCCAGAAAACCGGCCCATCTCCCCTTAAATGGCCATCATTCGAATATTTCTTAAAGTTCATTAAGGGTTTGTGGAAGTTAAAGGGTTAAATGAAAAGTCCGTAGCCAGTCTGATTCATTGATATCATTCCTAAGCTGAATAAATTAGTTAAATATTTGCCAGAATATAATGAAGCAAGGTGTTATCGTATCCTGAAGGGGTTAAAATACATTACCTAATCTTATAGTTAACCCAGTACACTGAATATTACGAGTCACACCTAGAAGTAAAAAGTTCTCAGGTTCGAATCCTGATGTATAAAGGGGATATACTATTGGGATAGAGTTTGTATTGAGCTTAGTTCCATTAATTCACCACACTGTCCAGAAACACGTCATAACCTAGATCATTATTTAATCGTGAATCATACCACAAGTCTCGAAAGTGTACGAGTCAAAAGCATTTCGTCTCAACATTTCACCTCTTTTTTAATAATCCCCTGCAATCTCTCTCTACACGCCGCAATGTTGTATGTTTTTCACTTTGCTACGGCTATTGCAATAATCAATGTTCTTCAGTGCTTTATCAGTGTATACCCCCTCCCTTACGAAGAGTAGGGACACCCGCCTTTAAACAAATTCACATATTTATTCTGTTCAAATCTTTAAACACATTCCAATACTTATTCTGGTCAAATCTCTAACTCAAGACTGAACCGTTTATCCCAGTCTTTCTTCTACTCAATCTGTCCCAAACTGTCTTTTCCTCAACCTATGACTTAAACTGCTTCAAGCTCAGTGTCCAGACATTTTGACTCTTACGTACATTGAATTTGGCTCTCTTTCACTTTTTCAACATTTGGGGGGACACTTGATACAGGCATCTTTGCCTTTTTTCCTTCATGCACAAAGGGAAATAAAGAGCCATTATAAGTCTCCTGATCTCCAAGGAAACCTACAATCCTCCACATACCTTTCCCGTTCTCCAAGGAAACTTACAATCCTCCACATACCTTTCCCGTTCTCCAAGGAAACGTACAATCCTCCACATACCTTTCCCGTTCAATATTAGGACGCCCTTTTCCACTTTATTCAGGCTTTCATTAGACGGTTTCATTCTGTTTTGGAAGGCCCTCTAAGAATCAAAGAAGTTAACTATATCTCAATTAACCTGAGTTCCACAATTCCTTCCTAAGCTATATAACATTATCAACTAATAGCCAGAATAAAATAAAGTAGATGTGCAGTTTCGCCAAAAATCAAAACGGCATACCCAACTCTGCGATCGGTCACCATCATCACTACTAATATCATCATTAATATCATCAGCACTACTACTATTATAATCATCACTACTACTCTCACCATCATCACTACTACTCTCATCATCACTACTACTTACCAACATCACTAATACTTTCACCTTCATCTTACAATCATCATTACTTATGTCACCATCATGAATACTAGTATGACCATCATCACTACTACTAGTACTGTCACCATCATATCTACTACTGTTATCATAATCACTACCATCATCATCACTACTGTCATCATTATCACTAAATCCACAACCATCATCATTGCTTGGGAATAGGTACAGGGTGGGGGGTGGGGGTCCTGAAAGGGTGAGGGGGGAGGGGGGGGGGGCAAAACCATATCTTGGACCTAAGATCATAACTATTGCACAAATTAACAAAATCTGTTTTTGATAAATCTACAGTTATACTACCCCTATTTTGTCGCTATTCTGTTGGTACTAATGGGTTAATATTATTAGTAGTAGACTTAGTATGGTTTGATGATGCGCGGAAATGTATATTTGATTTGAAATAGATACATTGAAGTATTACAAACCTTCGCGAACCCATAAACAGAGAACGTGAGCTGGGTTTAGACCGTCGCGCACCCATAAACAGGGAACATGAGCTGGGCTTAGACCGGTCGCGAGACAGGTTAGTTTTCAGTTAGGTTAGGGTAAGTTAGGTTAGGTTAGGCTAATGTAAAAAATACTAAAATGCGACGGTCCTCGGTATTAAACAACACTATATATATATATATAAAAAAAAAAAAAAAAAAAAAAAATGAAAAACTCTTATATGGTTGGTGATACATTTTTATCAAAATAAGTTTTTTTCCAGTTTCCGCGTCTGCTGAACCATCCAAAAACACGCTAAAAGGCGTGTTTTGAAGGGGGGAGGTAGTGGGGGAGGGGTAGTATAACTGTAGATTTACCCTGTTTTTAATTACCGTCGCATTCATGCACCGAAGGTTCGTGTGAAATTTGGTGAAAATCCGTCAAACGGTCTAGGACGAGTTCTCGGACAGACAGACAGACAGACATTTCGGTTAGCATGTACCACTATACGGGGGCGATACCACTCTGCTTACGCAGAGTTGATAAGGAAAAAAATATGTATATTAAGATTCAAGTTACGTCATCGTGCTGAAGGGGTTAAAACCCGGACCTATAAGACCATAATCCCCTATCGAGTATTCTTCGTTGTTAGCCGCCCTAACTCCAGTTATAACAACCTCGGAGCTGTTCTAAATCCAGTTGCACTAACATATCACAAGATGGCTGCCCATAGGTTCTGAGTAAATCGTCAAGTGCGCTCAATCAGTTTTGCGTATCCAGAGTGAGGTTTGGCATCCTATATCCAACCTTAGCTGTTTCTATCGGTCTCATTTACTGTCCTACAGTGGTCCCGAACCCTAAGAACTGGAACTTTAAATTATGTTTTTATTCGGGCTCTGTCTCGAGTCGGCCACCCCTAGCAATGGGGTACCTTATGTGCCAGACTATAATATACAATACAATATACATCATAAACGCAATGGAGCCGTTGGGTAGTGGTAGGAGAGGAGGGGTAGTGGAGGAAGAGGAGGGGTAGTGGAGGAGGGGGAGAGATAGTGGAGGAGGGGAGAGGGAAGAGGAAGGGGGGAAGGAGAGAAAGGAAGGGGGAAGGAGAGGAAGGAAGGAGGAAGGGGTGGGGACAGAGAGGTAGGAAGGGGGTGGGGACAGGAAGGAAGGGGGGGAGGAGAGGAAGAGGGGTGGTGGGAGAGGAAGGAAGGGGGAAGAGAAGACGAAAGGGGGAGGCGGAGGACAAAAATGAAAGGGCGAGTAAAGGAAGGAAGGAAGGAGGGGGAAGTTGGGAGAGGTAAGGAGGAACAGTGAGAGGGAGGTAAGATAGAAGGGAGGACAGGAGGGAGGATAAGAAGCGGGAGGGGAGGGAGGAGAGAGAGTGGTAAGATATAGTTTAAACTATACCCTTCGAAACCAGACATTATTAACGACGACCACCATGGCAAATACAACATTAACAATTACACATGATACCATAAATACAGTACATAGAAGAATGCCTTCCTCACCATACCTCGAGATATGCAGAAGGCAGTAGGGCTGTGTCCATGTTATTTAGTCTCTCCCCGGCTCTCCCGCACTGGCAATATACTGTAGATACCAAGACTTCGCCGTTGTTCTGCTAATAATTCAAGGTATCTCCCATCCTTCCAAGTCTTCACAATCCCGCAAGCACGCACACACTACCGCGAAAAACACACAACAATCAAACAGTACTGTATACGCGCGCGGAGGCCGGCGATAATGGACGGCGTGGGTAGCAGAGTGAGCTGTGATGGCGGGGTGGGGGAGTGGTGAGGGTGTGAGGGATGTCAACCTAACTCTCTCATCAACCTCTCTATAACTATATAGATAACGGGATTTTAGTATAATTTGGCAACAATCTTAACGATAAATACACTAATGGGATATATATTTACCAACTTAATCATGCCTGTGATATCGTATCGTATATAAGATACATTAAGCCTATAGGAGTGAATGGCTAGGATGTTGGTACCCCTGTTCAGCTGACCACGCTCGCAGCAACAACCAAGCTTATGTTGCGCTCTCATCCTTTATAACCCTAATTAAAGGCTACGGGATAGAGCTCCTTAACCAGTAAAGGAACTATTACACATTAATAGGACCCTTCCATCAATTCTAGATATTCGGTGTTGCATATATTTAAACATTAATTTCATTGCGGATTAATAACACATTAATACGTAACTCGGCACCTGCAGCCTATGCCTAGATGCGCCCTTTCGATTCTATCTACATTTGTCACTTTTCACAAACCTTCGTTTACGTTTACGATCTTTTAATACTTAGCACGATGACCGATATGACTAATGCACGAACGACGGATAACGAAACAGTGCTGGTTGAGAAGAATGGGTTTAGAGAAAACTAAATATACATGAAAAATAAAAGATAAACTAATATAATTTCTTAAAACACAAATTCCCTGATAATGTGACTGATTGAGTATCTACAAGATTAAAGAAGACACTAAAGGAAATACCAAGCTTAAGAGTTTTTGTTCAGATGATCTTTCAGTTTACTTCAGTTAATATTAGACACATTAGGTTAAAAAGGCCTTACCCATGATATTCTGGTGTCTTTATGTTTGCGTTAGAGACGGAGGGTGGTGGGAGAGGAGGATAGGCATAAATAATACATATATACAATCCTTAGAGATTAAATATGCCCCCTTAGTTTTAAGGTTATGAAACGTTTGTCCCATTAGTTTTAAGGTTATGAAACGTTTGCCCCATTAGTTTGGCTATTATAAGACCTTTCATCTCATTTATGTGTAAATGTTAAGACCTTTCGTGTCATGTAGGTGTTGATATTTGCCAGGCAGACGATAGCGACCCTGTATTGTGAATCGGCACTTGGCCAGAGAATTTTTCTACCGAAAAAATGCACAAATATATCTCGAAGGAGGGTCTTGGGGGTATATATTTAAGCTTGAAGGAGGTCTTAATAGGAACGGCATAATGATAATAATACTAATAACAATAATAGACGTGCCGTTTCGCCCAAAATCAAAACGGCATACCCAACTCTGCGATGAGTCACCATCATCACTACTAGTCACTATCACCATTACTATCATCAACACTACTACTACTATTATAGTCATCACTACTACTCTTACCATCATCACTACTACTGTCATCATGACTACTACTGTCATCATCACGACAACTTTCACCATCATCACTAATACTGTCACCATCATCACTACAACTATCATTGCTTGTCACCATCATCACTACTACTAGTAGTCACCATCATCATCATTGCTGTCATCATCATTACTACCATCATCATCACTGCTGTCATCATCACTACAACTACAACCATCATCACTACTATTTTCACTACAATTACCATCATCACCACTATTATCACCATTATCACTACAATTACCATCATACCCACTATTAATACGGTAATACCATCACTTCTAATGTCACCATCATTATTACTGTCATCATTACTTGTCACCATCATCACTACTATTATCACCATTATCACTACAATTAGAAGTTTGTGTGAAAATCGGTCGAACGGTCTAGGAGTTTTAAGAAAGACACGTCTCGCCATTATCATCACATCTGTGTGTGATATCTCTCTCTCTCTCTCTGTCTCTGTCTCTCTCTCTCTCTCTCTCTCTCTCTCTCTCTCCTCTCTCTCTCTCTCTCTCTCTCTCTCTCTCTCTCTCTCTCTCTCAAATGACCCCACTAAATCCCCCTATCCATGAACCATAACTTACCATTGGGAACTCTTTTCTACCCACCTACCTTCCTTCCAACAATTGTTTCAACACTCCTTCCTCCTTCTCTCTCTCCCTCCCTCGTTCTTTCCCTCTCCCTCCAACTCTTTCCCCCTTTTTATCTTTCCTCTCTCCCTTCCCCTCCTCCTCCCAATCCCTCTCACCTCCTTCACTACCTTCCTCTCTTCTCCTTTCTCCCCTCTCTTTTCGTACTCCTGATCTTACCAACTCTGGACCCCTCTGGATCCCACTGTCCATAATTTAGAATTGGAAACTACCTACCTTTCCTTCACAATTGTTCCAAAACTTCTTCGTCACCCTTCCCCCTGTTCTACTCTCTATTCACTCACACTCACTCTCACTCTTACTCTCTCACTACCTTCTTCCTCTCTTCTACCGTCTCCTCTTTTCCCTTTTCTTTCCTGCCCCGTAGGGTCACACACACACACAGGAAATAGGTACAGGGGGGGGGGGGGGGGCCCGGAAAGGGGGGAGGGGGCCAAACCATTTTTTGGACCTAAGATCATAACTATTGCACACATTCAAAACATCTTTTTTAATGACCGTCGCATTCACGCACCAAAGGTTCGTGTGGAGTTTGGTGAAAATCCGTCAAACGGTCTAGGAGGAGTTCTCGGACGGACAGACAGACAGACAGACATTTCGGTTAGCATGTACCACTATACGGGGGGCGATACCACTGCTTACGCAGAGTTGATAAATAAATGCGTCCATACATGCGAAAACTGAATGGGTTAACCCCTTCTTTACCGGCAGTCTTTTATTTGATTTCAGCTACATTTAGACGATTGTATGAAGCTGTGAAAGGATTATATGGCAGCTAAAAGCATTAATCGAGATAGTCTGTAGCCTAAATTTAATGGGAGGACGTCCTTCCTAGCCTGAACAAAATCGTCTAATAGTTGCCAGAATATAACGAAAAGGACGTCAGCGGTACAGAAGGGGTTAATAGGGACCAGGACGAATAAAACTAGAGCACCTCCTTGACCCCCGCTTCACATACCACTTCATGCGCCGGGTGAAGTGGAAAGCGTGTAAATGGACTCTGAAGGGGGAGGTGGATGATTTTGGGGACCCCCTTCTTCCTAGTGTTTAGTCCTATTAGTTTTGAGATTTTAAGACGTTCGGCCCATTAGTTTGGCGATTTTAATACCTTTCGCCCCACTTCGTTGTAAATTTAAAGATCTTTCGTTCCATTTAGGTGTCGACATTTGCCTGGCGAGCGATAGCGAGCCTGTAATTTTAAGAGGAAACGGCCTTCGGCCCGGATATTTTTTGAATACGGAGTGCGAGATATAAGAAGTATTATACCTTTGTACCTTGATATATGTAAGTAATAGGACATTTCATAAGTGCTTAGGAACACAGAGTAAGAAGCACTTGTACAATATTGAATATATGAATTGTTGAAAGGAGATCGAGAATTATAAGTGAATAATATAAACTATATATATACAGTATATATATAGAGAGAGAGAGATAGAGAGAGAAAAAAAAAGTAAGGGGGGGGGGAAAGAGAGTGTGTGTGTGTGTGTGTGTGTGTAAGGTAACACCTGATGTGCCACACACACACACGCCTCTACCTGCCCGATATATTGACAGTGGTCCAGTGTGTCGCCCGATATCCTCACCTCACACCTCACTAGTCCTCATCCCTCGCTCCTATATCCTTACCTCACTCTGCTTCTCTCCTCATACCTCACTCCTCTATATCCTTACCTCACTCTGCTTCTCTCCTCATACCTCACTCCTCTATATCCTTACCTCACTCTGCTTCTCTCCTCATACCTCACTCCTCTATATCCTTACCTCACTCTGCTTCTCTCATACCCTGCCTCTTACCTCACTCCTCTATATCCTTACCTCACTCTGCTTCTCTCCTCATACCTCACTCCTCTATATCCTTACCTCACTCTGCTTCTCTCCTACCCTGCCTCTTACCTCACTCCTCTATATCCTTACCTCACTCTGCTTCTCTCCTTATACCCTGCCTCTTACCTCACTCCTCTATATCCTTACCTCACTCTGCTTCTCTCCTCATACCTTGCCTCTTACCTCACTCCTCTATATCCTTACCTCACTCTGCTTCTCTCATACCTTGCCTCTTACCTCACTCCTCTATATCCTTACCTCACTCTGCTTCTCTCATACCCTGCCTCTTACCTCACTCCTCTATATCCTTACCTCACTCTGCTTCTCTCCTTATACCCTGCTGCTTACCTCACTCCTCTATATCCTTACCTCACTCTGCTTCTCTCATACCTTGCCTCTTACCTCACTCCTCTATATCCTTACCTCACTCTGCTTCTCTCATACCTTGCCTCTTACCTCACTCCTCTATATCCTTACCTCACTCTGCTTCTCTCCTCATACCTGCCTCTTACCTCACTCCTCTATACCTTACCTCACTCTGCTTCTCTCATACCTTGCCTCTTACCTCACTCCTCTATATCCTTACCTCACTCTGCTTCTCTCATACCCTGCCTCTTACCTCACTCCTCTATATCCTTACCTCACTCTGCTTCTCTCCTTATACCCTGCTGCTTACCTCACTCCTCTATATCCTTACCTTACTCTGCTTCTCTCATACCTTGCCTCTTACCTCACTCCTCTATATCCTTACCTCACTCTGCTTCTCTCATACCTTGCCTCTTACCTCACTCCTCTATATCCTTACCTCACTCTGCTTCTCTCCTCATACCCTGCCTCTTACCTCACTCCTCTATATCCTTACCTCACTCTGCTTCTCTCATACCTTGCCTCTTACCTCACTCCTCTATATCCTTACCTCACTCTGCTTCTCTCATACCTTGCCTCTTACCTCACTCCTCTATATCCTTACCTCACTCTGCTTCTCTCCTCATACCCTGCCTCTTACCTCACTCCTCTATATCCTTACCTCACTCTGCTTCTCTCATACCTTGCCTCTTACCTCACTCCTCTATATCCTTACCTCACTCTGCTTCTCTCCTCATACCCTGCCTCTTACCTCACTCCTCTATATCCTTACCTCACTCTGCTTCTCTCATACCCTGCCTCTTACCTCACTCCTCTATATCCTTACCTCACTCTGCTTCTCTCCTTATACCCTGCTGCTTACCTCACTCCTCTATATCCTTACCTCACTCTGCTTCTCTCCTCATACCTTGCCTCTCACCTCACTCCTCTATATCCTTACCTCACTCTGCTTCTCTCCTTATACCCTACCTCTCACCTCACTACCCCTCATGCCCTGCCTCTGACCTCACTACATAGCATTAGCCCTCATACTCTGCTGCTCACCTCACTACACCTCACTAACTCTCATTACCTGCCTAACACCTCACTACATATCACTAGCCATCATAATCTCTTCTCATCTCACTACACCTCACTAACCCTCATTACTTGCCTCATACCTCACTACACATCACCAGCCCTCATACCGTCTCTTACCTTACTCCTCTATATCCTCACCTCACTAGCCCTCATACTCTGCTGCTCACCCCACGTCTCTATATCCTCATCTCACTCCTCACCACACCTCACTATCTCTCATACCGTCTCACATTTCACTCAGATAAACCCCCACCTCACATCTCACTTGTCCTCATATCCTGTCTCTCACCTCACCCCCCTCACCCCCCCCCCACCACCAGCCCTCATACCCTACCTCTCACCTCACTCTTTTATATCCGTACCTCACATATCACACCTCACTAGAATGCATATCTTGCCTCTCACCTCACTCTTTTATATCCTCACCTCACATCTCACACTTCACTGTAATGCATATCTTGCCGCTCACCTCACTCCTCCATATCCTCAGCTCACTCCTCCATATCCTCACCTCACTCCTCCATATCCTCACCTCACACCGTATCACCCCTCACTATCCCTGCTTATTACACATACCCCAATTTTAACACACATTCTTCCTCACCTGCCTCCCCTCACCTCACTCTTCCCTCTTATGTCTCACTCCTCACCCACCATCACCTCACGACACCTGCCTATACCTCAGACCTCGAACCTCAGTCCCTTCAGTCCGGCCTTACCTTGGCATTCCTGCATCACCTCCAGTGTCAACCATTTAATCATAATATGGACAAATTAAACTCTATAATCTTCAGTCTGACAGTTGCAATTGATCACTGGCGAGTGCACGACGATATTAGACAGGCAAATAATAAATACAAATAATATAATATATATATAATATATATTAATAGAGAGAGAGAGAGAGAGAGAGAGAGAGAGAGAGGCTTTTATAGGATGGAAATTATATTGACTTTAGTTTAATGTATTTATGTACATACTACCTGCAACTTCAAGCTACTTTTTCAGCTAAGTATAGCACGAAACATGCAAATGGCAAAATAAATTTGCTTAACAGGTTTTATGTAACACATACGATGTCAAATGTATTAATATCTCCCGGATTCATCCAACACTATCGGATAAATTATTATGTTCTATCCAACAACCAACTCTACTCCTAAAATCGATTAATGAAATTTAACACACACATGTGGCAGTCCGTGGATTCGAACCCAGGACGCTCACACCGAAAATCAACACCTTATGCATTTTTTTGTCTTCGTTATAAATCACCCTTTGTGTAATACGATTGGTTGATCTACACGTTAAGGTGCCTATTGTCAAGAATTACCTTACCTGATCTAATAGCTAACCTAGAATGTTGCCTAGCATTAGTTCGCTATTACACCTTAGTTTATCTCACAGGTAATCTACATTCTATTAATTTCACCACAACAAAAATAGATTATTACATATCATGAGTTAGCTATTGTATAATTGCCTGAATAGGTAGTTGGTGCAGTGAACATTAAATACGGAAAACACTCACTGGGGCATTTGCATACGGGGAATGCTTCAAAATAGTTCACCTGCTTGTCAAAAGTTGTTCTGTGAAATTTGTACCATCGTTCACTGCAGGCGATTGTAGCTTACAATTGATTCTTCCAAACCCAGGGGATGGATGTAGTGATCGGGCGTACGGTCGTCATGTTGTGCGCTCGCAGTTACGTACCCGTCTATTTCGACGCTATATTTTCTGCTATTTGCCCCCTGTCATTGCTACATGAATACTAGGTTAGGTTAGGTTAGGTGGTTTGGTTAGGCTAATGTATTTGTATATCCAAAGGCAGTCAAAATAGACGGGAACATGATGGGAAAGGTCCGACGCCACTACGCGTAGTGTAAACAAGGCTGGCGGTACGCCCGCACTTAACACTCTTGCCAAACCCTGTAATCTTGCTACGTTTGGCAAATTACAGACCAAGTTGTAAGTCACGGTTTTCAGACCATTGTACACTCGAGTAAAAAGCAATCTTTACACTAGCGCTCTATACATTCTGGAAGTGGGTCGAAATCTTCTGATAATACCTCACAGACGTATGTTTCACCCGATTCATTCCGTTCACACTAGATTATTTACAACTCACCAGCGTAAAGTTTGTTTTTGGTTGAGTGTACAGTACCTGGATTGAGGACCTGCAAAACTCAAACTGTTACACACCCCACCATTCAACTCTCCCTCACTTACAGTATAGTATTAGTTGTCGAGAAAATAACTCTAAAATAATTAATACCCCCTTAAGGGACCCCACCTCGTTTTTTTCTCTTTCTCTCCCTCTCTCTTTGGCTTGTATCCATTCGGCCCCATTCAGCCTACTGTTTTAAGACGTTTACCCCCATCCAGGTGTCAATATTTTCCTGGCGACCGTGAGCGAGCCAGCATATATATATTTTTGTTTTGACAGCAAGCTAAATTTGTACATTTTTCGATAGAAATTTTTTTCCGGCGAAGCCGGATTTCTCCATACAATGCTGGCTCGCTATCGCTCGCCAGGAAGAAATTGACACCTGGATGGGGATAAACGTCTTAAAACAGTTGGCTGAATGGGGTCGAATGGATACAAGCCAGAGAAAGAGAAAAGGAGATAAAGATAAAAAAAAAAGCCGGTGACCCCCCTTAATGCATGTAAACAAAAATGCATAAACATTTTTCAAACTAAGTATCAAAAGTAGACTTAAATTACTCATAACGAACTGTAATGTAAAGAGAGATACATCCTTTCATAATAAATGATACATCAAATTCAATCGAAAGTAGGTTAAAGTCGTGTGTAGAGGTAATGTGACAGAAGAAAAAAGTAAAACATTCTCGAGAGTATTTTCGGTCATTCCAGAACCTTGGGCTCGTGACGTCAGAAGAAAGGGACGGTGGAGGGGGGAGGGTGGTAGGTGTGTGGTAGGTAGGTATGTTAGGGGTATGTGGCAGGTTGGGGAGAAGGGTGGTAGGTAGGTATGTGACAGGTTGGGAAGGAGGGTGGTAAGTGTGTGGTAGGTAGGTATGTTAGGGGTATGTGGCAGGTTGGGAAGAAGGGTGGTAGGTAGGTATGTTAGGGATAAGTGGCAGGTTGAGGAGGAAGGTGATAAGTGTGTGGTAGGTAGGTATGTGGCAGGTTGGGGAGGAGGGTGGTAGGTAGGTATGTTAGGGGTATGTGGCAGGTTGGGGAGAAGGGTGGTAGGTAGGTATGTGACAGGTTGGGAAGGAGGGTGGTAAGTGTGTGGTAGGTAGGTATGTTAGGGGTATGTGGCAGGTTGGGGAGAAGGGTGGTAGGTAGGTATGTGACAGGTTGGGAAGGAGGGTGGTAGGTGTGTGGTAGGTAGGTATGTTAGGGGTATGTGGCAGGTTGGGGAGAAGGGTGGTAGGTAGGTATGTGACAGGTTGGGAAGGAGGGTGGTAGGTGTGTGGTAGGTAGGTATGTTAGGGGTATGTGGAAGGGTGGTAGGTAGGTATGTGACAGGTTGGGAAGGAGGGTGGTAAGTGTGTGGTAGGTAGGTATGTTAGGGGTATGTGGCAGGTTGGGGAGAAGGGTGGTAGGTAGGTAGGTTAGGGATAAGTGGCAGGTTGGGGAGGAAGGTGATAAGTGTGTGGTAGGTAGGTATGTTATGGGTATGTGGCAGGTTGGGGAGGAGGGTGAGGTGTGGTAGGGAGTTATGTTGGGGGTGTGTGGCAGGTTGGGGAGGAGGGTGGTAGGTAGGTAGGTATGTTATGGGTATGTGACAGGTTAGGGAGGAGGGAGAGGTGTAGTAGGTCGGTATGTTAGAGGTTGTGACAGGGTGGGATGAAGGGAGTTGTGTAGTAGGGTAGGGTGTGGTGGAGGGTTGGGTATGATTATGTGGTAAGGAAGTATAGCATGTTAGGGGTATGTGGTAGGGAGGGTGTGATAGGTGTGTGGTACGGAGATATGTTAGGGGTATGTGCTAGGGAGAAAACTGTTGGTGTGCTGTGGGTTATGTGGTAGGGAGGAGGTGGGGTGAGGGGAATGGGGTGTGGTAGGGGAAGAAAGTGAAATAGGGAGACCAGGCGACGCAGGTTTGGTGGGGTGAGTTGGAAGGGATCGAACCGGTGATGATGTAGGGGTTGTGGTGGTGGAAAGGGAGTAGTGAGAGGGGGGGGGGGAGCGGAAGTTATTTAGTGGAGGAGGGGAGGGGGGAGGGGGAACTGTGGGTTGTAGGTCGTGTGATGGGGGGGGGGGGATATCACGGTACGCGGGCCGATATTTACCTACCAGTGGTTCATACCCCCTGTAGTCAGTTGGTCCGTATATACCTGTTGGTGTGTGGGGGGTGACTGCGTGTAGGCCTATGTGTGTAAGTGACTGGGTGTATGTGTGTGGGTGTATCTGTGTAGGCCTATGTATGTGAATGGGTGTGTATGTGTGCTTATGAATGTATGTGTGTGTATGAATGTGTGTGGGTGTGTATGAATGTGTGGGGGGGTGTATGAATGTGTGTGGGTGTGTATGAATGTGTGTGGGTGTGTATGAATGTGTGTGGGTGTGTATGAATGTGCTTGGGTGTGTATGAATGTGTGTGGGTGTGTATGAATGTGTGTGGATGTGTATGAATGTGGGTGGGTGTGTATGAATGTATGTGGGTGTGTATGAATGTATGTGGGTGTGTATGAATGTATGTGGGTGTGTATGAATGTATGTGGGTGTGTATGAATGGGTGTGGATGTGTATGAATGTGTGTGGGTGTGTTTGAATGTGTGCATGAATGTGCGTGGGTGTGTATGAATGTGTGTGGGTGTGTATGAATGTGTGTGGGTGTGTATGAATGTGCGTGGGTGTGTATGAATGTGTGTGGGTGTGTATGAATGTGCGTGGGTGTGTATGAATGTGTGTGGGTGTGTATGAACGTGTGTGGGTGTGTATAAAATGTGTGTAGGTGTATATGAATGTGTGTATGTGCATGAAAATGCGTGTGTGTATGTCGACTTGGTATTTACTCTCTCTGAAGCCCCATGAACACCACTACCAACAATACCTCCTTTTCCACCCCTTCTGAATATTAATACCATCATATCATGAGCCATCACTACCACAGGATTCCTCACTATTAGTACTATAACACGTATTCCACAGCTTCAACACTCCAATACTGTACAGCACTACCGCCAATATAATTAATATACTTTATTTGAAATATATGAATTCTTAAAAAAAAAAAATGAATTAAAGACAAAACAAATCTTCATTCACTAGGTTATAGTTACACGTGTGCTACATAGCTTCTGTCGACATGTTCATTGGCACATACTATCTCATCACTAAATACTCTCAATAACATTACACACCCCTACCATCACCTTCAATATCAGAGGATTCTTTCAACACACTTGTTAACCATACCATATAATATAACACAGTAACGTCTGGCAATTGATAGATAGGCTATATAATGAAACTCAATGAATACACAAAAAATACGATTATTTACCATATCGTCTCTCTCTCTCTCTCAATAAGACAATCAATATCACCCGCAGCGACCCCCTCATTACACCCTCACCACGGCTATACACCTTCGATACCCACACCACCATTAGGGCACTACAATTATTTACCCTGCCAACATTATCAACACCACAGCCACACTCTTCAAACTACCCGTCACTCCTACCACATCATAAATAACAATAGAATTATCCCTTTAGAGTCTTACAGTACAAGAAACTTGTAGCAAAAGCAGAACTTGATATAAGTCATTTTCTTTGATTTGCTTTAAGGGGGGGTGACCTGTTTTTTGTTCTGTCCTTTTCTATCTTTCTCTGACTTGTATCTATTTGGCCCCATTCAGCCTACTGTTTTAAAAAGTTTATCCCCATCCAGGTGTCAATTGTTTACTGGTGAGCGGTAGCGAGCCAGCATATTTTTTATTGTTGTTTGACAGCAGGCTAAATTTGTACATTTTTCGATAGAAAAATGTCTCCGGCGAAGCCGGATTTCTTCATATAATGGCTCGCTATCGCTCGCCAGGAAGAAATCGACACCTAGCTGGGGATAAACGTCTTAAAATAGTTGGCTGAATGGGGCCGAATGGATACAAGCCAGAGAAAGAGAGAAAAGGACAGAAATAACAAAAACCAGGTCACCCCCTTAACCCTTTGAAACTCTTAACACATTTTGACAGTTCATTCTGCCTTTCATTAGACGATTTTATGCAGTTTAAGAAGGCTCTGTGGGAATTATATGGGTAAAGACTATCTCATGTAATCCTCTGGTTTCTATATACCCTTCGTAATCTGAATAACATCGTCTAATAATAGCCGGAAAACAAAAAATAAATACAGATTGGAGCTTGAAAGGGTTAATTGGTAATAGACACAGTTTCGGAATGTCTTATCTCAATCACCAGGCAAATCTATAAGAAACGAAAACCCAAGCGTGTGAGAAAGGACAGTTGTTACGTGAACAATTAAAGCATCCCTAATAGGCTCAAAATCGCGTCATATGTCGGAGGGGGTTAATTACGTAATTATGCCTAAGACGAATACTGACAGAGTATACATAAAGCAAAACTGAAACCATTTAGAACATATAAGCCTAGGATAACGAGTTGTGAAATTATACGAGGATTTGTGATAACCCGAAAAATAGAGTAGGTAATATTAAGGTACTTATATAAATATCTATGGAAATCGTGATCCCAGAACTTTACCTATCACTTCATATTTGTTTTCACCAACCCAACAATTAATGTATAAATAAACCTAACTAGTGAAATCAATGCAAGTAATGATTACATGTGGTACTCCAAGGACTCGAACCTAGGATACTCGCACCGAAATTCCGCACACTAAGCACTAGGCTATCAAGACAGTTATTCTTTATAAGGCTTATGCACAAGCCTATGATATATTATGCATTCTCGAATACTGCATATTAAGGGGAGGTTTTTAGTGTGTTTCCTAGACTTCCATCGAGCTTGAAATTACAGCCCCTTGACCCCCTTTCAAGATAAATTTGTACATTTTTCGGTAGAAAAATGTCCCGGCCTAAGGCCGGTTCCTCTTTAATTACAGGCTCGCTATCGCTCGCCAGGAAAAAATCGACACCTAAATGGGACGAAAGGTCTTAAAAGTGACATAAGTGGGGTGAAACTTCTTAAAATCGCCAAACTAATGGGGGCGAACGTCTTAAAATTTCAAAAGCAATGGGGCTAAACATGAGGGCGAAAAGGGTCCAGAAAAAAAAAACTTCAGGTGGAAATCTCCCCTTAATCTAAGCAGAACTACTGTATCATGCCTAAAGTGATAATATTATAGCCGACACCGAGCCCCTACCTATATATACCCAGTCAAAAGCTAACATATTTATATACTATGTCTGGTCGTATTTTTAAGGGGAGGTCTCCACTTAAGGGATTTTTTCTTGACCCCTTTCTCCCTCATGTTTAGCCCCATTGCTTTTGATATTATAAAACGTTTGCCCCATTAGTTTAGCGATTTTAAGAATTTTCACCCCATATTAAGACCTTTCGTGCCATTCAGGTGTCAATTTTATCCTGGCGAGCGATAGCGAGCCTGTAATTTAAGAGGAACCGGCCTTCGGCCGGGACATTTTTCTACCGAAAAATGTACAAATATATCTTGAAAGGGACTCAAGGGGGTGTAATTTTAAGCTTGATGGAGGTCTAGGGAACAAACTAAATACCTCCCCTTAAAGCTGAACTTCCACTGCATAATGTGTGTTCAAATTGAAAGTGTTCAGACGTTTATATGTGCTAATTTGAACACGTCAAAGATTGTAACACTTATTTGTATCTACTGTAGGCCTATATATACAGAGGGTCCCGCGAGTTTTGTTCAATTTTTTCCGGAAGTGAAAGATTAAGTCATTCGGAGTAACAACCATAACATCTACACACATAAGCTTAAGGCGGGGTGACCTGTTTGTGTGCTGTCCTTTTCTATCTTTCTCTGGCTTGTATCCATTTGGCCCCATTCAGCCTACTGTTTTAAGACGTTTATCCCCATCCAGGTGTCAATTTTTTACTGGTGGGCGGTAGCGAGCCAGCATATTTTTTATTTTTGTTTGACAGCAGGCTAAATTTGTACATTTTTCGATAGAAAAATGTCTCCGGCGAAGCCGGATTTCTTCATAATGCTGGCTCGCTATCGCTCGCCAGGAAGAAATCGACACCTAGATGGGGATAAAAGTCTTAAAATAGTTGGCTGAATGGGGCCGAATGGATACAAGCCAGAGAAAGAGAGAAAAGGACAGAAATAACAAAAAGCAGGTCACCCCCCTTAAGGGAGCTATTTATCTGTTATGTTTTATATATATATATATACCGGTATATATATATATTTTTTTTTTTTTTTTGCTATTATGGTCCATTAAAGTCGACATTGTTGCCATTTTTAAGCCGTTTTCCTTCAAATGAAATGGTATAGAAAAGAAAATAAGTAGTGTATTATTTAACTCATTGCCTACAAAAGCTCATTATTTTCCAATTGGAATAAAATCGCCTATTGCCAGCCAGATGAGAACTAAATCAGATATAACTGTGCCAAAGGAGTTCCTTGAAATAACTTGTAACCCTTTAGTTTACAATACTATATTCTTAAGGGGAGATATCCACTTGAGGGACTTTTTTTCTGGACCCCTTTCTCCCTCATGTTTAGCCCCATTGCTTTTGAGATTTTAAGACCTTCGCCCTAGTAATTTGGATATTTTAAGAAATGTAGCCCCATATCTGTCAATTTTAAGACCTTTTTGTGCCGTTAAGGTGTCGATTTTTTCCTGGCGAGCGATAGCGAGCCTGTAATATTATTTTTATTAATCTCACCACCACACCCCCAATGAAATTAATTAAAGTATATATGATCCACCGGGATTCGAACCCGGGTTATCACACACATATTTTTGCCACCTTAACCATTACACCACCTTTAAGAGCAAAATTTTTCTACCGAAAAATGTACAAATTTATCTTGAAAGGGAGTCTAGGGGATGTAATTTTAAGCTTGATGAAAAAGTAGGGAACAAACTAAATACCTCCCCTTAATCTTAATAACAAACTAAATACCTCCCCTTAATCTTAATAACAAACTAAATACCTCCCCTTAATCTTAATAACAAACTAAATACCTCCCCTTAATCTTAATAACAAACTAAATACCTCCCCTTAATCTTAATAACAAACTAAATACCTTCCCTTAATCTTAATAACAAACTAAATACCTTCCCTTAATCTTAATAACATGTAATCAATAATGACTAAACACACCCGTATAAAAACACACACCTTCGTCACCATCTGCACACTGAAAGGTTTATCAGAGCAAACAAATACAATACAAATAATAATAATACGTCCCCAAGATCCCACCACCACCACTACCATACCTAATCAACATCACCACCACCACCACCATACCTATCAACAATCACCACCACCACCACTACCATACCTAATCAACATCACCACCACCACCACCACTATCATACCTAATCAACATCACCACCACCACCACCACCACCACCACTAACAAAAAAAACAAAAAAAAAAAACAAAAAAAAAAAAAAAAAAAATCAACATCACCACCACCACCACCATACCTATCAACAATCACCACCACCACCACCACCACCACCACCACCACTAGATTTACCTTATTCAGTATTGGTCCAAATCATCAATACCCCAAATCACCAACATACCAATCGATACACTTATAATATAGCAACATAATACTTCTCTCCTCACACTCACCTAACCAAAAACAATCATAGACAAATTAAAATAAATAAATAAGTTAAAAAAATATACATGATATATTTGTAAACAGCATAGTTCATTTGGAAATCCACATGATAAATAGAAAGACAGAAAAATCCCAAAATACAATCATGGACACACACACTATAGTCAATTTTTTTCCAGCAGAGACTAAATTGACATGTTCTCTCTTTTGTTTTACTCGGTTATAAGGTAGATTAACAGCGAAATATGCTGTTAATTATGAACACATGGCATTAATACGACACACAGCCATAGTAGTTTCATATTTGTCCATTAAGTATCGAGAAATCAGTTACTAAGGGATTCAATTTACCATCAGCTGGAAAACAATAGACCATAGTTACACGTGCCGTGACTCCGAGTGGGTGTAATGCTCTTATGGATTTGATATATAGTTTGCAAGTGATTGGATGAGTGTATACATATGCTTTGATGTTGTTGCAAGTGATTGGATGAGTGTATCCATATGCTTTGATGTTGTTGATATATAGTTTGCAAGTGATTGGATGAGTGTATCCATATGCTTTGATGTTGTTGATATATAGTTTGCAAGTGATTGGATGAGTGTATCCATATGCTTTGATGTTGTTGGAAGTGCGTAAAATCAGTCATTCTCCATAATACTAGAAAATTACACAAGAGCTTTCATCGTCAATTTTCGATGGTGAAGATTTTGCTGGCAACATGTTGGGACCTTTTGCACTGGTATCAGAAAATAGGCTACATATAGACTAACTTAGCTGACATTAATATTTAGAAGTTTCACCTCATAAACTGCCAGACCAGTCATGTCAATAAAAGTTGAAGGAAAGATCTCTTGTGCGATGATGTCCTCCAAAACACTGAGGATCAAGTGTCCAAACAGTGTTTAGATATAGGGCCTCGGTACCATGTCCACGAATATAGCCTGGCCTCGGTACCATGTCCACGAATATAGCCTGGCCTCGGTACCATGTCCACGAATATAGCCTGGCCTCGGTACCATGTCCACGAATATAGCCTGGCCTCTGTACCATGTCCACGAATATAGCCTGGCCTCGGTACCATGTCCACGAATATAGCCTGGCCTCGGTACCATGTCCACGAATATAGCCTGGCCTCGGTACCATGTCCACGAATATAGCCTGGCCTCGGTACCATGTCCACGAATATAGCCTGGCCTCGGTACCATGTCCACGAATATAGCCTGGCCTCGGTACCATGTCCACGAATAATATGCATTCAAACTAAACTAAACTTGTATTATGGTTATGAAGGATATTAAGGGGAGATTTTCACTTGAGAGATTTTTCGGGACCCCTGTCTCCCTCATATTTAGCCCCATTGCGTTTGGCGATTTTAAGAACTTTCGCCCGATTTCTGTCAATTTTAAGACCTTTCGTGCCATTTAGGTGTCCATTGTTTCCTGGCGAGCGATAGCGAGCCTGTAATTTAAGAGGAACCGGCCTTCGGCTGGGACAAATTTATCTTGAAAGGAGGTCTAGGGGGTGTAATTATAAGCTTGATGGAGGTCTAGGGAACAAACTTTACACCTCCCCTTAAATCCAAAGAATGGTTAAAGTTGAACTTACGGAACATTGCAAAGTTTATACATAGAAGAAACGTTAATGTTAAAAAGCGGACTCTTTGGTTAGAGGCAACTACAGTTTAAAATATTGTGGGTGGGTGGAGATAGATACATGTTTTAAAACTTAGAGGGTGAATAGAAAAGGATAAGACGTTAATAGAAGAGACGAATTATGTCCCCTCAAGCAAGTACACACACACACACACACACACACACACACACATACACACACACACACACACACACACACACACAAATATGAATATTGGGAACACGCCAATGTTTGAAAACATGCGAAACTTTTAAGATTTTTTGTGTAGAAAAAAATATATTTAATGCAAAAATGCGAACATAAATTGATACCGTTCCTATATTATTTATCAACCGGACCTATACAAATTGATACCGTTCCTATATTATTTATCAACCGGACCTATATAAATTGATACCGTTCCTATATTATTTATCAACCGGACCTATACAAATTGATACCGTTCCTATATTATTTATCAACCGGACCTATACAAATTGATACCGTTCCTATATTATTTATCAACGGACCTATACAAATTGATACCGTTCCTATATTATTTATCAAACGGACCTATACAAATTGATACCGTTCCTATATTATTTATCAACCGGACCTATACAAATTGATACCGTTCCTATATTATTTATCAACCGGACCTATACAAATTGATACCGTTCCTATATTATTTATCAAACGGACCTATACAAATTGATACCGTTCCTATATTATTTATCAACCGGACCTATACAAATTGATACCGTTCCTATATTATTTATCAACCGGACCTATACAAATTGATACCGTTCCTATATTATTTATCAACCGGACCTATACAAATTGATACCGTTCCTATATTATTTATCAACCGGACCTATACAAATTGGTACCGTTCCTATATTATTTATCAACCGGACCTATACAAATTGATACCGTTCCTATATTATTTATCAACCGGACCTATACAAATTGATACCGTTCCTATATTATTTATCAACCGGACCTATACAAATTGATACCGTTCCTATATTATTTATCAACCGGACCTATACAAATTGGTACCGTTCCTATATTATTTATCAACCGGACCTATACAAATTGATACCGTTCCTATATTATTTATCAACGGACCTATACAAATTGGTACCGTTCCTATATTATTTATCAACCGGACCTATACAAATTGATACCGTTCCTATATTATTTATCAACCGGACCTATACAAATTGGTACCGTTCCTATATTATTTATCAACCGGACCTATACAAATTGATACCGTTCCTATATTATTTATCAACCGGACCTATACAAATTGATACCGTTCCTATATTATTTATCAAACGGACCTATACAAATTGATACCGTTCCTATATTATTTATCAACCGGACCTATACAAATTGATACCGTTCCTATATTATTTATCAACCGGACCTATACAAATTGGTACCGTTCCTATATTATTTATCAACCGGACCTATACAAATTGATACCGTTCCTATATTATTTATCAAACGGACCTATACAAATTGATCCGAAAGTTCCTCAGAAGCGACCAATGTAAAAGAACAGTTTGTGGTTTTTACAGGTGTGCTCCCAACCAACACTGCGTCTATGAGGTAGATTGCGTCCTTAATAAGGTTTTTTGGACCACTTTCTCCCTCATGTTTAGCCCCATTAGTTTTCAGATGTTAGGATGTTTGCCCCATTAGTTAGTCGACTTTAAGACCTTTCGCCCCATTTCTTCGTCAATATTTAGACCTTTCGTGCTATTTATTGTAGGTGTCAATGTTTTCCCTGGCAAACGATAGTGAGCCAGTAATGTTGGAAGAACCGGCCTTCGGCCGGAACATTTGTCTACCAACAAATTTACAAATTAATCTAGAAGGGGGATCTAATGGATTTTTTCTTTTAATTTGATGGAGGTCAAGGGAGGAAACTAGAATAATAATGAATACATGCAAAAATCGCCCAAAATGTGAACCATCCCCCCTTAATGCTTGAAAGGTTAAATACAAATAGCATAAACTTGTACCAATAATCGCTCCAGAAGGTTATAGAATTCTTCAATTAAAATATGAAATATAAATATAAGTGTAAATAAATAAAAAAAGGTTAACGAGTCTAATATCACTCCCAGTTGTTAGTCCTATAATATGTGTAATCTGCTTCATTAGAAAAGAAATTGCTCCAGAAATATTTGAAGTATTTTGATATTGCATGGTTAAGATCAGCGACCGAATTTACAAAAATGGTACCTAGTCAATCAGAAGAGTTATTTTGTGCGATGTCGTACACTAATACAGTAAATAACACACTCAGTACCAGGGACGTCTTTTTTATCATATTCTGGCATCTATTACATCATTTTATTCAGCTAAGGAAAGATCTCTAGGAATAAATAAGGCTTGAAACTATCTCGACTAACCTTTTCAACTACCATAGATCCTTCCTAAGCTGCATAATATCGTCTAAATATAGCTAGAATAAAATATAGCACACGTCGCTGGTACTCAAAAGGTTAAACATTTTAACTGTGAGAGGAATCTGTTGTGGCAGTGCATGTTGTTCATTCAAGAGAAAACTGAAAGATTATAGTAAAGACGACTTGAAAATGTCTTTGAGCAGATGGATCTTCAATAGTGTTCGTATTAACTTTTCGATATGGCAA
Source organism: Paralithodes platypus (assembly GCA_032716605.1). Taxonomy (NCBI): domain Eukaryota; kingdom Metazoa; phylum Arthropoda; class Malacostraca; order Decapoda; family Lithodidae; genus Paralithodes; species Paralithodes platypus. The sequence goes on along the minus strand of CM064496.1, from coordinate 38,876,929 downwards.
AATTCAATGCTGGATTAGACATTACAAAGCTCATATTTACATCAAATAACAGAAAATATGTTTGGAAAATCGTTATATAATATTGAGATCATGAAAAAACGTCCGAGACTGCTTGGCTGGAGGTGTGTCAGAAAAGCAGAAAGAGAAACTAAAATGTGAATCTGTAGGGAATATAAATAAGGTGTTGCCAATTAGCATGTCAATATGAAGCAACGAAGGTATCAAGACTTCATTCACTAACTCGGGGCTTCGTAAGAGTAACAGGCTACTGAAAAGCCTTATTGCGAGGTTGATATTTGTACAGTATATATAACCATGGGTCGTTATGGAGTGGGTCACGGCGCCCTGGCCATCAGGAGAGAGCGGAGCCGTCGTCGCCGCCGCTCTTCCTTGACTGGAGAGCACGTCCCACATCATCAGTTCCGCCCGGATAACTACCTACACTTCTGCAATCAACATGAACATCGAAAAAGCTCTTTGGTCTCCAGCCAGAGCGCCCCAGTTAAGGGTAGTTCTGACACGAATGCGACAGGTTCTGGAGACAACGATGGCCAACTACCTGGGCAAATTCCAATCACTCCTCGCCCCTTACGATCTGAGGGGGGAGAGACGGCTCAGCCGGGCACCTCCTGGTGGCCTGGCCCACCGTTACAGCAAGGAGGCATTGTCATGCCCATCCAAACTCTTCATAATGGTGTTGTCATGACTAGCCAACACCTACAGCAAGGTGGGGTTGTCAAACCTAGCAAACAACAACACAAAGGCCTCCTTTCTGAAGTGGTGGGGGTCCTCAGTGGTCGGGAAACCTGGCACACACATTCTCTCCTCTGGCCCAAGTTCGATGGGGACACCAAACCAGGTCAAGAATTGAAAGGCGAAACCACTAAAACCGATCAACATGGGTCAAATGATGAGGTAGGCAGCTGGGTGGTGTAGGTAAAAATCCCTTTCCCAAACCACCCAATTTCGCGGCGACAGATCCACCACAGGGTTCCTCGCACTTTATTATACGTGGCGTCTCATGTCCCCATCACACTGTACAGGCAGCCAGGTACTGCACCCCCGCCTTAACGCACCACAGGCAGCGCACCCCTTATCCTTCCAATATATTTCTGGCTAAGCCCAGCGGTCTTGCACCTATGTACAGTCACCAGACCAGTGACCAGCCGACAATACGACGATGATGGTGATGATGAAAGTACGGAGGTCCAGCACCTCCTAGGACACTGGCAAGTCCCCAGTCGTTGTTTTGCCTAAGTGTTTTCATTTTTCGACTCTGATTCTCTTGATAATAACTAATACCTTGTTTTTGTGAGCTCTTGTGTAGCATATAACTATAGCATCGTCATGTGATTCTACGCTTAATAGCACAGTCCTTGTATGTTACTGTATCTTCTAACTTTGACAACTTATTATATCTAAATAGTTTATTGCTACTGCTGCTATCTATACAATGGATGAGGAAAACGTATACTTCAGAATTAATATACATTAATATAGAAAATCCTTCTAAATGCATAATCTAATTGTGCTTCACTTAATTATTACAGTCATATTTCTATAGCCAGTCATGGTAACTGTAAAATTAAGCAGATGATGCAAATTAAGGTTAACCCCCTCCCCCCCAAAAAAAAAAAATAATAATAATAAATAAATAAATAAAAAAATATATATCTATATATAAATAAATAAAACGAATCATAATAAATACAACAAACAATAATAATATATCGCAAATTAAATATACCGGTACATAGGCTACTGTAAATATAACCGTCTATTTAAGCTTCGAGTTATCCCTATAATCTAATACCATACGTATTATGCCCCCAAAATGAAAACAAATTCAACAGACAGGAGTCGCTTCACTCACTACTTTATAAAATAATAATAATAATAATAATAATAATAATAATAATAATAATAAACAAATTAAATAATAATAATAATCCATTCAGTATGAGTAAGACACTTTTTTCTTTGCTTTGTTGTATAATTCTACACAAATTTCACAATATTTCTATTTTCTCACAAAACTCCCTCCGGCACAGTGTTTTCCTCTCCCTTTGGTCATTGTCGCTTATCTTAACATCATAGGCCAAAGTTTCAGTCATATGTCTCGAGTTAATTCCAACTAAACTAATCACTATGCTTAGACAGTGTCACACGAATCATTGTACATACAACTTTCCTTGGAGTCACAGAACTAAGAGTTATATACTGTAGATAGATAGATATATATATATATATATATATATATATATATATATATATATATATTTATTTATTTATTTATTTGTTTATACTGTATATAATTATAAACAAATATGTTGATCTTATGTACATAATCTATTAATAAATCCTCTAGTAAGGTCTTTGTGCATGGTCGATCAATTATGTAGTCTACTAAACTGTAAATATGAAGAAAATACACGTCACTAAACTAAGCTGCATCTTACTAACACGATAAGATATGATTGAAGACAATTGGTGCCTGTGTCTACAGTATGTTCGTCTGCTGACATTGCTACATACGGACGGTAAAACACTGGTGTCGTAGAAGACGCTGTCGCACGAGCACATTTTAACAATAATATTTTTCGGCAGCTATAGTCTAGTAGCTTCTGATTTAAAGTTCTGTAAGTATATCAACCACTTAAGATTGTCTAACTTCTGTCTATACTATAAAGAAATATAGTTTTAATGCATCACAAGTTATGCACATAAGTGTTTCAACCATTCAAACGTTCACATAAGCACAGAAACAGTGCCACACTTAATAGTACGTGTAAAAATACAAATTACAATTAAGCGTTAATTTTGTACAGTGTACTTGCTGATACTAAGGCAAAGGGCACACCCTCTGTCGCCAGAAAAACTCTTGCTGTTAAAAATACCGAATATACTGCTTGCTTGCAGGCAGAGTCAGACGTTCAAATTTTCAAGCAATTTTCGAAGTTTCCTCTGGCAACAATTTAGGGTTTTTATGCATACATAACGGCAACTAGATTTAAAATAGATGCAGTACACTGTAAATAAATAAAGGGCACAACAAGGGTATGGAAAAGGTATATAAAATCATATATTGATGGTGATTTACCTTCTTATCCTTGTGTAAACTAGGTATATCATCACCAATATACCTTTACATGGGTAGACTATTATGTACACTTTAACTACCCTTTTCGTACCCATTATTTTCCAGTGTTGGAAGCTAATTTCTTATATAACCAAACATGTGAACTTGCCAGAGAAGAATTGCCTGAATAAATTTCCTGAATAAAGTGCTCGTGTGACAGCGAGTTGGTCCCAGATATACAGGGTGTTTCAGTTGACGTTTTCATAAATGACAGGGCGTATTCGTCAGGCAATACTAAGACTTTTATTTTATGATGTTCTGGGTGAGTATTTATAATTACGGAGATATTACACATCGAAAGTTATCGATAGATACATACAAAAATGCAGTCAAAGGGGTAAACACGAATACTTCAAAGCCAGTGCAGGACAAACAGGCTTTGCTTACACGTGGATAACAGGGTTATAAAAGTGTTTCGGAATCTCTCTAGGGATGATAAAAAAAAAATGTATATTCCATTCAAGGGTTGAGGACTCTAATCCCTACAGCGCTTGCGAAACACTTTTCTAACCTCGTTATCCGCGTGTAAACAAAGCCTTTCTGCCCTGTGCTAGCTTTGAAATATTCGATTTTACCCCTTAGACTGCATTTTTGTTTGTATCTATCGATAACTTTCAAGTATCAATATCTCCGTAATTATCAATACTCATCCCGAACGTCAGTCATATTATTGGCTGACGAATACGTCCTGTCATTTATGAAAACGTCAACTGAAACCCCCTGTATATTCAGGTATAGGACAAGTTTATACCATCACAAGTAATAGCAAATAGACGATACACTTTGTATATACCGTTTTAAATAACCTATTATAGTTAAAATAATACGCCTTGATCTACGAAGTTGTATAATTAACACCTTCAGGATATGATGACGCTTTACTTCCATTATATTTTGGCTAGTACTGTAGGCCTATTAAACGATTGTATGCAGTTTCGGACGGAGTTGTAAGCCTTAAAGGGGTATAAACAAATTAACCCTCTGCTATCCTAATGTCCTTTCTAAGCTAAATAAATTAGTCTATTGATAATCTGATTATAATTATAACATGCGTCCTCGCATACTAAAAGAGTTAAGATTACGGACAAGCAACACTGAACGTTGTAGGCTGTCCAATATCATCAATACTGACAAATATTTCTTTATTAAATCATTATCATATAGATATGTTAATGTTATTAAAAGCTTGTGAATTAAACTTTTAACAATTAAGCTATTGTCATAAACAAACGTTTAATATTAACCCATGCAGTGTACCATGGCACATCCATTTATTTTATTCTGACTATTATTAGACAATATTATAAAGTATATAAAAGTCTATGGTCGAGGTGAGATCATATTAACCTTTTCATCCAAGAAATACCTCCTAACCTCCATAACATCGTCAAATGCTAGCCAGAGTCAAAGCAGAATGACGCCATCCTATACTAAATGCATTAATGGGCGACCTCACACTAACCACATGTCCGCAATTTACTGTCCGATTCGTTTGAATGATGGCTTGATATAGGTCTTAGCGGACACTCCAGAAAATCTTACCAATGGCCATTAATATCAAATATAATATGTTCTAGTTCTACCTGTTGATCTTGGATGCCGTCATTGAACAAGTGAAGGCTTGAGAATGAGGTCAACAGAAACCTATGCCACATTTTAAGAAATGTATCACATAACTTGAGCACAAGATCCGGTGCTTGTGGTGGCCCATGGATGCCTATTATATTAAAGGTATTATTCCGACCACTGAATTAGGGCCTATCAAAACAATTCACCGACTGATAGTTCGAAAATTAGACGCAGTAGATATATACATATGATAGGTTAAATACGGCAAAATAAATGTAGACACCTCATAAGGAGAGGGCCTTTACTTGACAGCGTTTCACTAATAGCTTCCACAGGTTATTTGTACACATACAACAGAAAGGTACCACACAAGAGATTTTCCCATTGAATTATGTTTGCAGCTCTGATGAGGCCACTTCTGAAATACACTTCTATAAGAATTATGTAACTTATAAATAATTATCACCAGTATAGTTTCCAATACCAGTGTAAAATAAGCCCAAAAAAGTTGCCAGACTGAAGTTACGAATCAAACGTTTACGATAAAAGTTGTCATTTGATTCTTCCTTCTGATGTAGTGTATAGCCAGATATACACCAGCTTTTTCTCACACTATATTTGATCCAAAAAAAATCTGGTAAACATTTTAGACATTTGCGCACTGGTAACTAGACTGAAGGTAGATTATCATAAGTAAGAACATTTTGATTACAGTATATTGCAGAAGCTGGCCGGTGAAAGTTGCAGATACAGTAAAAACAAATAAGTCAAAATAAAAGTTGATAGACAAAATGTTCGTGTAGGCTAAATCCGCGTTATATCATCAACCTGAAGAAGCTAAAGTAAAACTTAATTCAATAATTTAAAAAAAAAATCGCAGAAAGTAATTAGTCTAGCTATAACCTAAAGTTGACGATAATATGTATCTCTTGACTAAATGTGAATGCCCTTATGTCGAATATTAGGTCAGCCTTCGGAAATAATAATCAGCTTAAGACTTTTTAAGAAAAGCTCGACTAATTCTGTGCTTGCAAAGAATATGTATTAATCAAGCTGAATGAAAGCTATGAATTATCTGGATCTTAAGACTCGCCAAATTTAGTCAGCCAACGAATTATGGGCATTTCATGACAAATTAATATACAGTATGTAGCCACTTTACTGACTACCAAAGTACCTAATTTATCAAATTATTCCCTTCACCCGGTATCCTTATTAATTCAATACCTGATATTTGCACTTCAGAGGTTCCTTTACTTAGTTCAAGGGCTCACAATGTATTGCATTTATGACTGCGTCTGTACAAAAAGCCTTAACGTGTTTGTATAAAAATAATTGCAACCTGGGTGTCTGGGTTTCCCATTAAACGTGACTTATTGCGGCATATCAAAGTCTTACCAGTCAGAGGGCTTCGAGCCTTCAAATCGATATCTTACCGAGAAACTGAAACGCACCACACCCTTGCAACAAAGACTGCAGGTTACTATTTTACAGAAGATCGTTCCGTACATAACTTGTGTGTCATCATGTAATGAACAAATGAGGCATTTATTGTATGTTTCCAATTACAGGGGAATTAGAGCAAGATGTCGAATCATTACACAGCGTTTGGCACGCAAGAGTGTTTTCGCTAGACACTCCACATTCTTTATCGAACTATACAGACAACAGAACAACAGAACGTATAATTACTTCAGTCGAAAAAATCGCCAAAACAATGCGTGGAAATGCATATGGTTCTCAGTTATCAAAAACTGACACGGTGATTTTGACACTTCAGACAGCCTTACATAATTTCATCCACATACGGTAGTAGCCGTAAGGTTTTGACAATTAATGAAAATCTAGGCCAACAATATATGGATGGGCTAGCGGGCCCTTGAAAAAGCGAGCAAGGTACGCTAAGGAAGAAATCGTGTGGTATAGAACTTTGGGATAACCTAGCCTAGTACTTTATAGAGTGAAAGTCGGAACCACCAGATAGAACTAATCATCACAATAATAATCCAAACCGCACTGCTAATATTGTTCTGGAGATGTTACTTCGAGTTGATAATGAGGCTCTGTATAAAATAACTGTATATTAGAGTTTATGCTGAAAGTTTGAAAGTGGATGGTACCGATTCGTGAACTTTTTGGATCGGTCTCCTGTACTATCGGTGGGGATGGTTAGGCTGGCACCTCACCCCAGTCCCACTCCACTCCTCCCAGCACTTCTTCTGTGGCTATGGCCGCTGTAGCCGTTGCACTTCGTAACAAGCGCCAGCAGAAGATACAATTTGATCCTAACGAGGCAAGTAAAGTTGTGTACTGTTTGTAGACAGTAGTGGTGTCTGTAGTAGCCCGTAGACCACACCCTTAGTCTTCGTAGTGATTCATTCATATTCTGTTTGTAGACAGTAGTGGTGTCTGTAGAGTCTATTCATTATAACGAGCCTGGAAATCTCGACTGCTAGCCTCACGTAAATAAAAAAGGACTTGAGGAACTAAGCTGATAAAGTTAACCTTTGGGGGGAGTCACACAGCAAATATGTGTGGAAATGTACAGTCCATTAGCTCCAGTCCTCTCTGAGTTAC
>CM064496.1:38819644-38864644 GCA_032716605.1 Paralithodes platypus | reverse complement strand
CACACCCTGTACATTCAAGCTGCTGTTCATTTTATTATGAAGAGAAAGAAAGGAAAACAAAGTTTAAGTTATAAAGAGAGGACATGACTTTGGGTAGCGACTGTGCCATACTAGTCGATACAAGAGCAGGAAGGAAGGAAGGAAGGAAGTAATCAGCACCCATGTCTTGTCTTTCACAGGTGTGGTGGTGGTGTTGTTGTTGTTGTGGTTCCTATAGTTTACCTGGGGAATCAATAACACATCCCCGCCAGGCCTTAAGCGCTTTTTGATCTAGCTCACATGAGCCAGTTCGTACAGTTCCGCTCAAAAGTAGTGGCATGCATCTATCATACACATTTTGTTAATCTCTATAGTGATATAATAAAATTCATGAAAACAACTTTTATATTAAGTTTTTGTTAAATTTTGCCGAGTAAGATTTCCCATATTAACAGACGGCCTATGGTAGAAGTCGGTCAAACAAACTCGTCATCTAAGAGAAGTTGGCCACGAGAAGTAGGTTGGGTTAGGCTAAGTTAGGTTAGGTTAGGTTAGTTAGTGTAGTTAGGTTAGGCCTAGTTTGTGTTGTCAGAGTTCTAACAATGACAACATTTGCTTGTATTATTCATATTATTTTTTTAATCTAGTGTGACTCAGTGCATATGAAATGATACATCGTAATAGGTGCGTCCAAAAAAGTCGTATGTTTGACAGGTATGTCAGCATTGTTTGATTGATAAAAGTCATAGCGGACAATCTAATTATCTTGCCAGGGCCCATCAATATCAATTAAAGTAGGCTATAAACGGTTACTACCTGCTGGTCGTGGATGGCATCGTGAGCTATTGAATTAATTCATAAAATATCTGTCTCAAATCAAGCTACTTATCCCATGATTCGAACACGAAAACCGCATCTGTGAACATGCCTTTATATAGCCTGTGTCGGTTTTAATGTGAGAGTAGAGCATGGTGATATCAATATGAGCGCGTCATGATACTGACATCTGTGAAGTAACATGAGAATACTAATTAAGAACTGTATGTTATTCAATACCGGTACTAACGATTGTGGAACGGTGTTTTGTAAAAGGCTTGAGAGCTGTTTGGTTAAGGGGGGTCACCTGCTTTTTTTTATCTTTCTCTCCTGTGCTCTCTTTCCCTGGCTTGTATCCATTCGGCCCTATTCAGCCAACTGTTTTAAGACGTTCATCACCATCCAGATGTCGATTTCTTCCTGGCGAGCGAAAGCGAACCAGCATTGTATGGAGAAATCCGGCTTCGCCGGAGACATTTTTCTACCGAAAAATGTACAAATTTAGCATGTCAAAACAAAAATATATATATGCTGGCTCGCTACCGCTCGCCAGGAAAATATTGACACCTGGATAGGGGTAAACTTCTTAGGTTAAACTTCTTAGTTAAACAGTAGGTTGAATGGGGCCGAATGGATACAAGCCAAAGAGAGAGGGAGAGAAAGAGAAAATAACGAGGTGGGCTCCCTTAAGCATTATGTAATGAAAGCGTTTTAGAGCAATGTGTCACAAACGATAAATATATATATTGTGCAACAGAGAATATCAGTATAATGTAAAGTCATGTACCATAATGCACTACAGTTTGTTATTGAGTGATGTTATTTTTTTATTTTTAGTTTGTTTTCTATATTCCAACTTACTTCCTCTCGGGCATAGGCTGAGAGCCTTAACATTCACCGCTTTACAATGAACAGTGAAGCCCGTGAGGTCTTGTTCCAGTCTAGGGAGTGAGACATGTGAAGCACGTAGAGTACAACGAGCACCTGCCATCTTGCCTTCACATGAGGCACGGTGCTCACTCATGGCCCGAAACGACCCCATCTCTGAAGCCACCTCGTTCCCGTGCTTCACTGTCTCACCCCCTACACTCGGACTCTCACACTTACACACACACAACGCCACCTGTTGAGCAGATAACTCACCAGGCATTGCACCCCTATAGCATATTTTGAATATGGGAATATTCATACAGTGCTATTTAATCAGGGAACAATGAGGTTATTTTATTGACGTTTCGGTGGGCTTGTGGTAATGCACTGATACTAGGTACAGCACAAATTCCATCCCAATAATATCTTCCCATTGATACATCGGGATTTGAACCCGGGACCTTTGGATTACCAGGCCAGTGGCAAGACCACTCCACCACACCTCCCTTAGTGATGGCATGGTGGTATGATAAGGTGTGGTGGTGTGGCGGGTTGGTAGAAGCCATGAAAAGAAAAAGGGTGGTAGTTACGTGGTGTGAGAGATTATAGTGAAGTTATGGTGGTATGGTGTGGTATTTATCGATGGTATGATGAGATGTGGTGTGGCGTGTTGGTAGAAGCCATGAAAAGAAAAAGGGTGGTAGTTATGTGGTGTGAGAGATTATAGTGAAGTTATGGTGGTATGGTGTGGTATTTATCGATGGTATGATGAGATGTGGTGTGGCGTGTTGGTAGAAGCCATGAAAAGAAAAAGGGTGGTAGTTATGTGGGGAGGGGGAGATTATAGTGGAGTTATGGTGGTATGATGTGGTATTTGTTGATGGTATGGTGGTATGAGAAAATGTGGTGTGGCGTGTTGCTAGAAGCCATGAAAAGAAAGAGGGTGGTAGTTACGTGGTGTGATGTAGGGTGGGGGGAGATGATAGTGGAGTTATGGTGGTATGGTGTGGTATTTATTGATGGTATGATGAGATGTGGTGTGGCGTGTTGGTAGAAGCCATGAACAGAAAGAGGGTGGTAGCTATGTGGGGTGAGAGCTTATAGTGAAGTTATGGTGGTATGGTGTGGTATTTGTTGATGGTATGATGAGATGTGGTGTGGCGTGTTGGTAGAAGCCGTGACAAGAAAGATGGTGGTAGTTAAGTGGTGTGATGGGGGGTGAAATATTATACTGAGGTTATGGTGGTATGGTTTGGTATTTGTTGGTGGTGTGGTGGTATGGTGTGGTATTTGTTGGTGGTGTGGTGGTATGCCAAGATGTGGTGATGTGGCACTTTGGTAGAAGCCATGAAACGAAAGAGGGTGGTTTCTGTGTGGGGTGATATTACAGTGAAGATATTGTGACTGGTGGTAGCATGGTATGAAATTATTTACTGCAAATATATGGTGGGTTAGAGTAGTAAGGTGTGAAGTGAGCAGGAAGTAAAAATAACAATGTTATACAGAAAAATGTAGGTGTGAATTAATTGCATTAGAGGTACGGGGATGGTATGGAGTGAGTGTGGCTTGCAAAGAAGACAGTGTGGCAGAATAGTATGGTGAGTAATCCAATTATTGCACGAACAGAAATATAAGGATGTAAAAGTGTGAAACTAGAAAATACTGACGAAAAATAGTCCAAGATAGTCTGGTTTAAGGGGAGATTTCCACTTGAGGGATTTTTTTCTTGACTCCTTTCTCCGTCATGTTTAGCCCCATTGTTTTTCTAATCTTAAGACGTTTGCCCCATTATTTTGACGATTTTAAGAACTTTCAACCCATTTCCGTCAATTCTAAGACCTTTCGTGCCATTTAGGTGTCGATATTATCCTGGCGAGCGATAGCGAGCCTGTAATTGAAGAGGAACCGGCTTTCAGCCGGGACATTTTTCTACCGAAAAATGTACAAATTTATCTTGAAAGGGGCTCAAGGGGGTGATATTTTAAGCTTGCTGGAGGAGTAGGAAACAAACTAGAAACCTCCCCTTAAGGACATATACATAAGAGGAATGTAGAGGCGTGTGGTGATGCAGAAGTAGAGTTTACAAGACAATACAGTATATGGTGTGATGTATACGACCCCAGTAGTCATGGTGGTTTGCAGTCTTAATATATATATATATATATATATATATATATATAGATTTTTTTTGTTTTTTTTTTTGTTTTTTAGCTATAATTAGACGATTTTGTGCGGTTTAAGAAGGATGTGTGGTTTAAATAAGGGATAAGGGAGACGGTGCAAAAACCCATTAATTAATATGGGACCTTTTTAGACCGATTAAGGTCGTCTAACAGTAGCCAGAATATAATGAAAATGATGTCACCGGTACTGCATGGGTTAAAGGCGGTTCAGTATGAGCACTTAAGGGGAGGTTTCCACTTAAGGGATTTTTTTCTGGACCCCTTTTTCCTTCTTGTTTAGCCCCATTGCTTTTGAGATTTTAACACGTTCGCCCCATTAGTTTGGCGATTTTGAGAACTTTCGCCCCATTTATGTCAATGTTAAGACCTTTCGTGCCATATAGGTGTCAATCTTTTCCTGGCGAGCGATAGCGAGCCTGTAATTTAAGAGGAACCGGCCTTCGGCCTGGAAATTTTTCTACCAAAAAATTTACAAATTTATCTTGAAAGGGGTCAAAGGGGGTGTAATTTTAAGCTTGATGGAGGTTTAGGGAATAAACTGAATACCTCCCCTTAAGCGACGGATATATCGGAGCCACTGTATACGAATAACAAAGAAGCTAAAATCGAGTCTTACTATCTGACCGTTTTCACTTTCATGTGGACTGTATTTTGTAGCTTAGCAGTCCTAATCGTAAACAGTCCAATTCAACATACGAATTTACATCAAAATCAATCAAAATATGAAGATAACTTGTAGCGGATTCAAAGCTCTTGATACATGTAGCCGATAAACTTGCTCGTGTGACCCCGGCTTAAGGGGAGGTTTTTAGTGTGTTTCCTAGACTTCCATCAAGCTTGAAATTACACCCCCATGATACACACCCCCATTACACACTTTCACGATAAATTTGTAAATTTTTCGGTAGAAAAATTTCCCGGCCGAAGGCCGGTTCCTCTTAAATTACAGGCTCGCTATCGCTCGCCAGGAAAAAATAGACACCTAAATGGGACGAAAGGTCTTAAAGTGACATAAATGGGGTGAAAGTTCTTAAGATCGCCAAACTAATGGGGCGAACGTCTTACAATCTCAAAAGTAATGGGGCTAAACATGAGGGAGAAAGGGGTAAAGAAAAAAAATCCCTCAAGTGGAAATCTCCCCTTAACCCTTACAGTAACGGCCACGTGTGTTTGTTTTAGTTCCGCTACATTTAGACGATTTTATGAAGTTTAGGAAGGTTATACGGTAGCTAAAAGGCTGAATTGAGATAGTCTGGTCATCTTTCAAGGATTTTATGAAGTTTAGGAAGGTTATACGGTAGCTAAAAGGCTGAATTGAGATAGTCTGGTCATCTTTGAACGGGTGGACATCCTTCCCAAGCTGAGTAAAACCATCTAATACTCGCCAGAACATAGTGAAAAGCACGTCACCGGTTAAGAAGGGGTTAAGGTGTGGCCACGTAAGTAAAGGACTGCACAAAATATAAAGCTAGAGGTATTTGAGGATCGGTATTACAGGCAATATTATGGTGGTGGTGTGGTGTTGTTCAGAGCAGGAAATACCAAGGAGAAAGAACGGTAGTATTAGTCTAGTAAGCTGTGGTTTAAGGGGAGATTTCCACTGGAGGGAGTTTTTTCTTGACCCCTTTATCTCTCATGTTTAGCCCCATTGTTTTTGATATTTTAAGACGTTTGACCCATTATTTTGGCGATTATAAGAACTTTCGCCCCATTTCTGTCAATTTTAAGACCTTTCGTGCCATTTAGGTGTCGATTTTATCCTGGCGAGCGATAGCGAGCCTGTAATTTAAGAGGAACCGGCTTTCAGCCGGGACATTTTTCTACCGAAAAATGTACAAATTTATCTTGAAAGGGGCTCAAGGGGGTGTAATCTTAAGCTTGAAGGATATCTAGGGACCAAACTAAAAACCTCCCCTTAAATGCGGATTACAAAAATATAAGTCAAGCGAGAAGTGAGGATGAGGATTACAGTGTAGTGATACGGTGTGAGGGAGAGTTACAAGGAATATAAGGGGGTAGTAGTCGTTTAACCCCTTCGGTTACCAGCGACGTTAGTTACGTTTTATTCTACCTATATATGTTAGACGCTTCCATGCAGCTTAGGAAGGAGCTGTGGTAGTTAAAAGGGTGGCTTGAGATAGTTAGATGCCTGATAATGACTATAGAGATCCTTCCTAAACTGAATATAATCGATTAGTAGTAACCAAAAAAAAAAAAAAAAAAAAAAAAAAAAAACAAAAAAAAGACAATACAATGTAAAGATATCGACGGTACACACAAGGGGTTAATATAATGAGAACACAACAGGATTACACAACTATAATGGGTGTGCGTACAGGGGGATTGCCAAAGACGAACGATTGGTAGTATGCTAAGGGGGGGGGGGGGTCACCGGCTTTTTGTTTTATCTTTCTCTCCTTTTCTCTCTTTCCCTGGCTTGTATCCATTCGGCCCCATGCAGCCAACTGTTTTAAGACGTTTATCCCCATCCAGGTGTCGATATCTTACTGGCGAGCGATAGCGAGCCAGCATTGTATGGAGAAATCCGGCTTCGCCGGAGAAATTTTTCTATCGAAAAATGTACAAATTTAGCTTGCTGTATGCTGGCTCGCTACCGCTCGCCAGGAAAATAATGACATGGATGGGGGTAAACGTCTTAAAACAGTAGGCTGAATGGGGCCGAATGAATACAAGCCAAAGAGAGAGGGAGAGAAAGATAAAAAAAAAAGCGAGGTGGGCTCCCTTAACCCCTGCTGTACCAATGAAGTCTGTTTTTACTTAATTCGGGCTACTAATAAACGATATTATTGAGCTCAATAAGGGCCTCCAGGTATTATTGAGCTCAATAAGGGCCTCCAGGTATTATTGAGCTCAATAAGGGCCTCCAGGTATTATTGAGCTCAATAAGGGCCTCCAGGTATTATTGAGCTCAATAAGGGCCTCCAGGTATTATTGAGCTCAATAAGGGCCTCCAGGTATTATTGAGCTCCATAAGGGCCTCCAGGTATTATTGAGCTCCATAAGGGCCTCCAGGTATTATTGAGCTCCATAAGGGCCTCCAGGTATTATTGAGCTCAATAAGGGCCTCCAGGTATTATTGAGCTCAATAAGGGCCTCCAGGTATTATTGAGCTCAATAAGGGCCTCCAGGTATTGAGCTCAATAAGGGCCTCCAGGTATTATTGAGCTCAATAAGGGCCTCCAGGTATTAACAGGCTTGGTACTATCTCGCTTAACTAATTTTGCTACCACAGATCCTTCCTAAACTTCACAAAATCGTGTTAAGGGGAGGTATTTAGTTTGTTCCCTAGACCTCCATCAAGCTTAAAATTACACCCCCTTGAGTCCCTTTCAATATAAATTTGTACATTTTTCGGTAGAAAAATTTCCCGGCCGAAGGCCGGTTCCTCTTAAATTACAGGCTCGCTATCGCTCGCCAGGATAAAATCGACACCTGAATTGCACGAAAGGTCTTAATATGGGGTGAAAGTTCTTAAAATCGCTAAATTAATGGGGCAAACGTTTTATAATATCAAAAGCAATGGGGCTAAACATGAGGGAGAAAGGGGTCAAGAAAAAAATCCCTCAAGTGGAGACCTCCCCTTACTATAGGTAGACTACACTTAATAGGACATCGCCGGTACATAAGGGGTTAAAGCAGAGACATAGGGAGTAGTAAAGTCGTATATTGTGTCCCAGAAGTAGGTATAACAAGCCCATAAAGGTGGCAGGTCAGTTGAACCAGTGCCACTTCAACCAGTGCCACTTTAACCAGTGCCACTTTAACCAGTGCTAACTCAACCAGTGACCATTTCAACCAGTGACCATTTTAACCAGTAGGTTAGGTTAGGTTAATGGTTAAAATGGTCACTGGTTGAAATGGTCACTGGTTGAAGTGGCCACTGGTTGAGTTAGCACTGGTTAAAGTGGCCACTGGTTGAAGTGGCACTGGTTCAACTGACATGAAACTGTAAATAAGTGATCTGCTGTAAGGGTTGAGAGTACAATAATGTTATCACGGTGGTGGTGTAATGGTTTAGATGCTTATACAGTATATTATGTTCTGGGTTTGGTGTCCCGAGTTCGAATCCCGGGAGGACCATATGCTTTCATTAGTTTATTCAAGCGCATTGGGGTTTGTAATTGATGATTACTGGTAAGAACGGGGATTACTTAAGGGCACATTTCCACCCGGAGGAATTTTTTCTGGCCCCCTTTCTCCCTCATGTTTAGCCCCATTGCTTTTGAGATTTTAAGACGTTCGCCCCATTAGTTTGGCGATTTTAAGAACCCTCGCCCTATTTCTGTCAATTCTAAGACCATTCGTGCCATTTAGGTGTCTATTTTTTCCTGGCGAGCGATAACGAGCCTGTAATTTAAGGGAAACCGGCCTTCGGCCGGGAAATTTTTCTACCGAAAAATGTACAAATTTATCTTGAAAGGGGGTCTAGAGGGAGAGTAATTTTAAGCTTGGTGGAAGTCTAGGGAATCAACTAAAAACCTGCCCTTAATATGGTGAGTATAGCCTACAAGACAGTCGTGGTGAGAGTGTAGTGAAGAATGGCCGAAGTGCTGGAGGGGTATTAGGGTATATTTGTTGGTCTATTTATATATATATATTCATTTATGTGTAGTTAGTTTCCTCGCTAAACTTCCATCAAGTTCAAAAAAAAAAAAAAAAAAAAACCCACACCCACTAGAATCCCTTTCGAGATAAATTTGTAATTTTTTGTAGAAACATTTCCTGGCCGGTTCCCCCTAAAATTACAGGCTCGCTATCGCTCGCCAGGAAAAAATAGACGCCTAAATGGCACGAAAGGTCCTAATATTGAAAAAGAAATGGGGTGAAAGGTCTTAAAATCTCCAAACTAATGGAACTAACGTCTTCAAATCTCAAAACTAATGGGACTAATCATGAGGGAGAAGAGAGTCCACCAAAAAGCACCTACCTCACCCTTGATACTGGGATGGTAACTTAAAAGACCCGGGTTCAAATCCTCATGCGTCAGTGGGAAGATATTATTTGGATGGAATTTGTGCTGTACTTCGAAATGTGGTACAGTCTGCCAAATACGTGAAGACGCGGCAACAAGTATATTTCGATCAATAATTGGTATCAGCACTATCTAAGCTTTAATTAATCGTTTCGATTGAGATATACAAACATGATCCTATCTTTACACACCCTATTCAACATCCTACAGACATTAACCCTTTCAGTACCTATGCCGTCCTTTTAAATTTATTCTGGTTACTGTAATATGATTTCATTCAGCTGTAAAAGGATCTGTGTTATTTAGAGGGTTTATTGAGACCGTATTTACCCCTTTGAGTCCTAGAGATAAATTAAATGCTAAAGAAACTCGTCTAATAGTAACCAAAATGTGATGAAAAAACGTCATGGTGCTAAAGGGGTTAATAGAGCACTTAGTGAGCCCAACGTAATGACAGAGGAGACGACTTATTTGACCAACCTTACTGAATTGCGTGACATTCCACCATATCAGTCAATCCTATAATAGTTAAATCACTCATAAACAGCTTTGACATAAATATCACTAGAAGATAAAAATTAATATGAACACTACTTTTAGATACTGCACGTGATAGTTCTTTCTCTCGTATTAATAATAACCGAGTCAAAGCCATTGTTCCATAAATAAATAACTGAATAATTACTTCTGGTTTAATTGTTGGCATTAAGCCTTCTAGTAACTCAGAGGGGAACAAGGCAAGTGATGGTGGTGGTGATGGTGTGGTGGTGGAATTAAAAGTGGTGATGAGGTGGTGGTGGTATAGTGGGGGTGTAAGTGATGGTGTGGTGGTAATGGTGTGGAGGTGGAGTTAAAAGTGATGATGTGATGGTGGAGTTAAAAGTGGTGATGATGTGATAGTGCAAGTGGTAGTGTGGTGATGGTAGTGGAGTTAAAAGTGGTGATGAAGTGATGGTGCAAGTGGTAGTATGATGATGGTAGTGGTGTGGTAGAGTTAAAAGTGGCGATAAGGTGGTGGTGCAAGTGGTAGTGTGGTGATGGTGTGGGGGCGGACCTAAAAGTGGTAGTGTGATGGTGATGTTACAAGTGGTGATAGGGTGATGGTGCAAGTGGTAGTGCTATGATGATGGTGGTGGTGATGGCGTGGTGGTGTTGTTACAAGTGGCGATGAGGGTGGTGTTTGTGATGAAGAAAGAGGGTGGTGGTGGAAAGTGATGGAGGTAGAGAAAGAGGGTGGTGGTGGTGGTGATGAGTGAGGGAGGTAGAGAAAGAGGGTGGTGGAGGTAGAGAATGAGGGTGGTGGTGGTGGAGTGAGGGAGGTAGATAAAGAGGATGGTGGTGGAGGTAGAGAAAGAGGGTGGTGGTGGAGAGTGAGGGAGGTAGATAAAAAGGAGGGTGGTGGAGGTAGAGAAAGAGGGTGGTGGTGGTGGAGTGAGGGAGGTAGATAAAAAGGAGGGTGGTGGAGGTAGAGAAATAGGGTGGTGGTGGTGGAGAGTGAGGGAGGTAGAGAAAGAGGGTTATGGTGGAGGAGGAGGAAGGTGGAGGTAGAGAAAGAGGGTGGTGGTGGTGGTGGAGAGTGAGTGAGGTAGAGAAAGAGGGTGGTGGAGAGTGAGGGAGGTAGAGAAAGAGTATTGGTGGTGGAGGTAGAGAAGAGGGTGGTAGTGGTGGTGGAGGGTGAGGGAGGTTGAGAAAGAGGGTGGTGATGGTGGTGGTGGAGAGTGAGGGAGGTTGAGAAAGAGGGTGGTGGTGGTGGTGGTGGAGAAAGAGGGTGGTGGTGGTGGAGAAAGAGGGTGGTGGAGAGTGAGGGAGGTTGAGAAAGAGGGTGGTGATGGTCGTGGTGGTGGTGAAGAGTGAGGTAGGTAGAGAAATAGGGTGGTGGTGGTGGAGGTAGAGAAAGAGGGTGGTGGTGGAGGAGGAAGGTGGAGGTAGAGAAAGAGGGTGGTGGTGGAAGGTGGAGGTAGAGAAAGAGGGTGGTGGAAGTAGAGAATGAGGGTGCTGGTGGAGGAGGAGGAAGGTGGAAGTAGAGAAAGAGGGTAGTGGTGGTGGTAGAAGGTTGAGGCAGAGGGTGGTGGATGAAGGTGGAGGTAGAGAAAGAGGGTAGTGGTGGTGGTAGAGAATGAGGGTGCTGGTGGAGGTGGAGGTAGAGAAAGAGGGTGGTAGAGGTAGATAATGAGGGTGCTGGTGGAGGTAGAGAAAGAGGGTGGTGGAGGAAGGTGGAAGTAAAGAAAGAGAGAGGTGGAGGAAGAGAAAGAGGGTGGTGGTGGAGGAAGGTGGAGGTAGAGAAAGAGGGTGGTGGAGGAAGAGAAAGAGGGTGGTGGTGGAGGTAGAGAAATAGTATTGGTGGTGGAGGTAGAGAAAGAGGGTGGTAGTGGTGGTGGAGGGTGAGGTAAGTTGAGAAAGAGGGTGGTGATGGTGGTGGTGGAGAGTGAGGGAGGTTGAGAAAGAGGGTGGTGGTGGTGGTGGTGGTGGAGAAAGAGGGTGGTGGAGAGTGAGGGAGGTAGAGAAAGAGGGTGGTGGTGGTGGTGGAGAAAGAGGGTGGTGGAGAGTGAGGGAGGTTGAGAAAGAGGGTGGTGGTGGTCGTGGTGAAGAGTGAGGTAGGTAGAGAAAGAGGGTGGTGGTGGTGGAGGTAGAGAAAGAGGGTGGTGGTGGAGGAGGAAGGTGGAGGTAGAGAAAGAGGGTGGTGGTGGAAGGTGGAGGTAGAGAAAGAGGGTGGTGGAAGTAGAGAATGAGGGTGCTGGTGGAGGAGGAGGAAGGTGGAAGTAGAGAAAGAGGGTAGTGGTGGTGGTAGAAGGTTGAGGTAGAGGCAGAGGGTGGTGGATGAAGGTGGAGGTAGAGAAAGAGGGTGCTGGTGGAGGTGGAGGTAGAGAAAGAGGGAGGTGGAGGTAGAGAAAGAGGGTGGTGGAGGTAGAGAATGAGGGTGCTGGTGGAGGTAGAGAAAGAGGGTGGTGGAGGAAGGTAGAAGTAAAGAAAGAGAGAGGTGGAGGAAGAGAAAGAGGGTGGTGGTGGAGGAAGGTGGAGGTAGAGAAAGAGGGTGGTGGAGGAAGAGAAAGAGGGTGGTGGTGGAGGTAGAGAAAGAGGGTGGTAGTGGTGGTGGAGGGTGAGGGAGGTTGAGAAAGAGGGTGGTGATGGTGGTGGTGGAGAGTGAGGGAGGTAGAGAAAGAGGGTGGTGATGGTGGTGGTGGAGAGTGAGGGAGGTTGAGAAAGAGGGTGGTGATGGTGGTGGTGGAGAGTGAGGGAGGTTGAGAAAGAGGGTGGTGATGGTGGTGGTGGAGAGTGAGGGAGGTAGAGGAAGGTGAAAGTAAAGAAAGAGGGAGGTGGAAGATAAAGAGGTTGGTGGTGGAGGTAGAGAAAGAGGATGGTGGAGGAAGAGAAAGAGGGTGGTGGAGGAAGGTGGAAGTAGAGAAAGAGAAAGAGGGTGGTGGAGGTGGAGGAAGGTGGAGGTAGCGTGTAAGCCCAGTCATTATACCGTGAACCACCAAAGGTCAGGCAGTGAGGAAAGAGAGGTATAAAATTAGTAGAGGCCCCACCAAGAACCCCAATACCTCTACATACTGCCTTACCCAGAGATGTAGTACTGGCTTACCTTACATAGCATAACATACCATACCATAGCATACTTTACATTAACACAACTCAGCATACATGAGTTATAAAATTAGTAGGGGCCCCACCATGAACCCCAATACCTCTACATACTGCCTTTCATAGAGATGTAGTACTGGCTTACCATACATAGCATAACATAACATACCATACTTTACATTAAGGGGGGTCGCCGGCTTTTTTGTTATCTTTCTCCCTTTTTCTCTCTTTCCTGGCTTTCTTCCTGGCGAGCGAAAGCGAGCCAGCATTGTATGGAGAAATCCGGCTTCGCCGGAGACATTTTTCTATCGAAAAATGTACAAATTTAGCTAGCTGTCAAAACAAAAAAAATATATATGCTGGCTCGCTACCGCTCGTCAGGAAAATATTGACACCTGGATGGGGGTAAACGTCTTAAAACAGTAGGCTGATTAGGGCCAAATGGATAAAAGTCAAAGAGAGAGGGGGAGAGAAAGAAAAAGAAAACGAGGTGGGCTCCCTTAACCCTTTCTGGACCAGCGACGCATATTTAATTTTCTTCTAGCAATATTTAGAGGATGGTGTGCAGTTGAAGAAGGATCTGTGGTAGGAAAAAAAAGGGTTAAGTGAGATAGTTCGAAGCCTCTTAATTGCTGGAGGCCCTTTTTAAACTGAATACAATCATCTAATAGTAGCCAGAATAAAGTACGTCGCCGGTACAGAAGGGGTTAAGGGGAGATATCCACTAGAGGGATTTTTTTCTGGACTCCTTTCTCCCTCATGTTTAGCCCCATTGCTTTTCTAATTTTAAGACGTTCGCCCCATTATTTTGACGATTTTAAGAACTTTCGACCCATTTCTGTCAATTTTAAGACCTTTCGTGCCATTTAGGTGTCGATTTTATCCTGGCGAGCGATAGCGAGCCTGTAATTTAAGAGGAACCGGCTTTTAGCCGGGACATTTTTCTACCGAAAAATGTACAAATTTATCTTGAAAGGGGCTCAAGGGGATGTAATTTTAAGCTTGATGGAAGTCTAGGGAATCAACTAAAAACCTCCCCTTAACACACCACAACCATATAAGAGAGAGGTAGCCTATATAATAAATAGGTCCCCAGCCAAGAACTATAATAGTATGTATATATACTGCCTTTGAGGTACAGTACCTGGCTTACCCTACATAGCGTACCATTATAGTGTACAACTTGCATAAGAAACACACCAAAAACACACTGGGACGACACACGATAAACGCGAAGGAAACTAATCACAATCGCTATGTGGCAATAACGCTTAATAAAAGAACAGAATCCATAACATAACAATACAACTTAATACACCGCAACGCTAATACAAGAAAGGTATGTGGTCAGTAGTAGGGCTCTATCAGGAACCACAGGGCCTTGGGGTCGAGATACAGTACTTGCTTATCTCAAATACCACTACTTTGTAAGGCCTTAAGGGGAGGTTTTTAGTTTGGTCTCTAGATATCCATCAAGCTTAAGATTGCATCCCGTTGAGCCCCTTTCAAGATAAATTTGTACATTTTTCGGTAGAAAAATGTCCCGGCTGAAAGCCGGTTCCTCTTAAATTACAGGCTCGCTATCGCTCGCCAGGATAAAATCGACACCTAGATGGAACGAAAGGTCTTAAAATTGACAGAAATGGGTCGAAGGTTCTTAAAATCGTCAAAATAATGGGGCGAACGTCTTAAAATTAGGAAAGCAATGGGGCTAAACATGAGGGAGAAAGGAGTCAAGAACAAAAATCTCTCAAGTGGAAATCTCCCCTTAATATAGGGAGGACATGCCACACCAGAATATAAAATCTAGTACCGTATACAATTAGCAGGAAGCCCCCTGGAACCACAATACCATGCTGAGTAGAGATGTAGTATATGTGTTCTCTATATATACTGTACACTGTCAGTATATACACCGACATATGGCAACACAACATAGCACAATATAACCCAACATAATATAAAAGTTCCACGCCATTAGTAAAGGTCCCACCAATGCCCAGGGTCGAGATACAGTTTATCTTGCATACCACAATGTAACTCAACACATCACATCAGCAAAAACATCCCATCAGAAATACCATGACAACACGGCAGAAAGAACGTGACAACACAACACAATATAACACAACACAACACAACAAACAAGGCACACAACACAAAGAACCATGAACACCATAATATTATTACTTTGGTCGAAATACTGTAAATGCTTAATAAAATCACAGTTACACTAGATTATATTTTTTTCTATAAGGTTATAGAATAGTATAACACAGGAGGATATGTATGAAGTATACGCTATTATAAGGAATACCTTTCTATTTAATAGAGACTAAGATATCCGTATACTTAGTTTACCTCATCGACTACAGACTCATTAAGAAAAGTTATCCCATTTATAAAAACAAATATATATATATATATATATTAAAGACAATACAAACTATTTTTGATATATAAGTATAGTTTTCCAGTCTTGTATTCATGGCACTGAAGTCTTACCCTCAAACACGTTGTAATTAATGGATATAGAGAGATAGAAAAATAGGCAGATACTGAGAGATATATATAATTATTATATTTGTTGTTTAAAAAAAGTCATATTGATCTCCTACAAACATATTGTCGTAATTATGATAGAAATAGAACTATATATATATATATATATATATATATATATATATATACAGTATATAGTTAGTTTTTCTTGGAAGGTTCTGTAACAATGTTATGGAATGTAAGAGCCTGTCAAGAACACCTAATTCTTCCACCTCTATTCATATGTTATTATAATCCACTGTTCCACCTTCGTGTTTATACAGTTACACCGATCCACTACTTCCTCTTTTCTTCCACATGACACATAGTCTTCCTTCTGTTCCACCGTTCCAACTAGTATTATTCCCATACTACCTTATCTTCTTAATGTTCCACAATCAATATTCCCAGCCTTGACCCAACAATAACCCTTCTCTCCATCCTGTTCCATCGCTGTTCCATTCCGCTCCCCCTCCGCCCTCCACCACTGTCCCCTACCGTAATACCACTTATCGTATTGCTCCACAACTGTTCTATCACCTTGTCACCACTGTTCCACCCTCACTCTACCCTAATTCCACCACCATTCCATCCACCCTACATTATACGTTCCACCTACATTCCCTCACCGGAGGTATCTTCCATCATACCACCCTCATTCCACCACCGTTCCACCCTTGCTCCCCCATCATTTCCCTACCATTCCACCCACCCTCCAGCCCCCCACCCCCCTAATTCCCCCACCGTAGGTATCATTCACCATACCACACTCATTCCACCACCGTTCCACCCTTGCTCCACCTTAATTACCCCATCATTCCATCCTTGCTCCACCTTAATTACCCCATCATTCCACCCTTGCTCCACCTTAATTACCCCATCATTCCACCCACGCTTCACTTTCATTCCGTCATTCCCCCACCGTAGACCTCATTCACCCCCCCCCCCCCACCGTTGCACCCCCTTGCCCTGGTATCAATAAAAATAATCTGGCCTCGTGACCGTGCCCATTCGTCTCTCTTTTCCCTTCCACTGTCTATATACTGTATATCTCTATGTATGTATCCCTCTATCAGTTTGCTATATCTGTTAATCTAGTGTTATATCTTTCTATATCTAGTATACTGTCTGTTACTCTATTAAGGGGGTACTACTCGCTTTGTATGGACCTCCTTCTCCCTCGTGTTTAGCATATTAGTTTTGAGATTTTAAGACGTTCCTTCCGTTATTTTGGCGATTTTAATACCTTTCACCCCATTTCGTTGTCAATTTAAAGAATTTTCGTGCCATTTAGGTGTCTATTTTCTTCTGGCGAGCGATAGCGAGCCTGTAATTTTAAGAGGAACCAGCCTTCAGCCAAGACATATTTCTATCGAAAAAATGTACAAATTTATCTTGAAGGGGGATCTAGGGTGTGTTTTTTTAAGCTTGGAGGTCTAGCGAGGAAACTTAAAACAATATATAAAATATATACTGTACTTATATAGACCAAAAACCAAGCAGTACCCCCTCAAGTCACCCAATCTTAACCTTTTCAGTATTCCAGGACGCATTCCTTCATTTTAACCATGGGTATGGGAGTCAAAGGGTTAATGCAGATCGAGTTTACCCCTTTGGTTCCTTCCTAAGCTGTATAAAATCGTCCAGCGTTGGCCAGAATACAGCGGAAAGAGTGCGTCCTAATACTGAGAGGGTTAATATTTCACCGAGTTTTCAGGTTTTTCTTTCTACCTCTTAACCCTTTCTGTACCAGCAACTCCCTTTATATTATAGTTTAGCTATGTTTCATGATTTGATGCAGTTTAGCAAAGATCTGTGGTAGCCAAAAGGGTTGATTGAGATAGTTCGAAGCCTTGTAATTGCTAGAGATCCTTTCTAAACTAAAAAAAAATCGTCTAATAGTTGTCAGAATATAATGAAAAAGACGTCACCGGTACTGAAGAGGTTAACCCCGCCTTGTTCCTCCACCATTCCACCCAGAGACAGACAGACAGAGAGAGAGAGAGAGAGAGAGAGAGAGAGAGAGAGAGAGAAAGAGAGAGAGAAAGAGAGAGAAAGAGAGAGAGAGAGAGAGAGATATCCATAGATGCCCTGGTATCAATAGAAATAATCAGAGCCTGTGACCATGACCTTCCCTTCCTGTGCATTATCTGGAAATCTGATTTTACTTTCTCACTTGTTCGGTCTCTTATCCATCTCTCACTTCTCCTATCTCTCTGTCCACCTTTCCTTTCTCTCTTTACTTATCTCTTTATCCATCTTTAGTTTTCCACCCACCCTATCCATCTTTCCTTTCTCACTTTTCCTATTTCTCTATCCATCTTTCCTTTCTCGTTTTTCCTATATATTTATCCATCTTTCCTTTCTCATTTGTCCTATCCCTCTATCCATCTTTCCTTTCTCAATTTCCATTCTTAATTTTCCTATATCTTTATCCATCTTTCCATTCTCAATTTTCCTATATCTTTATCCATCTTTCCTTTCTCACTTTCCGCATCTCTCTATCCATCTTTCCTTTCTCACTTTCCGCATCTCTCTATCCATCTTTCCTTTCTCAATTTTCCTATATCTTTATCCATCTGTCCTTTCTGAATTTTCCTATATCTTTATCCATCTTTCCTTTCTCACTTTCCGCATCTCTCTATCCATCTTTCATTTCTCACTTTCCGCATCTCTCTATCCATCTTTCCGTTCTCACTTTTCCTATTTATCCATCTTTCCCTTCTCACTTTTCTATATCTCTATCCATCTTTCCTTTCTCTCTTTTTCTATCTTTCTATCCATCTTTCCTCTCTCACTATTCCTATATCTCTATCCATCTTTCCTTTCTCTTTTCCTATCTTTCTATCCATCTTTCCTCTCTCACTTTTCCTATTTTTCTATCCATCTTTCCTTTCTCTCTTTTTCTATCTTTCTATCCATCTTTCCTCTCTCACTTTTTCTATATCTCTATCCATCTTTTCTTTCTCACTTTTTCTATATCTCTATCCATCTTTCCTTTCTCACTTTGTCTATCTATCCGTCTTTCATTTCTCACTTTTCCGTATCTCTCTATCCATCTTTTCTTTCTCACTTTTATATTTGTATCCATTGTTCTGTTTGCGTCTGTCAGAGGATATAACAGTTATATAAATATCACTTAAAACCATAACAGTTTGCAATTAATTTATTATTACAAATGTTATGCAGTATTTATTGCAAAAAAATGGGATTTCGAATACTAATTTTGTTGTAACTATTGTTCAAAAACGAAACTATTGTAAAGGTTATCTTTTAGTCACCTCAGTACGGTCGACGCTTTTATGTCTTATTGTATTACTATAATTCAATGATTTCATGCAGCTAGTAAGTCACGAGGTATTGTATTATCTCATTTAAGTCAATGACTATCACAGATCCTTCCTAAGAAAAGTAGTTTTTTGTTTTCGTTTTTTCAATGTGGATGAGGGAGACAAAAGGCAATACTGCCTGTGACGAGTGCCTCACCCAGAGTTGAAAGAGTGACAAGGCCAAAATGAAGGAATATTCGAGCCAAAATTCCTGGACTCACGGAGTTTGAAGCAATTTAATTCATAGGATGAGGAACAGATTGATTCAAAGAGAGAGTTCGAGAGCTAAGCTGTTGAATAGAAGAAAGTTTGGGAATAGCGTTTTAATCTTGGGTTGGAGAGTTGCACAGAGTAGTGGAGGGTCTAATAATAGCCAGAATAAAATTAAAACATAAGCAACGTCACCGCTACTGCAAGAGTTAAGGGGAGATCTCCACTTGAGGGATTTTTTTCTTGACCCCTTTCTCCCTCATGGTTAGCCCTATTGTTTTTGAGATTTTAAGACGTTTGCCCCATTAGTTTGGTGATTTTAAGAATTTTCGCCCCATTCTGTCAATTTTAAGACCTTTCGTGCAATTTAGGTGTCGATTTTATCCTGGCGAGCGATAGCGAGCCTGTAATTTAAGAGTAACCGGCCTTTGGCCGGGACATTTTTCTACCGAAAAATGTACAAATTTATCTTGAAAGGGGGTCAAGGGGGTGACATTTTAAGATTGCTGGAGGAGTAGGAAACAAACTAGAAACCTCCCCTTAAGCATTGAGGAAGATCTTACTCTAAGCCTAGCCAATCTCTAATCTGCTTAACTGAAAATTAGCAAGTTTAGCTGGGCACAATTATGCTTAGTCGACTTACAGTAATTATGGCTATCTAGGTAAATTAGGCTTAACCTTTAGAAGATCCGATGCCGCATTTCTGTTGTGTGTTGGCTATTATTACACGATTTTATTCAGATTAGGAAGGGTGTATGGAAGTCAGAGGGTTAACTGAGGTAGTCTTGGCGCATATAATTCGCACAGATCTTTCCCAAACTTTATAAAATCGTCGCTTAATAGCCAGAATAAACAGTCAAAATGCTTCCTAATCTTCAAAGGATCATGAGAATATAAGTCCAAATAAAATCAAGAATTACGCAAGATTAAAGAAAATATAACTATGGATAAAATATACAAAACAAACATTATGGAAAAACACATGCCCAATTTGACATTACTGTTATCATTATTATAACGCATAGGACCCAACACACAGTAAAACGCTGTAGATGTGTGTGTGTGTGTGTGTGTGTAAGGTATAGTATGTTTGAATATTTTAGTATTTATGTCTATGTGTGTATGGGTGTGTGCGTGTGTGTATATATATGTCGATGGCTGATTGTATGCATGTGTGTGTATGTGTGTGTGTCCATCCCCCCAAGGCCCCAAATTAAAAGCGTAACTAGATATAAGACAGTCGGTGGGCTAATGAACCCGTTTTCTTCTGTTCTTTTTCTCCAGTCTAAAAGAAAACGGTTCTGGAACTGCTATGGAAGAAAACCAACGATTACTCCCAATTTCGTCACGTTCCTATGGTGCTCTAGTGTTTATTTCAGGGTAGACTGCGGTGTTTCTATCTACCATTGCGAACATACACACATATAGTACGCGCACACACACACACACGTCTGAATTAGTTATTTTCTCCATTGTTGAGGCTACTTGTACAAAAGAGATTATATTAAGTTTGTGTTCTTCATACTTATATTAAGTTTGTGTTCTTCATACTTATATTAAGTTTGTGTTCTTCATACTTATATTAAGTTTGTGTTCTTCATACTTATATTAAGTTTGTGTTCTTCATACTTATATTAAGTTTGTGTTCTTCATACTTATATTAAGTTTGTGTTCTTCATACTTATATTAAGTTTGTGTTCTTCATACTTATATTAAGTTTGTGTTCTTCATACTTATATTAAGTTTGTGTTCTTCATACTTATATTACTTTTCGAGGATGTATGTAACGCAACGAATGCAAAAATAAACTTTACTGTTACCATAACGTCAATAAATAAATATGGAATAGAAATCAATGTTGATGCAAGTCAGAGTGATTGTGTTATGTTCTTAAAAGTACAAAGTACAAAGGAGTACAAAGGAAATCAAGCAACAACAGATCTAGTGACCCTTCTAGGTTGCTTGTCCTCCAAAACACTGAGGATCAAGTGTCCAAACAGTGGTTTAGAGTGGGTAAGGGAACATTGGAAAGGGAACTACTGCCCTGCCACTAACGTGGCAGGACTAGGAAGTTAGTAGGGGACATAGGGGTTAGTAACTGAGGGGAGGATAAAGTTATTCATTTACAAACGCAGTCAGTCGCGGGTTTGATGCGAGATATTTGTCTAGGCGAAATTTAAATGAATCAACGGTGCTGCAGTCTATAACGTCTCGGGGAAGCCCATTCCACAAGTTGACAACTCGATTGAAGAAGAAATTCTTAGATTCGTGCGAGTTAAAAGATTTACCAATAATTTTGCAACCGTTTCCCCGCGTGTAATTAGATTGGTCGATAGTGAAGTACTTACTACAGTTCATATTGTCGATGCCTTTGATGATTTTGAACACTTGAATTAAGTCGCCTCTTAATCTGCGCTGGGTTAAAGGAAATAGATTTAATTCTCTAAGACGCTCTTCGTATGGTTTGTTCTTTAGGCTAGGTATCATTTTGGTAACTCTACGTTGAACTCGTTCTAGCTTGTTTATATCTTTTGGTAATAAGGGCACCAGGATTGAACGCAGTATTCCAGAAGAGGGCGGACTAAGGAATTGTAAAGGGTTAGGATAACTTCTTTGGATTTATGCTCAAATGACCTGCCTATAAAGCCAATTATTTTGTTTGCCTTCTTAACAACTTCTGAACATTGTTGACTCGGTTTTAAGTTACTCGATATTGTTACTCCCAGATCAGTTTCTCTGTTTACATTCTTAAGCTGAGTGCCATTCATCGAATAGTTTGCTTTCTCATTTAGGTATCCGACATGTAGTACTTTACATTTATCCGCATTGAAACTCATTTGCCAAATTTGGGCCCAACATGACAATTTATCTAGATTGTGTTGCATATCGTCAACTTGTTCTTTTGAGAGTACGCTATTTGCAATTTTTGTATCGTCAGCAAATTTTGAGATTGTGCAGGTGAGACCCTCATCTATGTCGTTGATGTAAATTAGAAAGAGAATTGGTCCTAGTACCGATCCCTGGGGTACCCCGCTACTTACATTGGTCCATTTAGATGCCTTACCGTTTATGACTACCCTTTGCTTTCTGTTGCTGAGCCAATTTTCTATCCATTTCAACACACCGTCTTGTATTCCATGCGCTTTTAGTTTTAGCAGTAAACGTTTGTGGGGAACTTTGTCAAAGGCCTTTTGAAAATCAAGGTATATAATATCTACAGCTTTACTCTCATCGTAGAGGTTGAGGATATCGTGGAAGAAGTCTAAGAGGTTTGTTAAACAGGAACGTTTTTTACGAAAGCCGTGTTGAGTATCTTTAAGTATGTTATTTTCCTCCAAGTGATTTACGAGTCTGTCTCGTATGACCGTTTCTAGCATTTTACATACAACTGAGGTTAAGCTAATTGGACGATAGTTACTGGGTAGGGATTTGCTGCCTTTTTTGAATATCGGTGTTACGTTGGCTAGCTTCCACTGATCAGGCATAGTTCCAGACTGCAAGGATTTATTGAATAGTAATGTCAGTGGTTTGGAGAGCTCATTCTTAGCTTCCTTTAGAACTCTAGGCGAGATTGTATCAGGTCCTGGCGTTTTATTTACCTTGAGTTTATCTAAACAATTCAATACTTCTCTCTCTGTAACGGTGATATTGCTTAGAACATCTGAATTATCAATCTGAATCGGCGATGGTGTAGGGATATCACTGAGGTCTTCTGTTGTAAAAACTGATGCAAAGAAGGTATTGAGGGCATTACTCATTTGTACTTCGTCTTTGGTGTATTCTCCTTTTTCATCGACTAACGGTCCAACAGTTGAAGTAACTACTTTTTTCTTTCTGATATAACTATAGAATTCTTTCGGGTTTGTTTTACTTTGATTCGCAATATGTAACTCTAAGGTCTTTTTACTTTGCTTAATTAACTTTTTGGCTTTGCGTCGTAGCTCTACAAATTTCACCCGTTCTTCGTCATTTTGTGAGGATTTTAATCTATCATTAGCAAATTTTTTAGCAAGCAGGCAGTTTGAAATATCTTTATTCCACCATTTGGGCTTATTATTATGGCCTGGACGCCGTATTTTCGATGGTATGCAGTCTTGCACTGCTTTTAGGTAAGTGGTTTCGAATAACTTCCAAGATGTATTTATGTCGTTATTGTTAATTAAAAAGCTCCAGTCAGTTTCTTTAAACATAGCTCTAAGTTTATGGAAGTTTGCTTTCTTGAAATTAGGGACTTTTTCGATGCTACTATTTGGTTCGTTACTAGTAAACTTTAAAGTGAAAGTTATCGTACGATGGTCGCTGTTACTGAATTCATCACCAACATTCAAATTCTCTATCAATTCTTCTTTTGTTGCAAGTACAATGTCAAGAACGTTATTACCACGGGTCGGCATCGAACAAATTGATAAAGCGAACTCTCTTGCAAGTTCGTATACAAGTCATGTCCGGAGTGTGAAGTAAGAGTATCGCCCCACTTGGTCACAGGTAAATTAAAGTCGCCAAAAATTACGGTATCTTGTGAGTTACTTACATCTGCAATTTGTTCGTAAATTTCTCGGTCAGTTTGCACTGATTGAGCTGGAGGTCTGTATATTAACGCAAGTATTATTTTTGTACCTTTATTATTCTTTATTAGCACAAAAGATGTGTCGACGTTCACAATTTGAGGTTTTGACACGAGGGTCGGGTTAAGACTTTCTTTGATATAAAATAAAACGCCACCTCCATTTTTATTTATTCGGCTGTTCTCAAACATTACATAACCGGGAAGTGAATACTCTGCTAAAAAGTCTCTATCTTGTGTATTGAGCCAAGATTCTGTTATGCCAATCACATCATAATTTTCTGTAAACACTAGTTCCTCTAAATCTGAAAATTTATTGCGTATGCTACGAGCGTTTGCATAGAAAACCTTTAAAGTTGCGGTTTTAGAACTCGCAGATCGTTCTTTCATCGAATTTTTGGTTCTTGTCGGATCTACATTTACATTCATGGCTGTCCTCGGTCCTCGGTCGTTATCCCTGACGGTTTTGAATTTGGGTCGTGTTGGTGGAGCTTTATCCAAATTCGCGGTTCTTGACGGATTAGTATTTAATTCCTTTGTAGATTGCCGTCCTCGCTGTCTTCGGTCCTCCTTCCTGGTTGTCCTGTGCTGAGTCGATTTCTTCTCCGAAAATCCTTCACCGCATCGTTGAGAAGACGCCCAAAACGCGCTGCTCCCACCTGGTTCAGATGAACTCCATCATCCGAAAACAAATAGTCATCGTAGTAGAAATTGTCCCAGGTGTCGACGAATCCCACGTTCTCCTTCCTATGATATGTTAAGCATCGGCCCAAAGCCACGCTCAATAGTCTAAGTTCTATCACCATATTTACACGTTTACTACTGTTGTAACAAGGACACACATTCGTCAACACGCACGACCTGAGCGTTTACAATTTATGTGTGTGCAATATTGTTGAAGGAAATGTATTCTTGTCTCCAGAAAGGAAATTAAAATACAAAATATGGAAGATTAATCATTCTTAACCCTTTCATTAAGGGGAGGTTTTTAGTTTGGTCTCTAGATATCCATCAAGCTTCAGATTACTCTCCCTTGAAAGATAAATTTGTACATTTTTCGGTAGAAAAATGTCCCGGCTGAAAGCCGGTTCCTCTTAAATTACAGGCTCGCTATCGCTCGCCAGGATAAAATCGACACCTAAATTGCACGAAAGGTCTTAAAATTGACGGAAATGGGGCGAAAGTTCTTAAAATCACCAAACTAATGGGGCGAACATCTTAAAATCTCAAACGCAATGGGGCTAAACATGAGGGAGAAAGGGGTAAAGAAAAAAATCCCTCAAGTGGAAATCTCCCCTTAAACTAGAGCTAATTAAAGTTGAAGGTATTGATGTAGAATACGACTTTTGATCACGACTATATTAAGGAGAGGTATTTAGTTTGTTCCCTAGACCTCCATCAAGCTTAAAATTACACCCCCATGAGTCCCTTTCAAGATAAATTTGTACATTTTTCGGTAGAAACATTTCCCGGCCGAAGGCCGGTTCCTCTTAAATTACAGGCTCGCTATCGCTCGCCAGGATAAAATTGACACCTGAATGGCACGAAGAGTCTTAATATGGGGTGAAAGTTCTTAAAATCGCTAAAATAATGGGACAAACATTTTATAATATCAAAAGCAATGGGGCTAAACATGAGGGAGAAAGGGGTCCAGAAAAAAATTCCTCAAGTGGATATCTCCCCTTAATGGGCAACATATATCCCTTAACCCTTTGGTATAGCCGGGTAATAGGGCCTCCTCACGCCAGGGCTGGATTTACCGGTATAATCTACGTCACGGGCACTTCTCTACCCTCACTCCACCCTCACCACAGGCTTGGAACTCTCTCGCCGTTAAAGGAGCCCACCTCGCTTTTTTTTTCTCTTTCTCTCCCTCTCTCTCTTTGGCTTGTATCCATTCGGCCCCATTCAGCCTACTGTTTTAAGACGTTTACCCCCATTCAGGTGTCAATATTTTCCTGGCGAGCGGTAGCGAGCCAGCATGTATATATATATATATTTGTTTTGACAGCAAGCTAAATTTGTAAATTTTTCGATAGAACAATGTCTCCGGCGAAGCCGCATTTCTCCATACAATGCTGGCTCGCTATCGCTCGCCATGGAGAAATCGAAACCTGAATGGGGATAAATATCTTAAAACAGTTGGTTGAATGGGGCCGAATGGATACAAGCCATAGAAAGAGAGAAAAGGAGAGAAAGATAAAAAAAAAGACAGTGACCCGCCTTAATGGAAGGAACCTATAAAGCCCGACATTACTAACCCTCTCAGGATTCGAGGGCGCTTTTTTATGTTATTCTGGCTAACATTAGACGATTTAACTCAGATCTGGAAGGCTCTTTAGCAGTCAAAGGCGTAAAATGTATCTCAAATATCCCTCTGACGCTCACAATCCCTTTCTAAACGGTGTATAATTGTCTACTAACAAAAGGAAGAAACGCGTCCTCGTATCTTGAAAGGGTTGAGAGTGAATCGTTGTGCCTTTATTGTAGAGTCCCTAGAGGATCACAGTAACTAAACGCATTAAAGAAACATTATGTTCGTATGCCTGTGATCAAACTGATGTTCAAGCAGGCTTCTCAAGCCATTGCTTATAACTAAAGGCGTGATTGGTGATAGGCTGTTCTATCAGTGAGAATTGAGCGATCTCTGCCATACCCATTGCTTACTCTGACTGTTCCTTGTACTTATATATTTTCTAGATCTCAAGTGACGGCGTCTCTTCCGTGGATTGACCTCCCAATCTGCCAACCTAGAGGTTGGCAGATTGTAAGCCAAAGCGTCACATTTTTCCTTTGTCCCTCAACTTTCTCTTCATAATTGCTGAGGGGCACAGGGCCCTGGGTGGGGCTTTGGTTTCCCGGGCGTTTCCGCACCCTCAGCTCCCCACCATGGAGTGGCTTTGGTCACCCAGGCTTTATTATGGTAGGCAGGGAGGGTTCTGTGGAGACGCTCGGTTACGGCCTTGGCCTTGCTCGGGGCCTTGGGGCTGTTCGGCCAGCCAGCCTGGGGAACAGCAACAACAACAAAAAACTAAAGGCGTAGTCACACAGAATTTTCCGGACATTCAGCAATTCTTATGTTAAAGTGTTAAAATTTAGTGTTTATAAGAAGGTACCGGTATCCAAGGAAGATAATCTGCTATACCGGTACCTTAGGTAGAGTCGCTGAGTGTTTATAAGAAGGTACCGGTACCCAAGAAAGATAATCTGCTATACCGGTACCTTAGGTAGAGTCGCTGAGTGTTTATAAGAAGGTACCGGTACCCAAGAAAGATAATCTGCTATACCGGTACCTTAGGTCGAGTCGCTGAGTGTTTATAAGAAGGTACCGGTATCCAAGGAAGATAATCTGCTATACCGGTACCTTAGGTAGAGTCGCTGAGTGTTTATAAGAAGGTACCGGTATCCAAGGAAGATAATCTGCTATACCGGTACCTTAGGTAGAGTTGCTGAGTGTTTATAAGAAGGTACCGGTATCCAAGAAAGATAATCTGCTATACCGGTACCTTAGGTCGAGTCGCTGAGTCACTTTCAAAAGTCGCCTAGTTAATTATATTGCTCTTAACCCCTGATTAACTGCATTTACAAATTAATAACTTCCCAACGTGATTTGTTTCCCTCAGATAGATTAGCTCCAAGCAGCCTCGTAAGTCACATATCTTCTGCTCTGTACTCCTTTGTATAGTTGCTTATGCCCAGACATTTCGACAATTGTAGCCGACATAAAACCTCAAGAAACCCCTCCTGTGCCACCATCATTACTGGGAGTGGTTCACAGTGACCAGAACCCATTGTGTCACGGTTTCTTTAGCACTTTGCTCTTGTGCTAACATGGATTTTCTGACATAAAGAGTAATAAGTAGTTAGGTTAGGTGAAGGTATTGAGGGAGAAGCCTTTACAACGGCAGTATTTAATGAGCTAGAAGTAATAGGTGTTCAAACTAGTACAGATAAACTAACTGAAAAGTGTTTGTGTGTATCATATCAATGTTGTTACACGTAAACTCAATATAGAGAGTGGTGTACTGCCTGATATGATGTATGTGTTAGAACTTAATATAGAGAGTGGTGTACTGCCTGATATGATGTATGTGTTAGAACTTAATATAGAGAGTGGTGCACTGCCTGATATGATGTATGTGTTAGAACTTAATATAGAGAGTGGTGCACTGCCTGATATGATGATGTATGTGTTAGAACTTAATATAGAGAGTGGTGTACTGCCTGATATGATGATGTATGTGTTAGAACTTAATATAGAGAGTGGTGTACTGCCTGATATGATGTATGTGTTAGAACTTAATATAGAGAGTGGTGTACTGTCTGATATGATGATGTATGTGTTAGAACTTAATATAGAGAGTGGTGTACTGCCTGATATGATGATGTATGTGTTAGAACTTAATATAGAGTGGTGTACTGCCTGATATGATGTATGTGTTAGAACTTAATATAGAGAGTGGTGTACTGTCTGATATGATGATGTATGTGTTAGAACTTAATATAGAGAGTGGTGTACTGCCTGATATGATGATGTATGTGTTAGAACTTAATATAGAGAGTGGTGTACTGCCTGATATGATGTATGTGTTAGAACTTAATATAGAGAGTGGTGTACTGCCTGATATGATGATGTATGTGTTAGAACTTAATATAGAGAGTGGTGTACTGCCTGATATGATGTATGTGTTAGAACTTAATATAGAGAGTGGTGTACTGCCTGATATGATGTATGTGTTAGAACTCAATATAGAGAGTGGTGTACTGCCTGATATGATGTATGTGTTAGAACTCAATATAGAGAGTGGTGTACTGTCTGATATGATGATGTATGTGTTAGAACTCAATATAGAGAGTGGTGTACTGCCTGATATGATGTATGTGTTAGAACTTAATATAGAGAGTGGTGTACTGCCTGATATGATGATGTATGTGTTAGAACTTAATCACGGGAGATAAATCAAGCGTGTCTCAACTTCTGGTCTAATATACGAGAAAGACATATATACTTTATCGTAGAGGAGGGGGAGGGAGGGGATTTCAGTGTGTGTGAGAGTGAGGAGAGCTTAAGGGGAGGTTTCTAGTTTGTTT
Organism: Paralithodes platypus; assembly: GCA_032716605.1. Classification (NCBI taxonomy): domain Eukaryota; kingdom Metazoa; phylum Arthropoda; class Malacostraca; order Decapoda; family Lithodidae; genus Paralithodes; species Paralithodes platypus. Next base: position 38,836,486 of record CM064496.1, on the reverse strand, counting down.
CCTACTCTTCCAGCAATCTTAAAAATTCACCCCATTAACCCCCTTTCAAGACAAATTTGTACATTTTTCGGTAGAAAAATGTCCCGGCCGAAGGCCGATTACTCTTAAAATACAGGCTCGCTATCGCTCGCCAGGATAAAATCGACACCTAAATGGCACGAAATGTCTTAAAATTGACAGAATGGGGCGGAAATTCTTAAAAATCACCAAACTAATGGGGCAAACTTCTTAAAATCTCAAAAGGAATTTAGCTAGACATGAGGGAGAAAAAGAAAAAAGTCCCTCAAGTGGAAACCTCCCCTTAATAAGAGGTAGCATATAACAAAGCGAGTTTGTGTGTGTGTGTGTGTGTGTGTGTGTGTGTGTGTGTGTGTGTGTGTGTGTGTGTGTGGAAAGGTTGAGACAACAAACAGGATATGTGAAAACTTGTTATATCAATACAAATACAAGTTTTTGTTTATGCTACTATACGATATGGTCTTATTTCATTGCACAATCAAAAAAAAATTGTTACCCTGGAAACGCACGTATTCATCAACTGAATCAAAATACCAGAGAGCCATGTTGCAGCCACTTCGGAGAGAGAGAAAGAGACAAATATATGCAAGACACACAGTAATCAACCTCTCTATTCATACCCACTCAGTCTTATAAGCTCAGTCTCAGTCTCTTCTAGTCTCTCTCTTAAGGGGAGGTTTTCCACTTGAGGGACTCTCTTCTTGACCCCTTTCTCCCTCATGTTTAGCCCCATTGCTTTTCAGATTGTAAGACGTTCGCCCCATTAGTTTGGCGATTTTAAGAACTTTCACCCCATTTATGTCACTTTTAAGACCTCTCGTCCCATTTAGGTGTCGATTTTTTCCTGGCAAGCGATAGCGAGCCTGTAATTTAAGAGGAACCGGCCTTTGGCCGGGAAATTTTTCTACCGAAAAATTTACAAATTTATCTTGAAAGGGGGTCATGGGGGTGTAATTTCAAGCTTGATGGAAGTCTAGGGAACACACTAAAAACCTCCCCTTAATGTGTGTGTGTGTGTGTGTGTGTGTGTGTGTGTGTGTGTGTGTGTGTGTGTGTGTGCGTCATAGTAGCACGAACAGTTAGCCATTATCAAGCACTTTCCAGTGTATGCAAACTTGATGACATGCCGTACACTATTCAAACTCCGTCATTTAGACTGCCTGAAGAAGAAATTCAATTAAGTTGCTACTTTTGGAAACACTATACAGTCATTAACTTTAGTTCTCATAAATCGCAAATATTTTGCAGCCTTCGTTTGTGTACGGGATTCATTCTCTACACACACACACAATCAGAAAACTACACACACACAATCAGAAAACTACACACACACAATCATAAAACTATACACACACAATCAGAAAACTACACACACAATCAGAAAACTACACACACACAATCAGAAAACTACACACACACAATCAGAAAACTACACACACACAATCAGAAAACTACACACACAATCAGAAAACTACACACAATCAGAAAACTACACACACACAATCAGAAAACTACACACACACACAATCAGAAAACTACACACACACAATCAGAAAACTACACACAATCAGAAAACTACACACACACAATCAGAAAACTACACACAATCAGAAAACTACACACACACAATCAGAAAACTACACACACAATCAGAAAACTACACACACACACACACACACACAGAAAGGTAGATACAATCATACAGAAACACATACAATCGGGGGTATTAAGTGTTGTCATAGATTCCAGTAGTCTTCGCTCAAAAAGTGTTATTGGTATCTTTATAGTTACTGGGAAAAGTGCTTATCCCTCAGAGTATTAGTCAGTGTCCGAAACTTTGTGAACTATCTGACAACACTTATTAACCTCGACTGTACATATTCAGTAGCCAAACACAAAGAACACGCCCATGCACAAATACGCCCATGCACAAACACGCCCATGCACAAACACGCCCATGCACAAACACGCCCATGCTCAAAGTTAAATTTCCGCGCCAACTTTATAGTAATGTCAATATATAAATCACCGTCGTTGGCATGATGTATATCGTGACCTGTACAGCTATTAAAGGTGCCGTGCTGAAGATTAGAGGGGTACTACTCGCTTTTTCTGGACCCCCTTCTCCCTCATGTTTAGCATAGTAGTTTTAGGATTTTAAGACGTTCGTTCCGTTAGTTTGGCGATTTTGAGACCTTTCGCCTCATTTATTTGTCAATATTAAGAAGTTCTGTGACATTTAGGTGTCGATTTTTACCTGGCGAGCGAAAGCGAGCGGGAAATTTCAGAAGGAATCGGCCTTCGGCCGGGACATTTTTCTACCGAAAAATGTACAAATTAATCTTGAAAGGGGGTCAAGGGAGTATCTTTTTAAGTTTGATGGAGGTTTAGCGAGAAAATTAAAAATAAAATAAATAAATATATACAGTATATAGACCAAAAACCAAGCACTACCCCCTTAAGGGCAGATCTCCACTTGAGGGACTTTTTTCTTGACCCCTTTCTCCCTCATGTCTAGCCCCATTGTTTTTGAGATTTTAAGATGTTTGCCCCGTTAGTTTGGCGATTTTAAGAACATTCACCCCATTTTAAGACCTTTCGTGCCATTCAGGTGTTGATTTTATCCTGGCGAGCGATAGCGAGCCTGTAACTTAAAGAGGAAACGGCCTTCGGCCGGGACATTTTTCTATCGAAAAATGTACAAATTAATCTTGAAAGGGACACAAGGGGGTGTAATTTTAAGCTTGCTGGAGGTCTAGGGAACAAACTAAATACCTCCCCTTAAGGTGAAGTGCGTTGAGAGGTGGAGAGGTGGAGAGTTTTTAAGTGGTAAGGAAAGTGGCGGTGCATGTAAAGGCAAGTGCGTGATTGAGGGTGATGAAGTGGGGGAGTAAGAATGAGGGTGAGGGAGTGGATGTGAGGGTGAGGGAGGGAGTGGATGTGAGGGTGGTAGAGTGTGAGTGAAGGTCGGGGAGTGAGGGAGGGAGTGGATGTGATGTGAGGGTGGGAGTGGGTGTAAGGGTAGGGGAGTGTGAGTGAAGGTGGGGGAGTTGGGATGAGGGAGGGAGTGGGTGTAAGAGTGGTGGGGGAGTGAGGATAAGGGAAGGAGTGGGAGTGAGGGTGGGGGTGAAAATAGAGGGATTATTATGTTACCTCCACCAACCGACTTTACTCCTAAACTCAATTAATGAAATCAACAAATACATGTGGCAGTGAGGGTGGGGTTAAAAATAGGGGAATGAAGGTGGGAGTGGGTGTGAGGGTGGAGTGGGTGTGAGGGTGGTGGAGTGGGTGTGAGGGTGGGGTGAAAATGGTGGAGTGGGTGTGAGGGTGGGGTGAAAATGGTGGAGTGGGTGTGAGGGTGGGGTGAAAATGGGATAGTGGGTGTAAGGGTGAGGGTGAAAATGAGGGAGTGGGTATGAGGGTGGGGTGAAAATGGGGGAGTGGGTGTAAGGGTGAGGGTGAAAATGAGGGAGTGGGTATGAGGGTGGGGGTGAAAATGAGGGAGTGGGTGTGAGGGTGGGATGAAAATGGTGGAGTGGGGGTGAAAATGGGGGGAGTGGGTGTGAGGATGGGGAGAGAGGGTGAGGGTGAAAATGGTGGAGGGGTGAACATGGAGGGATTGGGGGTGAGGGTGGGGTGAAAATGGTGGGAGTGGGTGTGAGGGTGGGTGAGTAGGTATACGGGTGAGGGAGTGCAAGTGAGGGTATATAAGTGGGGGAGAATAACAGAAGAACACTATTAAGGGGGGTCACCGTTTTTTTTTTATCTCTCTCTCCTTTTCTCTCTTTCCCTGGCTTGTATCCATTCGGCCCCATTCAGCCTACTGTTTTAAGACGTTTATCCTCATCCAGGTGTCTATTTCTTCCTGGCGAGCGATAGCAAGCCAGCATTGTATGGAGAAATCCGGCTTCGCAGGAGACATTTTTCTATCAAAAAATGTACAAATTTATCTTGCCGTCAAAACAAAAATATATATATGTTGGAAAATATTGACACCTGGATGGGGGTAAATGTCTTAAAACAGTAGACTGAATGGGGCCGAATGGATACAAGCCAAAGAGAGAGGTAGAGAGAGAGGTAGAGAAAGAGAAAAAAAGCGAGGTGGGCTCCCTTAATGTGTACTTTTTTGTGATACGAGAATTGATATATAATAGCTGGGTTAACCCCTTCTGTACCGGCGACGTCTTTTTTATATTTTAGTCTAGCTATATTTAGACGTCTTGTGTAGGTTAACAAGGATCTATAGTAGTAAAAAAGGTTTCGAAGCCGGTTAATCGCTGGAGGCTCTTCTTAACACCTTCGTTACCGGGAACGTCTTATCATATTTCATTTTAGATACCTTTAGACGACTTTATGAAGCTTAGGAAGTAGATATGTTAGCTAAAAGGATTAATTGAGAGTCTGTAGCCTTATAATTGGCAGACGTCCATCCTAAGCTGAATAACAAGCGTTTAAGTTGCCAGAATATAATACAAAGGATGGTATCGGTACTGAACGGGTTAAACTGAATAAAATTATCTCTATATAGCTAGAATAATATTTTAAAGACGTCGCCGGTACAGAAAGGGTTAAGACTGAGCTATAAAATTCGATAGGGTATACTATCATTGATTCGTAATTGGTACTGAGTAAGCTATTAGGGAAGGATAGCCATGAATTAAGAATATATTGTTCGAAAATGCGGCAGTACTAAAACCCCTAAAAAATGTATATATATATATATATAATACTAATAAAGTAGACGTGCCGTTTTGCCCAAAAATCAAAACGGCACACCCAACTCTACGATGGGTTACCATCATCACTAATATTACCACCATCATCACTACTACTATCATCACTACAACTGTCACCATCATCACTACTACTATCATCATCACTACAACTTATTACCATCATCACTACTACTCTCACCATCAACACTAATACTGTCACCATCGTCACTACCATCACTACTCTCATCATTATCACTACAACTATCACCATCATAATTATTAATATCACCATCATCTTACAATCATCATTACTTGTCACCATCATCACTACTATTATGACCATCATCACTACTACTAGTACTATCACAATCATATCTACTAATGTCATCACCATCACTACCATCATTATTACTACTGTCATCACCACTATAACTACAACTATCATCACTACTATTATCACCATCATTACTACTATTACCATCATCCCCACTATTACTACCATCACTTCTAATGTCAACTAAACTAACTTAACCTAGCAGATGCAGGGCAAGATGTTATCAGCCTCAGAACGAAGGTTTTCTGTGGGTGTGTGATCTTCATTACATTGAGCGTATTTATCAATACCAAATATTATAAATACTGAATATACTGAATTATAAATACTGAAATATTGATCAATACGTTCAATGTAATGAAGCACACCCCATAGGGGCGCACACACAGAACGCATTCGTATTCGTAGTTTGAGTCCCGGCTAAAAAATAAAAATAAAAATAAAATAAAAAAAGATATACAATCTATATATACTGTATATATACACAGTATATTGTATATCTTTTTTATTTTATTTTGTTTTTATTTTATTTTGTTTTAGCCGGGACTCGAACTACGAATGCTAAGGACGAGATCCCATGTTGTAATCAACTACACTACGGGGTGGTAAAAAAAAAAAAAAAAAAAAATCACCTTTTCCTGTTTATATTAAGGAGATGGAGAAATCCTTCTTGGAGAAAGTATTTCATTTCATACAAAGACTTAGGACCCATATTTCAGAGTACCATACCAGGATTATTACAATTCTCGCCCAGCCAAGCACGATTTTTTTGTTTTATATACCTCCAAGTATGAGTTTTGTTTTTATATACCTCCAAGTATGAGTTTTGTTTTTATATACCTCCAAGTATGAGTGTTTTTATCTCCTTAATAACAGTAGGAAAAGGTTAACCATTCTCTATCACTCCGTGCTGAAGTTGATTAAAGCATGGACTCTCGTCTTGACTGTTCGTGGTTTGAGTCCCAGCTGAGAGTAAAAACATTTAGTAGCTCACGTGTATTTGTGAGATATACTTTCTAAGCTTAATTAGATCGCATACTTTAAGGGGCTAGTGGAAGGTTTCATGGTCTATCAATTCATTTATTAATATACTATTTAGTTTCCTCCATCAAACTTAGAAAAATACCCCCTAGAGGCCTAGACCCCCCTTCAAGATAAATTTGTACATTTTTCGGTAGACAAATGTCCCCGGCCGAAGGCCGATTCCTCTTAAAATTACAGGCTCGCAATAGCTCGCCAGAAAATAATAAACACCTAAATGGCACGAAAGGTTTTAAAATTGACAACGAAATGGGGGAAAGGTGTTAAAATCGCCAAACTAATGTAACGAACGTCTTAAAATCTCAAAACTATTATGCTAAACATGAAGGAGAAAGGGGTCCATAAAAAGCGACTATACCACCCCCTTAAGTCAAAATAATGATGTTCCTACTATCCTCTCAATCTGTCATGTCCGTGTTCCTAGATAATAAGCTCCATTATTGTCGGTAGTAATTGACCCCTTCAGTACCGGTGACGTCTCTTTACTTTATTTCAGCTGTATTAAGGGGGGGGGGGTGACCTGTTTGTGTTCTGTCCTTTTCTATCTTTCTCTGGCTTGTATCCATTTGGCCCCATTCAGCCTACTGTTTTAAGACGTTTATCCCCATCCAGGTGTCAATTTCTTACTGGTGAGCGGTAGAGAGCCAGCATATTTTTTATTTTTGTTAGACAGCAGGCTAAATGTGTACATTTTTCGATAGAAAAATTTCTCCGGCGAAGCCGGATTTCTTCATATAAAGCTGGCTCGCTATCGCTCGCCAGGGAGAAATCGACACCTAGATGGGGATAAACGTCTTAAAATAGTTGGCTGAATGGGGCCGAATGGATACAAGCCAGAGAAAGAGAGAAAATGACAGAAATAACAAAAAGCAGGTCACCCCCATTTAGACGATATTATGAAGCTTAGGAGGGATGTATACTGTAGTAGCTAAAAGGAATACATTAATCCTTTCAAGATCCAATACGCGTTTATTTCCTGTTTTCTGGTAATTATTAGACGATTTTATTCAGATTAGTAACGGTATATGGAAGTCAAAGGGTTGATTGAGATAGTATTTATCCTCTTAATACCCAGATACTTTCTAAGCTGCATAAAATCGTCTAATGATAGCCAAAAATAAACTGCTAAAACGCGTCAGAGCTTCAAAGGGTTAAATAGTCTGTCGTAGTTTAATTGGTATACGTTCTACTCTAGCTAAATTAAATCATCTAATAGTTGGCAGAATATAATGGAAAGGACTCGCCGGTACGGAAAGGGTTAAGCCGGTATCACACGAGAGCTTTTATATTCAACATTCGATGATCAAAATTTCTCTGGTAACATTTATAGGATATTTTGTCCTGGTATCGAAAACTAGATTGATGATAGGTGAAATTAGGTGACCCATATATTCTAAATGTTGACCTCATAAGCTGCCAGACCAGTGTTGAGGGAAAAAGCGCTCGTGTGGTACCGGCTTAAGGGGAGATGTGCAGGATTTTTAGTCTATTAATTCATTTATTCCTATATTTCTTAGTTTCCTCGCTAGAACTCCATCAAGCTTAGAAAAAAAAAAAAAAAAAAATAGACCCTCCTTCAAGATAAATTTTTAAATTTGTCAATAGAAAAATGTCCCGGCCGACGGCCGGTTCTTTTTAAAATTTCAGGCTCGCTTTCGCTCACCAGGAAAAAGTCATCACCTAAATGGCACGAAAGGTCTTAAAATTTACAACGAAATGGGGTGAAAGGAGATACCATCGTCTAACTAATGGAGCCAAAAGTCTTAAAATCTAAAACCAACAATGGGGCTAAACACGAGGGAGAAGGGAGGCCACAAAACCCAGCCCATCGCCCCCTTAACTTAAAGTGTTGCGGTATTCCTCGCCGGGCATCAAGGTATCACGCGAGAGCATTTATAGTCAACATTCAATGATCAACATTTTTCTGGCAACATTTATGGAATATTTTTGCAACGGTATCGGAAACTAGACTGATGATAGATGAATTTAGGCAAGCGGAATATTTGAAATGTGGACCATATACGCTGCCAGACCAGTGTTGAGGGAAAAAGCACTCGTGTGATACCGGTTTTAGGCTATACCCTGTTCATTATAGGTAGGCTAAACATCTTGACCACTGACCTCTATAGCGATAACTGTAACGTCTAGAATAATCGAGTTAAGGGGAGACGAGCGTATTTATTGGCTTATTGTTTTATCTTTTATATAATGTTTTAGTTTCCTCCCTAGACCTCCATCAAAGTGTAAAAAGACTCACTAGAACTCCCTCCAAGATAAATGTGTACATTTTTCGTTAGAAAAAAGTCCCGGCTGCTCTTAAAATGACAGGCTCGCTTTCGCTCGCCAGGAAAAAATAGACACCTAAATGGCACGAAAGGTCTTAATATTGACAACAAAATGAGGGGTAAAGACATAAAATCGACAAACTAATGAGTCAAACGTCTTAAAATCTAAAACCGAATGAGGTTAAACACGAGGGAGAAGGGGGCCAGGAAAATCAGCCCATCTCCCCTAAATATTTCTACAATTTAGCAAGAGTTAGCCAGGAAATAGGTGTGGAAATATACAGCCCATTTGCTCTAGCCCTTTTTGAATTACGAAGGTCAAGGACCCCGATTGCTGTCCTACTTATGATGAATGGTTTTTTCTTCCGGCCCCCTTCTCCCTCATGCCTAGCCCCATTAGTTTTCAGATTTTAAGACTTTCAACTCATGAGTTTGGCGATTTAAAGACTTTTCACCCCATATAATTGTCAATATTAAGACCTTTCGTGCCATTTAGGTGTCTATTTTCTTCTGGCGAGCTTTAGTGAACATGTAATTTAGGAGGATCCGGCCTTTGGCCGGCAAATTATTCTACCGAAAAAATGTACACATTTATTTAAAAGGGGGATCTTGGGGATGTTATTTCAACCTTGGTGGAGGTCGAGGGAGGAAACTAAAATGAATAAATTAATAAATAAATCGACCAACAAATAAACCCTCCCTCCTTAGTTGAGGTACCAAAATGGCGTCCAAATACAAAGATGGCACCTCCCTGTTACCACAGGATCTCTACAAGTTAGGCACCCGACAAAACAGCTTAGCCCCTTCTGTACCCGCAACGTCTTGTAAACCTAACTCTGGTTGCTATTATACGATGCTGTGCCATTCAAGAAGGACCTGTGGTAGTATAAAGGGTTAAGTGAGATAGTTCGAAGCCTGTTTATTGCTAGAGGCCCTTCATAAACTGAACAAAATAATCTAATAGTTGTCAGAATGTAACGAAAACTACGTCACCGGTACATAAGGGGTTAAAAAGGGCCTCTAGCAATTTACGGGCTTCAAACTATCACATTTAACAATTCTTACTACCACAGATCCTTCTTGAACTGCACAAAATAGTCTAAATATAGCTAGAATATACTTACAAAGACATCGCCGGTACAGAAGGGGTTAGGGATGATGTACGGGTGGTAGAAGGTTAATAATGATGGTATTAACCTCTTTGGCTCCTACAGCTAATTCTTTTAATGTGCATAAAATCCTATAATGTTAGCCAGAATAAAATTAAAAATCCTATAATCAAACTGAAAACCATAAAACACGAATAGATGAATCAATAAATAGAATTCCTCAGCATAACCATCACAAACACAAATACATGCATACGTCCCCCCTCTCCCCTCAATCTCCACGACTATTTCCTCTTCAGCATTTCTCGTACACATTTCTTGAGGACATACCACAGACCTATACAGATCAATGCAATAGTCGGGTAAAACCGCCTGGCCCTATCCACGAAGTTTCCGAGCACGGTCATGTCGATTGTATTATACGTGTAGCGATAAAATCTTGAAGAACTGCCAAAACGCTGTTGCTGATATCGAAGCTACACGAAGAATGAACTTATGAACTTTGAAAGCTGGGATATAGCCTAGCCCAACTAATCTACATAATATCATCTTGGTATGCTGGCTCAAATTTAGTCCATAGTTAATTTTTCATTCTCATATTTAAATCCTGATAATAGAAAATGTGTTTCGTACCTAATAATTGCCTTAAATTAATTGTAGAATATATAAATAAGGGAGAAAATTAAACTAATACTATTATAGTTACCCATAACATAACAGTTTTCTATCAATTGTCATTAAAGAAAATTAATAAATATGAGTAACTAAACTATTTACTATAGCCCAAGCTCTATCGTTCCCCATAGTTTCCTTACCTTAGTGATAGGCAAGTGTTGGGGCTTGTACTGAAAGTAGACGTGCCGTTTTGCCCAAAATCAAAACGGCATACCCAACTCTGCAATGGGTTACCATGATCACTAGTAATACCATCACCATTAATCAGGGTCAATATACAGGAGGCGCTACAATATAGGTAGCAAAATTCTAATGGTAGTTTTGGGTTCCTATCATCATATGCTTCATTTCTATATACATTTTATCCCCGGGAAAAAAAAAAAATCTTGGGATTTTTCATTTATTTTCTTGGGATTTTTTGTTTTGGTCATTAACCTAACCAAAAAACCTAACCTAACCTAATAGCCCCCAAATACATTTAGGTTAGGTTAGGTGAGGTTTTTTGGTTAGGTTAATAACAAAATAATAAAAAAAATCCAATAAAAAAATAAAAAAACCCAAGATTTTTTTTTTTTTTCCCCCGGGGATAAAAAGTATATAGAAATGAAGCATATGCTGATAGGAACCCAAAACTACCATTATAATTTTGCTACCTATATTGTAGCGCCTCCTGTATATTGACCTTAATCAGCAGTACTACTATTATAATCATCACTACTACTATCACCATCATCACTACTACTCTCATCATCACTACTACTAGTACTGTCACCATCATATCTATTACAGTCATCATCATCACTATCATCATCATAATCACTACTGTCATCATCAACAATACAACTACAACCATCATCACTACTATTATCACCATCATCCCCACTATTACTACCATCACTTCTAATGTCATCTAAACTAACTTAACCTAACAAATACGGGGCGAGTTGGTTTTGCCCCCAGAACGATGATGTTCTATGTGTGTGCGGCCCTACGGGGCACACACACACACAGAACGCCATCATTGCTGATAGGGGGGGGGGGGGGGGGGGACCCATATTTTTTACCTAAAACCACAAATATTTCACAAATAAAAAAATAAAAAATAAAAATTACCGTCGCATTCACGCACCGAATGTTCGTGTGAAGTTTGGTGAAAATCCATTAAACGGTCTAGGAGGAGTTTTCGGACAGACAGACAGACATTTCGGCCGGCATGTTCCACTATACGGGAGGCAATACCACTCTGCTTACGCAGAGTTGATAACCAGAATACTATTAAAGAGACGTCGCCGGTACAGAAGGGGTTAAAGCTCTCGTGTGACTGTGGCCTAAATCTAACAAAGTCTGAGCACATTACCCGACATGCAACAAGTCTAGGAGGTGCCCTGGGGTCATGTTATGGGGGGGGGGGTGTACAGTTGGCCTAATTACGTTTTGATCAATAATTGGTATTGGCAATATTTACACAATTTTTCCCCAGCTAACCTAATCCCACAAGGACCCCCAATGGAAATACGCCTTACGGCCTTATTGGGCTATCCTTAGTTGGAATTATGCAAGGCTGGTACATGTCATATTTGTAACATACTATATGGTACCAACTCTGTAAATTGCTAACTGAATAAATATTATTATTATTATTATTATTTCTTCTTTTTGAGTGGGATATACAAACATGTTCCTACACTTACCCACCCTATTCAACATCTAACAAGACATAAATACAGCACAGAGCGAGCCAAACATAACGACAGCTGAGACATGACTTATTAGCGCCCCTGTACGACATGATAGTGGCTCTCCCCCTACCCTCCACTACCTCCGAATATACTCTAGTGGAAGATATGGAGAGGGGGGTGGTTTCAGTACGTGTGGGTTAGGCGAAAGGCAGGACGGGATTGATAAACAGAGAGAGAGTGTGTGTGTGTGTGTGTGTGTGAGTGTGTTACATAACTGCACAGACCTTGCAGTCCCTACTAGGCAGTCAGGACATAATTCTAACATATAATTTGCTACAATGTGATAGGTAAGGAAAGCAAAGCAGAAGGTTCTCTCCCCACCCACCAACCCCAGCAGAATGAGAACATTTCTAATTCAAAGTAAAGAAGGAATTTGAAACATATTGTACACTACTGATGCTTAAACTATTATTATTTATTTCATTAATTTATCTTTTTGCTTTTATTTATTTATTTATTTATTTGTGTTGCCTATATTTCTCCAACCTCCTCGAAATTTATGTCTGGACTCCTTTTGAATGTGTCAATTGTAATATATTGTAAAACTTTATCAGACAGACAGACAGACAGACAGACAGACAGACAGACAGACAGACAGACAGACAGACAGACAGAGAGAGAGAGAGAGAGAGTGAGAGAGCGAGAGAGCAACCAAGTATAGCATTAATCTACCGTGTGCGGACCATAATAAGCCGGTGTAATACGTGTTACCTATCCCAGTGGACTCTGGAGCCCCGCTGGAATGTTACCCACACAGTTTTAAGGACGGATGGTTCATTTTTCTTCTTCTAGTTTCTTCCCAAGACCTCCATCAAACTTAATAACAAAAACAGGATCCCCCTTAAAGATATATTTGTACATTTTTTGGTAGAAAATGTCCCGACCGAAGGCCGGTTTCTGCTAAATTACAGGCTAGCTATCGCTCACCAGGAAGATATCGAAATCTAAATGACACGAGTGACAAAGAAAAGGGACAAAAGGTCTTAAAATTGCCAAACTATTGGGCCGAACGTCTTAAAATCTGAAAACTAATGGGGCTAAGCATGGGGGAGAAAGGTGTCCGGAAAAACAACCCACCTTCCCTGAAGGGGACGTTATATTATCTACTCTTTTGTTTGTATTATTGCCGGTACGTATATTTGTTTTCTTTTGCTCCCTAGACCTCTATCAAGCTTTAAAAAAATACTCCAAGATTTTGTACACTTTGTAAATTTTTCGGTAGAAAAATGTCCTGGCCTAAGGCAGGTTCCTTCTAAAATTAGAGGCTCGCTTTCGCTCGCCAGGAAAAACTAAATAACTAAATAACTAAATGGCACGTAAGGTCTTTTTAATAATCACAAAAATATTGGGCAAAAGGTCTCATAATCGCCAAACTAACGGAAATAAAGTCTTAAAATATCAAAACTAATATGCTAAACATGAGGGAGAAGGGGGTCCAGAAAAAGCGACTACCTCCCCCTTAAGGTCAGTGTCTTAGACGTGGAAGGGGTCTTTCTCTCTACTTCCTCCCCTAAAAATAATACGAGACAAGGGAGACTGTTCCCCTCCCATTTATTTTGTCTAACGGCTATATTGATCAGCAATACCAGTATAAAATTATAAATCATTTATTAAAACAAAGAAAAATAATCACTTTGATGAACGGCATGTGTTTAATTAAATTGTTAGCTTTAGTAATAGTGATTTCAAGATTCCTTAAATTAATTGACTCTTCAGTGATTCCATTTAGTTCAACATGGAATTAGCAACTCCCGTATTACATGTATTACTCATTCTACAATACGTACCATGACGAATGATTGTGTATTTTTGTTAATTTATATATATATATATATATATATATATATATATATATATATATATATTAATTAAGCGACCGGGTTAAATTTAGAAAAGTTGTGTGGTTGTCAAAGGGATAAATAAGATTGAATAAACCCCTTTGATTGCTGGAGTTCCTTCCGAAGCTGAACAAAATTGGAAAGTTTTAACCCCTTCTGTACCAACGACGTCTTTTTAATGTTATTATAGCTACATTTAGACGATTTGGTGCAGTTTAAGAAGGATATGTGGTAGTAAAAAGGGTTAAGTGAGATAGTTCAAAGTCTGTTAATTGCTGGAGGCCCTTTTTAAACTGAAGAAAATCATATAATATGTAAAAATAACGTTTAAAGAACGTCCTGGTACAGTAGGGGTTAAGAATAGGATTGGCTGGCCCTTTGAGTTGACGTCAGTATCCCCATCGACGACCTGGCCTTGACCTTATAAAAGGTAAAAGTCAGCAGATTAGTTCACTTTATTATCCTTTTCAATCACTGCATCCATCTTATTCAGCTTAGGGAGGACCTTTCGTTATTAAATGCTTATAGTATAATCTATATTAATATGCTTGACTCCTGATACAGAGAACAGAAGGGTTTAGCTTGGAAAGAGGGAGATGGACAGGGAAGGAGATACGATAGGTTAGAAAGAAAAAGGTTGACAGGAAACAGAGGTGGTAGACACAGAGAGAGAGAGAGAGAGAGACAGAGAGAGAGAAAGGAAATACACCGTAAAGAAAGGGATATACAGAAAAGAAAGGATAAGCAAGAACAAAGAATATAGATAGAATGGGAGAGGTCATAAGGAAAGGACTAATTGGGAAGAAAGAAATTATCAGAAAAGAAAGAAAGTTTGAGCAAAGTGAATACAGGAATAGGGATTAACGGGATAGAATACAATAAGACAAGAAATAAGGAGAAAGTCGGGATAGGTAGCAAAAAAGGGTTAACCAGTATAAACACACTAAAAACACACACACAAACCAAAAGCCGGAAACAAACAAGGAAGAACGTGATTAACAAAAAAATAACAAGATAAACACACCCAAACCGAAATACCGGAAACAGACCAGGTAGAACGTGATTAACAAAAACAAAATAACACAAGATAAACACACTACAAAAAAAACACACAAAAACCGAAATACCGGAAACAGACAAGGAAGAACGCGATTAACAAAACAAACATAACAAGATTAACACACTAAAAAACACGCACACAAACCGAAATACCGGAAACAGACCAGGTAGAACGTGATTAACAAAAAAAAAAAAAAATCAGAAGAAAAACAAAATTATGAAAAACAAAACCCAAAGACCAAAAACCACCGTTGAGAACAGACCAGGAAGCAACAAGATAAGGCGATAACAAAAATACGCAGTCCTGCCCCCACTCCTCACCCCACCCCCCCCCCCCCCCCCCCCCCCCCCCCCCCCCCCCTCGCCCCCCACCTGATAAACTATACAACTTATAAGACCTAAAATAATAGAATATCCCGACTATAGTGTGTTCACGTCCGACCGGACATGTGTACGTATCTCGATGGTGCTGCGTTCACCAGACCCCCCTCCCCCCCCCCCCCACTCCCCCACCCCCCCACTGTCGATGTTTTTTGTCCCCACCTGAGGATGCATGTTTTAAGTACGTTTATCGGGCCATCCAGTTCGTGTCAATTTTTTACTGTGTGTTAAAACGGTTTTAGCGGGTATGCTCAGGCATATTTTTAGTTTTGTTTTAACAGCAGCGCTTGGAAATTTGTAAATTTTTCGATCTGAAAAATGTTCTCCGGCGAAGGCCGGCGATTGCTTCATTATTAATGCTGGGCTCGCCCTATCGCTCGCCAGGAAGAAATCGACATCCTAGATGAGGATACAACGTCTTAAAATAGTTGAGTCTGAATGGGGCCTGAATGGATATCAGCGCAGAGAAAAAGAGTAGAAAAGGACCCAGAAATAACAAAAAGCAGGTCACATAACCCCACCGCCCTTAATGTATTCAAACTAAAGCGACTCTGTTTACAAATTCTGGTGTTATGTCCGCCGCTCCCTAATACAACCGTCCAAGGCAGTGTGTTGCGAGTGGGAATTGAACACAGTTGCAGGAATCCCAAAGTTACGTAGGCTCCTCCACAACAGGCAGGACTTTTAACCCGCTTTTAATTAGACGACCCGTTTTCCTACTACCGTAATGATGTTTGCTCCAGAGGGATTTAACATGGCTTAGGGGAGGTCTTTAGTTTGGGTTCTCTAGTATATCCGATCCAAGCTTAAGATTACACCCCCTTGAGGCGCCCTTTCAAGATAAATTTGTACATTCTTCGGTAGAAAAATGTCCCGGCTGAAAGCCGGTTCCTCTTAAATTACAGGGCTCGCTATCGTCCTCGTCAGGATAAAATCGACACCTGAATTGCACGAAAGGTCTTAATAGACGGCGCGTAGAGAAGTTCTTAAAATCGCATAAACTAATGAGGGGTGGCAAACCGTTTTTATAATATCAAAAGCAATGTGGGCTACAACATGAGGGAGAAAGGGGGTCAAGCAAAAAATCCCTCAAGTGGAGGACCAACCCCCTTTAAGAAAGATATAAGATCAAAGGGTTGTCAGAGACTATTTCAAATCGACGTGGGTGATTGTATGATATTTGGTAAAAGAAAAAAAAAAAAAAAAAAAAAAAAAATAAAGGATGAATTGATCATAGGAAGATTCTGATTGACTTGATGCCAGTTTCGAATAATGTGTTTTACTTCTGCTCCATAGTCCCTAATCCTATAGAAAAACGCCTCCTCCAGACTCCCTGCAAACTAGAAAACTGCTCTTGCCCCAGACTCCCGGCTAAACTAGGAAGAAACACCGCCTCCCCAGACGCTCCCTGGCAAAAACTAGCAAACGCCTTCGCGGCCAGACTCCCTGCAACACACTAGGGGAAAACGGCCTCCGCAGACCTCCCTGCAACTAGATAAATGCGCTCCGCAGACTCCCCCCTGCAAAACTAGAAAACGCCTCCGCTCCAGTTACTCCCTGCAAATCTAGAAAAACGCCTCGGCAGACGATCCTGTCAAACAGTTAGACAAACGCCTCCCCAGTACTCCCTGCAAACTAGAAAAAA